>OU343218.1:156819766-156899125 GCA_910596185.1 Chrysanthemum makinoi
TAGGTTTATTTCCAAAGCCAAGGCGAATACAATGTCACTTTCAAGATTCATGGTTTGATTGCCAGGTAACTTCCCCTTCTTGTATGATTTATCTATTATATTTCCATCTTAATACTAAAATAATTTGCTAACAAGTATCTATTATATTTCATCTTAGTACTAAAATAATTTGCTAAAATCAAGCTTTCGATTTAACATTTTTTTGACCATGGATCTACCTTGGGTCGGCGTACCTAATTTAATCATTCGGCATGTTACTTTTTCGGTATCTTTAATTCCAGAAATCGTATTTGTTGTTTGTATTTTAATCTTCAAAGGGACTGAAGAATAATTATTTTGAAAGTGATGTAGTTAGTATTGCCGTATGTATTACTTACTGTCCCTGTTAGACCTTCACATGTATAATAATTAAATGGTAGATGATTCCAATTGCAGATTTGTTGAACTGGATTTAGGATGAGGAGAACTAGGCTGATCCCTGAGCCTCCATTTCCACAGATAGACAATAGAAAGAAGAAAAGGAGGTCTGTCCGCGTACCTCACCAATTAGAAGATGATGTTTCCGACATGGAAAATAAGAAGAAAAAGACGCTGATTTACACATCATGCCAGTTAGATGATTTCCCGGAGGAGTTAATGCACCGCATACTTTCAATTTTGCCTGCCAAAGTAGCTGCTCGTACCTGCATTTTGTCCAAGTCATGGCTACACGCGTGGTCAACAATCCCTCACATCAGGTTTCCTTTTAAATTTATTTCGCAACAAATCAAGTATGATCTGTTTATGGTTCGTGGTCTACTAAAGTATCAACACAGCAACGTGCCCATCGAAACTTTTGATCTTGCAATCACAATCAGCAACCAGGGCTTAGCTTCTCTTGCTGAAAATTGGATCCGTCACGTGTCTTCCAAAACTTGTCTTAAGAAGCTTTCCTTAAACATCTCCGTTTCGGTTGCATCTTTTACGTTGCCTGCTGAGATGTTCCTCAGTGAAAAACTCAAAACAGTAAATATAATAGCAGATGATGTCAAGTTTTTCGATTCCCTTCGGATTTCCAGTAATTCTGTGGTCAAGTGTGTTTCTCTACTTGTGCTGGACTTACAGTCCGTCTCGATAAGTGATGGGGTACTTTCCAACTTACTGAATACGTGTAGCCTGCTTGAAAAGGTCAATCTTTCTTGTTGCGATGGCTTGAAGACCGTTAAAGTTAAAAGCCTTCGTAATCTCAGAGAACTGAAAATACATTCGGTAGACGAAAGCCCTGTCTTGGAGATCAGTGATGTCCCTAGTCTCCGCGAGCTTCGTTACCTCCCAATGCTCTTTCCAATGACGAAGCCTCTATCATTTGATATGGAATCATTAGGGAGCGTGACACAACTATATGTAGGCGGTATAATACTGGACGATGCATTTTTTGATATTATCAGATCAAAGTTCCATTTCCTCGAGAGCTTGACTCTTGGAATTGGTCACTGGGCCCAGAAAAGCTTGGTTATCACAAGTGGTTCACTCAAAAGGTTGACCGTGCGATTATGGATTGACAAGCAAATCGACATAGAAGTTTATGCTTCAAATTTACTTTTATGCATTTGTGAAGGTGGCAAGCCCATACCCCGACTCTCATTTCCAATCACACCTCCCGAGCAGATTAAGGTTACTGTTATCTAAAGATGTTCAATTAAGAAATCCTGCTAAAGGGTAACAAGGAACTTATAACAGTGTTTTGAGCCTTCTACTTACGTTACTTTGTTTTATCTACTTTTGTTGTAAATGTTATTCCCAGTGACAATGTTAATATATGTTGTTCTAAATTTCATATTTTTTCTTAATAAAACATCTTTATTTCTGGAGACATTTGTAGAAACTTTTAGGTAGTCTGAGCTTTACCAAGTTCTTTCAGTTAGCCTCTGACCAAATTTATTTACTTATTTATTATTATTTTTTTTCATATCTGATATCACCATCTACTTCAACTGGATGTACTGTTGATGGATCATTGAAGGCAGTTTAGAAAGTTAAGGTGTAATGAGGACGATGCTGCTGTTCTTGGTGTTTCATTTACCATCTAATTCAGTGCAACATGAACAGCACCAATGAAAACACCAACAATGGTAAATGAACACATACAATTACACCCGCAAAAGGAAGGAATAGAAAAGGATGTACTGCACGTGTAATCCGTGTCCTTTTAAAGTTTATACAATGCCCGTATGAATTTGCTGCAAGCCAACACATCGTACAACTCAAGACTTATGCATACATAGTGTTGTATCACATAACTGTAACAACGCAATGCAAAAGCAGTAGGGAGAAAAAGGATGATTGTGTGTTTCATGAGCTTCTTCAATACTAAATAAAGGAGGAAAACCTTGATCGTGATTATAACTAACCGATATTCTTGCCATGATCGTAGTCTCTAGAAATCAGATATCACGGGAGAAGATTTCAAACCTAACTCATGAACCGTTTTACACCCATGTTTTGTTTGCGTGGTCAAATATCTTTCTTACTCACGTGAATTAATCCCAATGGAGTTGTACTGAGAAGCTTATCCCTTAGCAACTTGTACCATGTTAAAGCAAGTGTAAGAAGTATTCGGCTCAATTGATAGGTCTTAAGGAACCCCAGATTCTCATGCAGCACTAATTACTTTATTATACTGTAGTATCGAAGTGCACAGTTGTAAACTTAATTTTCATTGTCCCTCCAAGGCGGGACTTGGGTAAACCTTAACCAACCTTGCTATATTTCCAACAGTAATGACGGCCCTTTGCCACTGATAGACATGGTGCGGAGGCTTTGTTGTGCCCACTCCGTAAGTGCCTTATGATTCACAGGAGGTGACACCACAAAGTTACTTTCAGCAACCAATAAATACTTATAGCAGTGTAATTGTCCTGAATGTCATTCTCGATCTCCGCTTATAAGGGGTTTGTTTGAGCTGATTTGGTAGGTTTTTATAATCTAATTACAATTTTGTAAAACCAATAACTTATAGGGAGTACTTATTTATTTAAGCTTGTGAGCTTAGATAAGCTATTAACGCAAAATGACACCTAAAATTAAAAATTATACTACCTAATCAGAGTGGTAAGATGAAATGAAAGAGTTTATTAGCTTTTGAAATAGGCACTAAATTCATTTGGTTAAGTCTCGGCCCAACTGATTAACTGAATATAGGTGTGTTGATTGGTTCGGTCATCGGGTTGTTTGTTTTATTTGGATCGGTTAGCGCGTTTAATTTTTTTTTTGGTAAAACCGAACCGAACTAGAATTCAACCGAACAGAAAAGTGAATTTGAATTCGGTTCGGTTTTTGAGTTGACCCGAATAACCCGAATTAATTTATGGTTTTTTTAAATTTAATTACATAGATATTTGGGAAAAAAAATTATTTCAAGCATAAAAAGAATTTTACTGCTCTTTTTGTATATATAAATATATAAAAAAAAAAGTTATATATTTATATAAGTTCGGTTTTTTGTTTGGTTTTCTGTTCAAATAGCTAAAACCATATCCAAACCTCGGTTCGGTGTTAAAAAATTCGGTTCGGTTATAATTTCAGTTCGGTTTTCTTCGATTAGGTTCGGTTTTGTTTTTCGGTTTATTCCGTTACTACCCAAACACACACCCCCTAACTGAATAGAAAAATAATAATAATGGGCTTGCACCCATTCTTATGGGGGTCAAGTAGACATAGAAACACAATCCACATCCATTTTTAATCATCCGGAACTCCGAGGAAATTACAGTGTTTTCACACAGTTGGTTTCGGCGACACTTCTTTTGGCTTCGATGAATACCGTAAGTTCTTGATCTGGGCTTTATCTTAGATTCAATGTTCTCATTGTTTAGAGTTTTTGATGCTCATTTTTGAGGTTTTAGTGAACGATCTGCGTAGTGATTGATATTTCGTGCTTTTAATGTGTTTTCTGTTTGAACCTTGAGGGTATGTGGTTAATTTTTTGAATTTAAGTTTTAGGGTATTTTACTACTCAGTGGCCCATTTGGTAATTGATTCCTAGATGAATGGAAGATTCCAAGTCTGTGGGGGTGTTTGTTTAAGCTTATGTGTGGGCTTATGAGGTTATCTGACTTCGGCGGATAAGCCCAAATTTCTGGCTTATTTCGAGACCTATTGGCTTATATGAGTTTATCATATCATGATAAACTTGTATAAGTTCACAAGTCTCATAAAAAGCCAAAATATAGGGGCTTATATATAAGGGGGAATTGCATATATACCCACTAAAACTTAAAAACTTGCATATATCCCCATAATACAAGTTTTATTGCACAATGTACAATGCAACTTAAGCATGTTTTGGGTATATATGCAAATATGCAAGTTTTAGTGGGTATATATGCAATTGCCCCTTTGAGACCTAAGCTCACAAGTCTCATAAAAAGCAAAAATATTGGGGTTTATATAATATAAGCCAAAACATACATAAGCTCATAAGCCACATATAAGCTTAAACAAACACCCCCTGTGTATGATTCAAGAGAGGAGTGCCACTTGAGAGTTGTACTCTCTTTTCCTTCACCAAGGTTTTTTCTCATAATTTTACTTGGGAAGGTTTTTTAAGGAGGCAGTCTCATTTTGCTCCCTTGTTGCTGCTGCTGGGTTGGCTTGGAGGTGTGTGTATTGATTCTTTTTGTTTTCGTTTTTGTGACGTTGGTGTTCATATTGCATCATTGTCTAGTCTTTGTATTTATATTTCATTTTCGTTATTTGTACATTCATTTTGCAGGGAAAAGTGGATTGTGAGACCTGCTCTTTGTGGAAAACCTTCGAGTGCAGCCCTCTGATGTTGTTGCTGCTACCGTATGTTTTGCTTTTGTTTTTTAGTGGTGGGCTTATGGGGTCTAATTTGTGTTTTCAGACTAGGTGTTTTGTGTCTACATACGCATATCTCATGTGTGCTGTAGCTTGGTGAGGGGTTAGTGTTTGTATTTTTTTTCTTTTGCTTTTTTGATATCTGCTAGTGTGCGCCTTTTGGGGCATGTCCAAAGGTTTGCAGTCTTGTTGTCGTGTTTGGTTTGATATAAAAGATTGCCTTTCAAAAAAAATAAAATAAAAAGAGAGGTTAAAATGTCGCATTATACTGGCTGTTACTTGAACACTAAAGTAATTGAGTTTTCCCATCATATGCAAGTATAGTTATCAAACCGGAAAAAAATATAGTACTTACTTAACGGGCACAACAGAAACATGTTGCTATATTTTGACTTTAAGGCCGTGGCATTATGTTAAACAAGTAGTTTATTTTGCAGGAATTACTGCTAGAAGCCAACAAGGATGACGCCATTAGGGCTCAAGAAATCGCTATAACAAAAGCCAACAAAGGAGAGTATCCTGACGCATTAAAGTTCGCTAGGAAGGCCCAACGGATGGATCCAGGATTGCCTAAGATCAAAAAGCTAGTAGCTTTGACGGAAATTCTTTCTGCACCTTCTGACACGACACACTACAAACTCCTCGGCGTTGAGGAGACTGACAATGCAAAGAAGATTGGCTCAACATATCGTAAATTATCAATTGATGTTCACCCAGATCAAAACACTTTTCCAAAAGCATCAGAAGCATTTAAGAGGATTGCGATAGCAGCAAGAGTCTTGTCTGATGAAGAATCTAGAGCTAAGTATGATCGCGCTCTAGCTGCTGCGCGCGAATCTGCTCACGAAGCTGCTCGTAATGCTGCTGCACGTGAAGCTGCTGCTCGCAATGCCACTGCTCGTGAAGCTGCCGCACGCGAAGCTGCTGCTCGAGAATCTGCCGCCCGCGAAGCTTCTGCGGGTGAAGCTGCCGCTCGAGAATCTGCTGCTCGTGAAGCTGCCTCGCGTGATGCTCGCGAAGATGCTGCTAGCTGTGACTTTTATGACGCTTTCTCTGGTGAAAGTTTCTCCACCGACACTTCCTCCACAGACACCTCCTACACTGACGCTTCCTCCACTGACGATTCATCCACTGACGATGTTGGCTCAGGGTCCAAACGTGCTAGTGATGCTCAAGCAACTTCAACCCTCCACACCCCAAAGAAAAGAAAGGAGGGACACGGTCCCCTTTAATTCAAGTGAATGAACGTTTGTACGGCACGTACACTCATTGTTGACTTGTTTTTAATGAGTTGTGTGTATAATACAGTATATATTTTTAGAATCGAATAATGGGTAGGGACTTAAGATATATTTGTGGATTTGTATAACAATCACGACTTCTTGCTTTGGCTTTTTATAAGTGTAATGCTAGAAGATCACTTCAGTTGGTGGCTGCAGTAAAGATGGGGTACCAACATATACACAGGTACCATCTTTCTTCATTTGGAACATCACTGCTTGCTACGTAGTATAAATATATGTCCTTTATGCATTACAACACTAGTTTTACTATACATGTCAAAATAAGTACGGAGTATTTAACATTTCTGACACTACCTCACATGTATGTACCAATTGCTTGCAATGTAGCACATTGAATCTGTCCAAAATGGCAGTTTACTTACTGGCTCTTAGTTATATTATGTGGATACATGCTTGTATCTTATTAAATATTCAGATAGGTTTGGTTAACAAACTATTTTAAACATTAGTATCATTAGATGACACATGATAATGATTCCAGCCTGCAATATTAGTAATAAGGGATAATAGTCTAAAAATGTATCTAACTTGCCACTTCTTGCTTTGTTGTGTATAGAATTTATTGTTTTCCGATTATATCTACGAACTCTTCCAATCGTTCTATGTAGTGTAGCCACTTCTTGCTTTGTTGTGTATAGAAGTTTTTTTTTTTTTTCCTTCCTATTACGAAGGGGGTGTTTGTTTCGGCTTATATAGCCGGATTATGGCTTATTTGGTTTTGGGCTTATCTTTCATAAGCTCGCTTTTTGCAGCTTATTTTGACACTTTCCGACTTATATAAGTTGTTGATGACATAATGAACTTATATAAGCCGGAAAATGTCGAAATAAGCCACAAAAAGTGAGCTTATAAAACATAAGCCCAAAACCAAATAAGCTATAAGCCGGCTATATAAGCCGAAACAAATAGCAACGAAGTCTTCCAATCGTCTATGTAATGTACTTTTACATTAGTTAATTTTTTACTTGATATGCACCTAAGATGTCACCTCATTCTACTACTATACCACATCAAAACACTCTTTCTTCCTTTCACAACAACACATGGAACTATAGAAGTACACGACACCTCACTTTTTCCCTTGCAGCAACTGACACTGAAAACATAACCTCAATCTTCGTCTTCTTCATCTCCACAACACATTTATATCTTTTCAATTCTGCTACCCATAAACTTTACCAAATTACCAACATATAGATTTCTTAGTCGTTTAAAATTAACCGCACCATTGCATGTAGCTGCTGCCCCCACCACCGTTTTTCCGGTGAACCAACTGATCCTGTGACAGAAACCTATATGAAATTCAACATGGTTGTGAACGAACCCATCTCTGGTTTCGAAAGCAAGGCCACCCATCTTCACTTTTGATTATGTGTTGTTTGTTCTATAGATAGAGTCATTATGAAATCTAGTGCGTGTGTGTTTGTGTATTTTTTTGTGTTTAAATGGGTGGTGTTTGATGAAGAAGATGAATTTATTGACGAGATCAATGCGGTTCTTGATGACAAAGATGACGAAAATGAATTGTCTGTGGTCCTTTACAAACATGGACGGATCTAGGATTTTAGAAAAAGTGTTGTACAATTTTTTTTATCAAAAGTACAAAAATTTGCATCATAAAAACTTTTTTAGTTAAGCTAAAGTTGCACTATAAAGAAAATAGCATAAATATTAGGGGTTGCACATAAAAAAAAAACGACACTTTTTTTTAAATTATACACTTTGCGACCAAAAATCAGGTATGGCTCGTGCCACACTGATCATCCATGTAAGTCTGTGCCCCTGTCTACGAAGAATATGAAGTTTTGTTGGGGATTTAGATAATTGTGTTTGGTACTTTGGTTGTTTAAATGGGTGGTGTTTAGGAAATACTTATAAGAAAATAAGATTATAATAACAAGAAACTAGACGCAGGTAAGCAAGTCATCAGGTTAACTAGTACACTACATAGAATGTTCAGAAGAGTTTGGTGATATATAATAGGAAAAAAAAGGTATGACACACAACAAAGCAAAATGTAATTAGATATTTTTTATACCTTTTTTTTAATGATGACCCGATCTATACCTTTTTTTAATGATGACCCAATGGGTGGAAACCATTGCAGTGATGGGCCTTTGTCAAAGACATGACTTTGTTTTTGAATGTTGGTGCAATCTCGTTCAAAAAAAAAATGTTGGTGCAATGCAATCTAACTGAGTCTTTGTTTTGTGATTGATTTGGTCAAATTGCAAGTTTGGCTTTTTATTTTTTCAAAATTGTATTCCTCGTTTATATGGAGAACTTACAAGTGGACTTTTGGTCACTAGGCAAAATTAAATGACTAAATTACTCTCACAGAAACCAAAGTGAAAGGAAAGACGAATAGGGTAGTTTAGTAATTTAACTTTAGCTAAGGACCAAATGTACATTTGTAAGTTTTTCACATGACCGATGAGTGCACTTTCAAAAATATAAGGATTGAACCCGCAATTTGGAGCAAACCTCCATATAACAAAGCCATATTTTACCAAATTCTATAATCTTTCATTTTAAATAAGTCAATTCCATCCCCGTTGAGAATACACACATCTAGGGGTGTTAATCGGGTCGAGTTGGTTGAGTTTATATCAATTCGGGTCGGTCAAAGTCGGGTCAAGGGTAAATTATCATACCCAAACTCGACTTTATTTGAACTCGGGTTAGTCTGGTTCGAGGTTATTCGGGTTCGAGTCTACCCGAGAGTAAAGTAATTAAAAATTGGTGTAATTTAATATTTTTACATAAATAATTAAAAAATATATATACATCCAAAAATTAGAAAAAAATATTATTTTGGTAAATCGGGTCGACCCGAACCCGAGTTAGCCAAATAATTTTAACCTGATACCCGACCCTATTTAGTATTCGAGTTACTTGGGTTGACCCGAATAACTCGAATAAATTTTTTGAACTGAGTAACCCGACCCGAATAAGCTTAATCGGTTAGGGTCGGGTCAAATTTTTTACACCCCTATACACATCCACGAACAACTCCGATAAACTCTCATATCCAAGTCAAACATCATATATTACATAATCCCAAAATAAAAACCATTATTTAACTTTGTGTGTATCTTTACTACTCCCTCCGTCTCAAAATTATTGTCTACTATTGACTTTTTTAGTCTTTCTTCTTTAACTTTGACCATAATTATTTTTGTTTGTGTTATATACTACTTGATGAAAAATATATGAATGTATTGGGTTTTAAATGTATTTTTCATTGGTATAAATTTCATCAAATATTATATAACACAAATAAATATATTAATGGTCAAAGTTGAACAAGAAAGACTGGTCAAAGTCAATCTGGACAATAAAAATGGGACGGAGGGAGTATTATTTACCTCAAAAAACCAAGTCTTTTTATACCAAACAAATAGACATAACTGCCAGCCCTCACCTCTTGAAAACGAAGACCAAATCTGACAGTTAATAGTGGCAGTGACGATAGGGCTAACGATAACGACGACCACTTAAATCAGATATGTTCATGTATGAGTTACAAACGTGTATGGAAGTGGTTGGTCGGATCGACTCGATGGTGGTGGTTGTGGTAAGTTGATGCTTTTAAAAGAACAAGGTGTCATGGTGTCATGGGTAAAAGTGTTGCTATCTGAGCACATTTTCCTATAGCACTGGAACCTATAACTTAACACAAAACACTCTCTTTTTAATTCTGGTGTTATAGGACACCCCTTGACTCACACATAACCCAATAAAACATAGATACAAAAAAAAAAAAAAAAAAAAAAAAAAAACGCGACGTGAGCTGGTAGGTACGACGCGAGAGCCCGTGGCACCACCTACGATGTTGTTGGTGCCATAGGTTGGTGTTGAAGGTTGGCGCCATGGCTACCAACCAAGGGTACCTTCTACTCTAAGTGAGTAAATGATAAGAAGATTGTGCGTGCAATGTTTGATATAACCTAGGTTGAATAGAACAATTTTTCTATATAAAAGAAATTAAGATTTTAAGTGAAAAGTTAAAGGGATGAAGACAGGGGTATTATAGTAAAAACACTTTAAGCATGGATGAAAAATGCAATTGTAAGTTTCTCATAATGACAATGAGTGCATTTATGAAAAGACAAGGACAAACCAAACCTTATGGACGATTTTTTTAATTTGATTATTTAAAAACGAAGAATGATACACTCACACAAACAAATTCACAAAATGATCCACAAAATGAGGTGACACTCCCTTATTAGTACTTTGTAATAGTTTCTCTATCTTTTTTCTAATTCTGCCACTAACTCTTCGACACATCGTTTTGTGGCTTGTTTTGAATTTGTTTTTGTGGGTGTATTATTTCTCTTTAAAAACAATGCTTCGATAATAAAGCCCAAGAAAGTTATCCAAATGTACCCTTTTAAGGTAATACATCTTTCGAATCTTATATGTAAAAAAGGAATTACATCATTTCGCCAAAATATATTTATTAAAAAAAGAGACCATTGTCACGTAGGCAAAATCCAGCAATGTAATCAGCAATAAAAGTCAAAATTGAATTAATTTGAATAAACTTTTGAAAAAAATGGTGGAGAAATTTGATGAAAAAAAAACTGAAAAAACACGTGGCCTTGTGAGTTTCTTTACTTTCGGACTTAACTGTAAATAAACATTATATTTTGATTGGTTAATAGAATTTATAATCAAATCCTAAACTTTTATGAAGAGGCTAATCTTTAATCCAATTTTATGGACTTACCCATCTGAAAAGGAACCACTTAAAGAATTTCATGGTTTACACCATCGGGAACACTTACAAAGAAAATGGTACTTTTGCTCAAATTGGAAAATAGACCAATTGGAAAATAGACCAGAAACATTACTAAACTCATCCATAGCCTCCTTAATCACCTTTATTAACTCAACGTCGCCATTGCTCAACACCAGCAAAGCACAAATGGGACAATTTCAACTCTTTACATCCATAATAATATTTGAATACAGCTGAATCATTGATAATAATATATAAGTAAAAAGAGCTTTTAAAAACTCTGTGCGTGCACGGGTATTATAACTGGTATTAAAAAAAAAAAAAAAAACGTTTGTTTAAGTGTTATTGTAGAAATTTAGTTTTCGGTGATGGTTTTCTTTTGCTATGTGTATATGTACTTTTTTGCACGAGAACATTGAAAACCTAAAATTAAGAGACATTGTAAGGTATTCAAATGACTAGTTAAACTTGTAGATATGATTATTATTTTGTCTTTGATTATATTTCTTTGGGTTTTAACCTTTTTTCAAACCTCGAATAAGCACATTAACACTTTCACGTTCACGCTATGTAATGAAGGATGCACACCTTAACAACATGAAATGATAAGTGAGATTGCAACTTTTACTTCAACGATAGGTAGCAAGTCTAATCAAGTGAGTAAATGGTTTGAAGACGAATCATGCTCAAACTTAATAGCTCGATCTTATCCGTCATGTAATTGGGCCATAGCAATCATAGGTAGCACATCTGCATAATGTGGGTGCAGCTAGCTTAATGTTAACACTTAGCGAAACACATGACATGAAAAGACTCAAAAGAGTACCAAGACAAAGAGAGAACACCACATTTATAAGACATGAGGAAAAAATGTCAAGGGAAATAATAAAGAGGCGGAAATTGCGTGTCTGCAAATTTATATTGTGAATGGTAAGGAACAAAGATGTATCAATTTGCCATACTGCCATATCATATTAAAAGATATTAAGAGTAGTAAGAGATGAATTGAGGTGGGTGGTGATGTTGGTCTTTCGTGATGTTGCTTGTAACCTTTGAGCTACTGTGAATGTGACAATACTTATGTCATATGATACATCTAAGATCATGGAAGAATATGTGAAATGCAGTTGGAGATTATAAATGTAACAAACTTCTGTTTGATACATATTAATACAGTGTGAATTCATATTTCTTAGATTCGTCTTAAGCTCGTTAACACGTTTGGTAGGGGTCATGTGAGACACTTGCTTGAAACAAAGCATTCGCCATGTTTATGTCGAGTTAGTCATCCAAACGATGGCATGAATATTCGACTCAAACTACTTGCTGATCATTTAGCACTGACTTATAATTCTATGTTAGTATGTAGTACTATTTTTTCATCCTTACAAAAGTTACAGTTAAAATTTGGAGTCAAGCTTTATTAAGTTGTATATTTGTTGGAATATTGTTTTCTTTCCTATTTCTGGAGCATGTGGCTATTGTTTTATGACAAACATTATTATAAGAAATTTTAATATAGAACGTTATCCTGTCAGGAACTAACTTTTTTATTTAAAGTATTACTTTGAGAATTTTGAAGGAATATTATGGACCCTTGTTAGAGCACAAGGTATTGTGGATATCAATAACACATTATTGGTATGACACCTCAGTGCCACATCATACACCTCCTAATAACTCACCAATAACTAAAACACCCTCCCTCATAACACACTACTAACATGTTATTGTGTCCCACAAAATACCCCCCTAAAAATACTCGCTCACTCACAATACACAAAAAAACAAAACAAAAAAACCACCAAACATCACAAGTGGCTTGGCCATTGAATTGCTCAAATACCTTTGGCTCACCAATGACACCAAGTATTGGTATGGTTTGGCTCACCAATGACATGAAAAATAAACCTTTGGCATGTTAAAAGCTCCCCATACCTTGTGCTCTTAACAGAAAACTAAAATATGAACTACAATTTATAGGCAAATACTCTCTCTCTCCCGAAATTATAGTCATGAGAGAAAAAACACAAAGTTTAATAAAAGTGGGATATTAATTTTTAACCACTTAAATAGAATATTCTCTCACTATATTTTTTAGTTTTTACTTAAAAAAAATGGATAATTAATTTAAGACAACCCAAAAAGAAAATGTGGATTATAAATATGGGACTGAGGGAGTATATCAACTTGCATTTAAAATAGCAACAAGTGGTTTCAATGTGGTCCCTTAAGAGCTTCAATTTCTACCTTGATCAAAGCAAACAATTATTCAATTTGCAAACGAAAATACCAAATAAAATTGTATTGTCACTTCATATAAAAGTGTGATATTCCATATGTTTCTATAAAGTATGACACTTTTTTATGTTGTTTGAAACACATGCAATTCTTTTGTTAAATTCAAATCATAACTTCTTGTTAATGCAAAAGAGCAATCATCATATGGAACTGATAGTGTTCATTTTGGCTCAAATTTCTTTATCCTGAAACAAATTTGTAATCTGGTTTCTAGTTGTTGCCGACAATTATGTTGTGAGTAGGGGTGGAAACGAGTCGAGCCGCTCGTGAAAAGCTCGGGATCGGATCGGTAAAAAGCTCGAACGAGCCGAGCCTAATCGAGCTCGAGCTTAAGTTTGGGCTCATTTAATAATCGAGCTCGAGCTCGAGCTCTATACAAAAAGCTCGTTTAGGCTCGAAATATATACGTATATATATTTTCTATACGTATAAACGTGTTAACGAGCTCGAGCTCAAAAGGTGAGGCTCTTTGTATATAAACGAGTCGAGCTCGAGCTCTAGCAGGCTCAAGCTCGGGCTCGGCTCGTCTCGTTTTCACCCCAAGTTGTGAGACTTCATTCAAATGTAACTTATGGTCCTATTTGTACTCAACTAATAATATTGATTTTAATTTTTTTAATTTGTTTCTTTATTACAATAAGTAAGCATTTTAAACAAAACAAATAGGGTTGTATTTAGCAAATCCATTTAAGGGTGGTGGCAGTCATGATCTCATGCTTTAGTCATGCATCACCACCCACTAATAATATCATTTCACCTCATTCATGTCTCTCTCATGTCTCACTATATTTTTTTAGTGGCAACCATGATCTCATGGCTCCCCTAATTTTATTTTTTCATTTTTTATATTCATGTTGAGGCAACCTTACCAAGCACACCTCAAAATAACTCAACCTATATAATAAACTTTGGCAAACATTTCGTGCACAACTCGTCTACTTTTCATCATCTCCTTTCTTTTTATAAAAATTTTCCGTGTTACATTTACCAATAAACATCACTAGTAGTTTCTGTTGTAAAAATCGGTCCAGGCGGCCGATTAATCCTTGCACAATCGCTGATCACTCACTAAATGCCTTGATTTATCATAATCGTCTTATTTAATCGGTTTGGTCAAAAATCGCTTAAAAATCGGTCAAAAACCGGTCAAAAACCGATTAATCGGACAAAATCGGATTAATCGGACAAAATCCCTTAAAAATTGGTCACCAAAATCGCTTAAAAATCGGACAAGATCGCATAACAATCGGTCAACAAACCGATTAATCAGAAAAAAATGGTCAAATATCGTTTAAAAATGGTCAACAAACCGAGTAATATTTATGTTTGACTATGAACTTTGAAGAATTATGTATTATATTTATATTTAAACACTTGAAATATTTGAACTTTGATGCACTATGCTCATCTCATACATATAATATAATATAATATCTAAAATTAGTATTTTGTGCATAAAAATTCTAATCTGATTAACCCCCGATTAATCCCCGTCTAACCGATTAATCGCTAGGCCCCTGGGCGACCGCCTCACTAACGCCTAGCGATTTTTACAATCTTGCTAGTAGTCAACTCAACACTCTCAACACTCTTAACACATCTTGAATCGATCAATCAGTGGCTTCATCAGCCGTGAATTCAGCAGTCGAGAGACTAGCAAACCTTCAACTAAACGAACTCTCAACTTCTTCATCACCTAATCTCCAGAAAAACCTCTTAGTCTTATCTATAGGTTGAGTTATTTATGTAGGTTGAGTTATTTATGTGCCGTTCAACGGCTACTTTTTTATCACTCATGCCTCATACCAAATCGGCAAACTATGTTGATCACCTTCCATGCCTTGCCATATCGCGAATGTGACGGCGGTGTTGCCGCTCGGCATCGAGCCAAACCGAAGGCAAACCGCAACCACTGCCACCACCCTAAGTATACGATCAACATCATTTATTGTGTTTTTATGAATACATATATTTACATCATTTATTGTGTTTTTATGAATACATATATTTCCACTTCATCGTAGTATGATTGTGTAGGATCTTCACTTTGTCACAGAATTCCAATGCAATATATATCTCTTTGTTCATTGATGGCTACATATCAAAAAAAGGTGCAACATATCTCTCTTTGTTCATTGTTGGCTACATATAAAAAATGGTAAACACTAACTTACTATATTGTAATCAAAGTGTTGTAATTAAAGTAGGAATGAGAAAAATTATTATAATGAAATGAAAAAATATTGTTTGTTTACAATTATACAATGTAATGATTCATTACAAATAATGACCCATTACATTAAAAACTCTTATTTTCATTCCTTAGAAGTCATCTCGTTTCTTTCATTTCATCTTGTAATAGAATCAAAATTACATAAAAGTCTATCATTAACTAATCACATTAAATAAATTTTTTATCATCAGTGGGCATTTTAGTCTTTTTCTTATAGATTCCATTTTGCGGTATCATACCAACCAAACATGATTAAAAACGGTAATGAATCATCACATTACATTCATTTGTTCCATTACGTCGTTATTGCATTAATTTGACATTTCATTACGTCATACCAAACGAACCTTAATAAATCTGGCAATAAACATGCGGAAAACAAGAAGGTAAATCATGAACGGATTTGTAATTGGTATTGGTTATTGTTACCTTAAAAAAAGAAACTGTCTTTTACTGTTAATAAAGTGTGTAAAATTATTCTAAAAAAATACTGAACATAAAGTATAATGTTTGATAAGTCAAAAAAAAAAAGTTGTCTTGTCTTATAAATAAAGTGGTTAAAAGGAGTAAAAGTAGTATAAGAAGTGTCAATAACATAAGGCAAAATTATCCTAGCTACAAACTGCAAGAAGGATATATGTTGTTGTATTATAGCAAATGATAGTTCATGTATAAATCAAAATCTTTAAGGATGAAAAGTCTAAATATTAAAAATAACTGTTAGAAAAAATAGCTATTTTACGCAACAAGGATGTTATTCCTAAGGGTGCGTTTGGTTCGCAGAATGTTTTTGAAGGAATTGTAATATTTGGAAGGAATTGTAATTTGAATGAATTGTAATTTAAAGAATTGGATTGTGTTGTAATTGTAATGTGTTGGAATTGTAATTAATAGAATTTGTCATTACGTTTGGTTGACTTGCAACGTAATGTAATTCAGAAAACATTAATAATAATAATAGTAATAATAATAAAAATAATTGTAAATAATAATAATAATAATAATAATAATAATAATAATAATAATAATAATAATAATAATAATATAACAATAATAATAATATTAAATAATTAATATAAAATAATAATAAAAATATTTTTGATACAATTATAATAATAAAATAATAATAATAATTAATAAAATAATAATAATAATAATAACAACAATAATAAATAATATTATTTAATAATAATAATAATAATAATAATGATAAGGATCTCTCGGGCTATCCTCCGTTGGAAGGATCCTACAGACAGGTTTGCACTGGTGATGGAACGTTTATCTGGGACCACTTCTTCCTTCGGTGGAATGACGAAACCTAAAGATCTTGATGCAGCTAACCTGTTTCAATGCAAGCGCAAACTGGGGGACGGACACTTTAC
The DNA here is from genome assembly GCA_910596185.1 of Chrysanthemum makinoi. Lineage (NCBI taxonomy): Eukaryota > Viridiplantae > Streptophyta > Magnoliopsida > Asterales > Asteraceae > Chrysanthemum > Chrysanthemum makinoi. The sequence continues at coordinate 156,836,573 of OU343218.1, forward strand.
CGCGGCCATTAAGGTGCTTACGTCTTCTGGTGTCGCTCCGTCTACATCTGACACCCTGCACGAGTTAGAGGCCAAACATCCCCGCGCCCCACCTCCAATTTTGTCATCGTCGTCTCTAGATGAAGATGCACTTCTTGTGGATAAGGACTTGGTGTTGAACAGGATCCGCAGTTTCCCAAAAGGAACCTCTTGTGGCCGAGATGGGCTTAGAGCACAACATTTAATGGATATATTAGGAGGGGCTGCGTCCGCCATTGCTGATGTTCTGTTAGGTTCCATCATGGGGGTTGTCAACCTTTTTCTCGGTGGAATGTGTCCTGCTATATTGGGAGAATATATTGCTAGTGCCCCCTTGACTCCGTTGGTTAAGCCGGGAGGAGGCATACGCCCTATTGCTGTCGGCACGGTTTGGCGTAGGCTTGTTTCGAAGGTTGCTTCGTCTTCTATTAGTTACTCCATGAATACCTATTTGCAAGACTTTCAATTTGGAGTCGGCGTCCCGGGTGGTTGTGAGGCTGTCCTTCATTCGGTGAATCGGCTAGTTGAGGCTAAGGGTCACACTGTTGGGATTTCCATGTTGCTGGTTGACTTTCAGAACGCTTTTAATCTGGTTGACCGGAGTGTCCTTCTACAGGAGACCAGGATCAGATGCCCTTCTATTGCTCCGTGGGTTGAATTTTGCTATGCCAGGCCAGCTAGACTTTATTACGATGATTCTATCCTTTGGTCTTGTCAAGGGGTGCAACAAGGGGACCCGCTAGGCCCCTTGTTGTTCGCCCTTGCCTTACACCCCCTAATCCATGCTATCAATAGGTCCTGCGAGCTCACACTACAGGCCTGGTATCTTGACGATGGTACTATTGTTGGAGACACCCTTATGGTTGCCAAGGCGCTTGACATTATTATGACAGATGGACCGGCTCGGGGGTTGTTTTTGAATGTCGATAAATCAACTCTTCGGCCTAAGGAGAATCCTAGAAGTAGGGTGGAGGGTGTTTTTCCCATAAATATCTCCTCGAAGGTGTCAAACCGCTAGGTGGTTCATTAGTTTGGATGAAAGTTTTTGTAAGGAGCTGGCTTTGAAAAGGGTCTCTAAAACTATCTTGCTAATGGAAGCTATCCTCAAACTTAACGACCCCCAATGTGAGCTCCTTCTTCTTCGCAATTGTGCCGGGGTGGCGAAATTATCGTATACTTTGCGGACTTGTTCCCCTTTGTACGTGCGAGAAGCTCAAGTCCGGTTTGACCGGATGTTGCGTGTTTCCTTGGAGAAGATTATTACACCTCCGCAGGTTTTGGTGGACGGCAAGTGGCGGCTCGCCACCCTCCCAATCAAGATGAGCGGGCTTGGCATTCATGCGGCAAGTGACATCATCCAATATGCTTTCCTTGCCTCTCGTTTGCAAACCAGTGATATGCAGGGACCGATTTTGTTAAATCGGCATCAACTCTTATGGCCCTTCGTTTCAACATGCCCTCGATGTGTTTAACAGTGCTTGTAACACAGCAACGTTCTCGGTCGCCTCCTGACGCTCCTGCCCCTCATATGATGAAATCCTTGGCAAAGTGTTACTTTGGTGTCATCGAGAAAGATCTTGTTTCTAAGTATTCGTTAAGCCGAGGCGTAGTAGCTGTCCCGCAGCTTGTACCCGGGCTCCACATGCACAAGATTTCCTTTTCACCGTACCTATTGATGGGTTGGGCCAAAGGATGAACCATCGCCAATTCCGTTCGGTATTGTGTTATAGGCTCACTATACCTATGTTTTCTGAAGGTAGCTCATGCCCGAAATGCAAGCATCGTATGGACCAATGGGGGGATCATGCAGTTCACTGTTCCAGTGAAGTGGGGGTGAAATTCAGACATAATTTGGTGCGTGATATTCTTGTCGACATATGTTCCAAGGTTGGGATTATGGTGAAAAAGGAGGCCTCATTGGGGTTTCTTTCCGGGACGGAAAAGACTGCGTACGGAGACCTGCTATTATTCAACCGTTCCAAGGTAAGGACGCGTGCTTAGATGTGACAGGGATCTCTCCTTTTGCGGGTATTGATGCGTCTGCGTGGGCTCCTGGGGTGGCCTTACATAACGCTGTGGAGAAGAAGAAAAAGAAATATGTGTCCAAATGTGAAGAAAATGGTTACAAGTTCATCCCTTTTGCTTTCTCTACATTTGGGGAGCTTGACACGGAAGCTTTGGACACGATTTCACGTATCAAGACCGTTGCTATTAGCCACTCGAATAGTGTCAAAAGTGGGGCTTTTATTTTTCACAGACTTAGTTTTTGTATTCAGAAAGGAGTGGGAGCCCAACTAGTGTCTCGGCTTCCCACCAATTTCTTGTAATTCTTTTGGTTTTCTAATGAAGTGATGTTTTTATAAAAAAAAAAAAAAAAAAAATAATAATAATAATAATAATAATAATAATAATACTTTTTAAATAAAATAGTAAATAAAAATCATAAATTTAACATAAAATAATTATTAAAAAATTAATTATTTATTTAGATATTTATATATAATATAAAAATAATTATTATAATAATTATTTATTTTTTAAATTAAATAATATAATAATAATAACGATTAAAGATAAATACGATATTTAACTCAGAAAAATCAATTACAATGTAATTCAACACATTCCATCAAGTTTGCTATGTAATCTGAATTACATCACTGGACGTAATTGGTTGTAATTCAATTACATTACGTTGCAAACCAAACACCTGATGTAATGTAATATGAATTTCAATTCAATCCATCCTGCCAACCAAACAGGATTGTAATGTAATTCAGATTACAATTACAACTGATTACATCGAATTTCTTCGAACCAAACGGCCCCTAAAGGAGTCAAGACTGCAGATGATGATATATCATCAAAGACTCATCAAGTTCACTCAATACAATCCAAGTCCATATCACAACTAGGGGTGTTATCGGGTGATCGGGTTTATCGGGTCGGGTTGAGTCGGGTTTTTTTACTATGAAAAATAACCCGCAACCCGACCCGATAAGTAATCGGGTTGTCGGGTTCGGGTTGTTATCGGGTCGGGTTATTTCGGGTCGGGTCATTCGGGTTAATCGGGTCCTTAGTTTTTTTGTCCATATAATATGTTACTGCCCAAAAATACTTCACGTCTTAATTAAGCTAATGTCTTTTAATACTAGGACTTGTACAAATGAAAAAAAATGAAAGCTTGTTAAACAATGCCACATAATTGGCATAATTTGTTTTCACTTGTAGTCTGAAAGTATATTGTCAGTTTGTAGTCTCTGTGTTTATACATCATTCAAACTATATTACATCAACTTAAGAAGTAAGAACTGCAAAGTAACTGACTATTATATAGTATAATATGAATTAGGAAACAGAGACAATTTAATGTTAGTTAACTATTCATAGTTGGTTATCTAGCACTCTTACAGTACATGTATATCGACTATTGTCCATAATATAAAGCATCATTGTTGTGCTAGTTTAATATTTATTTATTTTTTGTGTGTGACGCGATTACCATACAATTGCATAATATGTATCTGCAAGCAATCTATTAATCTGGTATTTATGTTTCAGTAGTACAGTAATAGGCAAAAATAGGCATTATGCAAGTGAACTAATGAACTACTAGTATGCTAACTGTTAAATGAAATGTCCCGCGCAATTGTAATATCTAATAGACTTATAAACATTTAGGTAAAAAAGTTTCAGAAAATGAATTTTCGGGTCTTATCGGGTTGACCCGATAACCCGATTATAAAAATAATTTAACCGTAACCCGACCTGATAACACTATCGGGTTATCGGGTTCGGGTCAAAACAACCCGACAAGATTTTTTAACTCGATTTAACCCGACCCGATAAGCCTTATCGGGTTTGGGTTCGGGTTCGGATCGGGTCAACCCGACCCTACTGACACCCCTAATCACAACCTCTCAAGTTCAGTCTATGTAAAGGAGCAATGATTCATTGTAATAGTTTCTAGTAGCTTCTAGAACAAGTAGTTAGTTAATTATGTTACAAGTAGTTAGTAGATAGTCTGATCTTGTATAAATAGTTGCATTGTATCTTTCATTTCAATAATAAGAACATTATGTTCCACAACAACTATCTTCTCTCTCAATTTACAATATGTTATCAGAGCCACCACTAATCGTGGTGCTCAACTAATTCCCATCACTGTAACAAACTTTTCCGGTGACTCTAACCGTTTTTCCACCATAACCACTTTTCCCGCCAATTTTTCTTTCACCTTCTACCACCATATTCTACCACATTTCACCATTTCTTCTCATTTTCAACAGCTACATCATCAAATTTTACCAATTCCACTACAAATTCACTATAACACTCATAAGTTCTACAGATCATATCATCCTACTCTGTTTTCTATATTCACCAAAGTTGTTACAGTCACCATTAACAAACCTTCATCATCATCAATATAATCACACACTCAAGAAATGACAACTGGAAACTCATCCTCTCAAGCAACTTCAACACTGAAGGCTCAACCTGATGGAACAATCAATTCTGATCATCCATTGTTCTTACATCAAACTGATCATCCTGGATTGATTTTGATTTCAAAGAAACTCACAGGTTCAGATAACTACAACTCTTGGAAAAGATCAATGGTAATTGCATTGAATGCTAAGAATAAGATGAAATTGATCACTGGTGAGTATCCTGAACCCAACCTCAATTCAGTTACTAGAGCAATTTGGGAAAGGAATAATGATATGCTTATTTCATGGATCTTGAATACTGTTGCTGAACAAATTAGTAACAATCTGAATTTCATCAGTTCTGTTTCAAAATTGTGGTTTGAGTTGCAAGAACAATACTCACAAATAGATGGTCATAGAATCTACCAGTTGACTCAAGATTTGGTTCAATTAAGGCAACTTAATTGTGTTGTTGAGGTTTACTATCAAAAGCTAAAAGGTTTTTGGGATGAGCTTGATGCATTGGAATCGCCCATTTATGTGTTTGTCCATGTACTTGTGATAATGGTAAGGACAGTGTTGAAAGGGATCAAAGGAAAAAGGCTAATTCAGTTTTTAATGGGGTTAGATGAAAGTTATGCTAACATCAGAGGCCAAATCTTACTAATGCAACCTCTACCAACTGTTGTGAAAGCATATGGCATGGTTAGACATGAGGAGAAACAAAGGGAAGGAATTTTACCCAAACCAAACACCTCTTTCATCTTTGCTGCATATTCAAACAATCAGAGAAATTACTCAACCACATCAAAGTACTCAAAAGGAGACACATCTTCACCCACTGAGAAGAGGTCAAAATTCAAAAAGGGAGTCTATTGTGGAAATTGCAACAAAGAAGGACACACAAAAGCTGAATGTTACAAGCTAGTTGGCTATCCTGTTGGTCATCCTTTGTATGGAAAGTTTCTTGCCAAACAACCCTTCAAGCAGTCCAGTGACACAAGAAACTTCAGGACTGTCAATATGGTAGCTGGTCAACCAAATGACTTGGATGCTCCCAAGGCACAACCACAAGTGGCTACTTCTGCTTCTGATCTACATGTTGCTGCAAGGATGGATCACCTACAAAACCAACTGAACCAAATGATGCTTATGCTTCAGAACTAAAAAGAGCTTAGCAATGGTAAAATCTATTCTCATCTTGCTAAAATTCCACATTTTACTGCTTCTCTTATCTTTGATCTAATAGTAGCCTGGATAATAGATAGTGGTGCATCTGATCACATAGCCATTTCACTTGAACTCATGTTTAACATTCAATGTTTCACAACCCCTATTTATGTGACCTTACCAAATGGGCAAAACACCAAAGTCACCCAATATGGATCAGTTACTATTAATGCTCACATTACCCTTCACAATGTTCTCTACATCCCAACCTTCTCCTATAACCTGATATCATTTAGTCAACTCCTCAAAGGCATAACTTACTCACTCATTCTAACTGCTACCATGTGCATCTTTCAGGACCAGGATCAGAGGATTGCTATTGGCAGCCTTTGTAATGGTCTTTACCTGTTGGATAAAGCACCATCCCCTCCAACAAAACACACTGCTTTCACCATCACCAACAATCACCATCTGTGGCACTCCAGACTTGGACATTCATTACCAACTGTTCTCAAACACATCAAATCTCTTAGTACTTCATTTCATTGTAATTCAACTCTCAATTGTAATGTTTGTCCACTTGCTAAACACCATGCTTTACCATTCAATGAAAGTCTTTCACATACTAAATCCTTGTTTGAGCTTGTACACATTGATGTGTGGGGACCCTATAAACATACAACCATAAACAAGTGCAGATACTTCTTAACCATAGTAGATGACTATTCAAGGGCCATATGGACATATTTAATGCCATCAAAACAACATGATGTCTTTAACATCAAAACATTTCATATCTATGTTCAAAATCATTTCAAAACAAACATCAAAACCATAAGAACAGACAATGGGACAGAATTCCTAAACACATCTCTCTCAGAATTTTTCTCACAAAATGGCATACTCCATCAAACAACTTGTCCTTACACGCCTCAGCAAAATGCTAGAGTTGAAAGAAAGCACAAACAACTTCTTGAAATTGCAAGAGCTCTCAAAATTCAAGCCAATTTTCCCATTCATCTTTGGGGATATTGTGTTCTCACAGCCACTTACATAATCAACAGACTTCCATCCAAAGCCATTCACAACAAATCACCTTTTGAAATGCTTTACAACAAACCTCCTAACTTAACTCATCTCAAAGTCATAGGCTGTAGAGCTTTTGTCCATCAACAAACAAATGACAAATTTGATCACAGAGCAATTCCATCTATCTTTGTTAGCTATCCAGATCACCAAAAAGGATACATCTTATATGATCCAAAGTCTCACAAAACTATCACAAGCAGACATGTTACCTTTGATGAAAATTCATCCCCATTTCATGATCCACCTCCATCTGTAACACCCTCACAACTCAATCAATCCACACCAATCACTGATCCAATTACCTTTGCTCCTACACTCAACACAGAACCAACCATCACCACTAATCCAATCAACTCAGAACCAATCACTACAACTGACCCAGTCACAACAAAATCAACCACTACCACCACCACTCATCCAGTTCAAATAGAACCAACCATCACCACTGAGGAAGTAACTGATCCAACACCATCCATCTCACCTCAACCACTACCTACCAGAACTTCCACTAGAATCAAGAAAGTCCCCTCCAAACTCAATGATTATCATCACAAGTTACCAAAAACCACAGCTAACAACATCTCCAAACATCACTTTTCTAATTATATCAATTATAACAACATTCACCATCCCAAACACAGACACCTAATCAACACCATTAACCACACAAATGAACCACACACCTATAAACAGGCTGCTAAGGATCCTAGGTGGGTAGAAGCAATAAATAAGGAAATTCAAGCTTTAGAATACAATGAAACTTGGGAGATCACTCTTCTTCCTCCAGACAAACTACCCATAGGTTCCAAATGGGTATTCAGAATTAAGTATCATGCTGATGGGAGAGTAGAAAAGTTTAAACCAAGACTTGTTGCAAAAGGCTATACTCAAAAGGAAGGTATTGACTACAAAGCAAGGCTGTCAAGATCGCGTGTAAACTCGTAGGATCGTACGAGTTTACGTGTTTACTAGCTAAACCCGTGTAGGATCGTGGTAGGATCGCATATGTGGTAGGACCGTAAGTAAGATCGTGGGATCGCACGTAAGATCGTAGGATCGTCACGCGATCCGAGTTCATTTTTTTTTCTATCTTTTAAGTCCATCACACTTGCTTAGTCCAAAAAACAAACGTGTGTTTTACTAATGTCTAATAAGTAAACCACTGTTGTTTCATTTTCTAAACAGATTATAGTTTATACCTAGTTTTCTACTTTTCTAAATAGATTATAGTCTAAAAGTGTTCAATAATTTAATTTACTTTACTTCATTGTGATTAAACTAATCAAAGGGTATGTTTTGGAATGCCACTAATGAAGTGTTTGTTTTCTTGAAATCATGTAGATGGCTCGTATGTTTTGAGGCTAAATCGTTAATTTAACGATTGAAACTTGATTTTTTGTGTGTTTTATTATTACTTTGGTGTTTGAAATTTGAACTTTATCATTTTCAAAAGGATATTATATGAATTTATCTTTGACGCTGAGTAGAAATGTAAAACAGTTTGACTCGTTTATCATTTATTTACAAACTATGACAAATTGGTAGGATCGTAGGATCGCGATCCGATCCTACGATCTCGATCTTGTAAAGACAAAAACGATCCCACATAGGATCGCGATCTTGACAGCCTTGCTACAAAGAGACCTTTGCTCCTGTAGCCAAAATGGTCACTGTCAGAGCACTCTTAGCCACAGTTGTTTATCAAAACTGGTTCATTGAACAATTGAATGTCAACAATGCTTTCCTCCATGGTGATCTTCATGAAGAAGTGTATATGACCATTCCTCAAGGATATGATAAACCTGTTCCTCCCAACTCAGTTTGTAGACTGAAGAAATCCTTATATGGTCTCAAACAAGCTAATAGACAATGGTTCACCAAGTTGAAAGACTTCCTTCTTACCTTGGGTTTTGTTCAAAGCTATGCAGACACCTCACTTTTCACTCTCAACTATGCTACTAGTTTCACTGCTTTATTGGTATATGTTGATGATGTTCTTCTAGCTGGCAACATTCAAACTATCATCAATAACATAAAACAACAACTCCATCAAACCTTTAGCATTAAAGATCTAGCCCCCCTGTACTATTACCTTGGAATTGAGTTCTTAAGGAATTCTACTGGCATGGCTATGACACAAAGAAAGTATGCACTTGAACTTCTTCAAGCTAGAAATGTGCTCAACACAAAGCCTACCATCACTCCATTAGATCCACAAACAATTCTCAACAGCACAGATGGAGAACTCTTAGCAGATCCATCCCACTACAGAACCTTAGTTGGAAAGCTCATCTACCTCACCATCACAAGGCCGATCTCTCTTTGCAGCCTCAACATCTCGGTCGGTTCTCTCATGCACCAAGAACCACTCACTTGAAAGCCTTAATCAGGGTTCTTAGGTACATCAAATTATCACCAGGACAAGGCTTATTCTTTCCATCCAACAACACAGGCTATTCTACACTTATTGTGACAGTGATTGGGCTGCTTGTCCCCAACCAGGAGATCCATTTCAGGATATGCAATTTTCCTAGGCAACTGTCTAGTATCTTGGATCTCAAAGAAACAATCTGTTGTCTCCAGATCATCTCCTGAAGCAGAATACAGGGCACTTGCAGACTGCACATGTGAAATTACTTGGCTAAAGTGTTTATTCAAAGACCTCCATATTACTCTCCCTAGTCTAATTCAAATAAAATGTGACAATGCTTCCACTATTGCCCTTGCTTCTAACCCAATACATCATGCAAGGACAAAACACATTGAGTTGGACTGTCACTTTGTTAGGGATAAAATCAAAGAAGGTTGCATTCTTCCAACTTTCATTCCCTCCAGACTTCAAGCTGCTGATGTCTTAACCAGAGGCTTATGTAAGGTTCTTCATTACAATTGTCTCTCCAAGTATGGCATGTGTGATCCCTACACATTGCCTACTTGGGGGTAAAGGAGTCAAAACTGCAGATGATGATATATCACCAAAGACTCTTCAAGTTCACTCCATACAATCCAAGTCCATATCACAACCTCTCAAGTTCAGTCTATGTAAAGGAGCATTGATTCAATGTAATAGTTTCTAGTAGCTTCTAGAACAAGTAGTTAGTTAATTATGTTACAAGTAGTTAGTAGATAGCCTGATCTTGTATAAATAGTTGCATTGTATCTTTCATTTCAATAATAAGAACATTATGTTCCACAACAACTATCTTCTCTCTCAATTTACAATAATTCCCACAAAAAAAAAAAAAAAAAAAAAAAAAAAAACGATTAATATTAATATTATTTGTTTCCCATAACATAATTATTATTGCTTCTTATAAAAAAAAGATTAATATTAATATTATTTGTTTCCCACTTATCCAAAATTTTGTTGGTTATAAAGTATTGTTGCTCAATTATACATCAAATAAAATATTTTGTTAGTTAATTACGAGTGACAAAAAAATACCACAATACATGTAGCTGTAAGGGTGTGCATGGTCCAAAAACCGGACCGGACCGGCCAAGACCGGACCGGACCGAAAACCGATTTCGGCATCAACCCTAGACCGAGACCGGATCGAATGTGGTCGGTCCGGTCTCGGTCCGGACCGGTCCGGTCGGTCCTTCGGTCGGTCCGGTCCAACAAGGCCAAATTCGTCGGTTTTGGTCCGGACCGGACCGGACCGAGGACCAATTAGCCAAAAAGCCGGGACCGCGGACCGGACCGAATGTGGTCGGTCCGGTCTCGGTCCGTGTCGGTCCTTCGGTCGGTCCGGTCTATTCAGGTCATATGCTCACCCTTATGTAGCTGAGTGTAATTTTCTGATGAACTAAACTTAAAATAAATATCGCAAACAAAACATATCATGTACCCAAAAATAGAAAAGAAGGAGTAAATGTTTTTTAACAGAAAAGATTTACAAAAAATTGAATTAATAGGTGACATGTAAAATTTGGAATGTGACAAGCGAATAACATGGTATGTATGGAATCGGGGATCATGGTACATTTACATGTCATGATAAAAAGACATCATCCCTACAAAGTACAAACAAACGTTAGGAGATAACGCACATACAACGACAAAATAACAATACTTACTGAATTTCAATATTGGCCCTCCCAGCTCTCTATTTCCATGTTTAGTCCTTTGTTTGTGGTTTTATTGCTTACGGTTTATGTATTAATCGAAAATGAGTTTATGGCTTACTAAATTTCATTAACTCGAATTTACAAACACACGTACAAAAAAAAAAAAAAAAAAATGTAAGAATTACGACGTCAAATACTGAAAAATAGCCATATTTATAATAATTGTAAGAATTAGATACGTTGTTTTTCCTATTTATTTTTCGAACATTAAAATATTTCATTTTCGTTAGATAAAGTGTTGCATTACATGTGTTGTTGAAACACGAGTAACATCGTAAGTTATTTTAAGTAACGATGAAGTCATAGTTGATTGAAAATACATATGTAATGCAAAGTAACTAGAATACGAGTGACATCATAAGTTGAAAAAACAATCATTTTACTAACAGAACATCATCCTAACAAATTTTTTTATACTATATATAGAATGAACTTCAGTCATCATCTCTATACTTGACCTCGTCATTTCAAACATAACAACTAACAAATGTGTATGAAATCAAACACCATACCTCATAACAATATACACATTTCTATCATATTCATATTCAAAATGGAGACTATCATCAATGTGATAGGTGATCATACATTCATAATAATATTACAAGATAACTCATGTTTAAACCTAGATAGGTAAATATATCAAATTGTTAAAAAAATGTAAGGAAACACTTACAAACATACTTTTGTAAAACTACTACATACGATTCAAATACATGAATAAGAAAATATAGGGATGGGCATCGGGTCAAAACCGAACCGAATCAAACAAAATCGATTTTGTGGAAGACATGAACTGAGAACCAAACCAAGTAACTCGGTTCGGTTTGGTTTTGTGTCGGTCCGTTTAGTTCGGTTCAGTTTATATGGTTTATGTGTATTTTTATCGGTTTTGACTCGAAACGAACAGAAAATCATAAATATATGACCAATAACCAAAACTGATATGGTCGGTTCGGTTTCAGTCAGGCCGACTCGACCCGGTTTTCGGGCTATTTTGCTGAGCCATTAAAAAAAAAAGATCATTCGGTAAGCTAGATTGAAGATGGCGAAACCAAAGGGACTACAAGTACAATATCTCAAAAACATGAAGGGTGAACACTGGATGAAAAGACACAAAATACATGGACTGATAATAAATAAAAACGCGGTTTAGTTCACGCTCCGAACACCGTTTTCTTCTCTCACTGTAATCACTTCACTTCACTCTCACTCACACACACACACACACACAAAAACACTTCATATCATAAAATTGGGATCTTCAATTCAATGAGCATTTGCTATTAATAGTTCACTCACACACACCTTTTTATTTATTTATTTATTTCAAAACCCTAACCTAACCCTAGATCTAACCACCACTACACTCAAATGCAATGAATTAACAACAACAAACACCAAATTCATCATGTCCGACCCGAATACCCGACCCAAACCCGACGACTCACCCGCCATTCCACCTTCCTCCTGGGCCAAACGCACCGGTTTCCGCCCTAGGTTTTCCGGCGAGACCAATGCCTCTGATTCCGGCCCTATCTCCAGACCTCCGGTCCCACCTCCTGTCACACCTCCACCGCCGCCGGTGAGTAGTGCGCCTCCGGCGGTGAATGGTACGGAGGTGAAGAAGAAGAAGGAAGGGGAAGGCGGTGGTGGTTCTGTGAGGTTGCCGGTGAAGAATGGTGGTGGTGCGGTTGAGATGGCGGCGGCGACGACGGCTACGGCGGCTCCGGCGAGAGAGAGAGAAAGAGTGGTTAGGAATGGTGACGTGGAAAATGCGTTGCCGCAGTTAGTTGATGATGAGTTTGTTTCGCGGAATACACATATGAAATACGAGCTTAGAGATACCCCTGGTCTTGGTATATATATTTATATTTTTCGTGGTTACATCATTTTACACTTTATAATTACGGATATATATGATGTGTGTGATATGTTTACAGTTCCTATTGGTTTCTACGGCTTCCAGCATTATCTATCTATGTTGGGTTCGTTGGTTTTAATTCCGCTTGTCATTGTTCCGGCAATGGGCGGTGATCATGTAAGCTGTTAAATTGTGAATTTAGGTTATGTGAAGTTTGAGAATTTGTGTTTTTATTGGGAATGGTCTGATGAGAATTAGTGTGTGTAGGAGGATATGGCGAATGTGGTGTCCACTGTGCTTTTTGTTTCGGGGATGACGACACTTCTACAAGCGAATTTTGGATCGAGGTTGCCTTTGATACAAGGTCCATCCTTTGTTTTTCTTGCGCCTGCGCTTGCGATAATAAAGTCTCCCGAGTTCATTGGATTGAATGGAAATGTAAGCGTTACCTTTCTTATCCAGTTTGTTTCAAGCAGATTGCTATTTATTTTTGAAATGTTATGCATTAGTATATTATCAATGCGGCTCTGATTAAATGACGTTTGTTAATTTTTCTATATACTTTTTGGAGATGATGATTTTAAATAGGTCCGTATTTATGGTACAGATTAGGCCAAAAGTCCTTTGGGTGAGGCTCTAGGTAGCCTAAGAATGTGAAACACCAACTATAGCCTATATATGTAACCATTAAACATATTGACAAATGACAATACAAGTAACTATCAACAAAGATGGTTGTTACTAACGAATTAGCTTTTTATTGCAAAAAGTCGTGAATTTGTCCAACATATGCCTCAAAGATGTCAGTTCACTTCAGCATTATTGATTATATATGCACAAAGAAGAAAGGAATAACCAACAGAACTCAAAGAGGAAAAAAAAAAGTTTTCAAGTGGTCCATACATCATTTGGCTTTTACTACCAAAATAAAGCGTTTCCTTATTTGGCAATGCTTTTACATGGCGAAGCCCCTACTTGACGGCTGACGCAATTGTGCAACACATGGTTCATCTATCTCAGTATCAATCCTCCATCTTCCAAATTCTTAGGCGTAAATGACGCTAGTTGCCATTACATAGTATACTTAGTGAGGGCTCTATGATTGGCCCTATAGCACACTACCACAAGTAAATATCAACCAAATTGGTTATTGGGAGACTAGGAACGATAATAAGTAAAAATAAGATGGGTACAAAAAAGGTTCAGTCTCTGTAATAAACCATATTTACATGTTTGCCTGCTAGTTCTACGAGGAAAGCTGTAGATTTTGGCCCTTTTAAGGCGTATGCCCTATTGTATGTCATAAGAATAGACAGAATTGTGGAATTATATACTAGCATTACCATCTAACGACAAGTATTACATTGTTGTATTTTTTAATGATTAGCCATCCCAAAAAACTGTGCAAGTTTTCATTCCTTGCTACCATCCCTCTTTGACCATCATTGTTGCCCACCTTCACCCTTGGACCATAATTGCTGTATTATGCACCGTATAAATCATTACTTTAGTATTGTTGGTAAATAAATTGTTCCTGTTTACTGTATGTTGAACATCTTGGCTCTTGCCATGAGACTCATGCCTTTTCAACTATGCTTCTTTGATACTACAGAATTTCAAGCATATAATGAAGGAGCTACAGGGGGCGATTATAATTGCGTCTGCCTTTCAAGCATTACTTGGATACAGTGGACTGATGACGCTGCTTTTAAGGTGTGGATCACTGTTAATTTGGTTCTCCGAGCCCAATGAGGGTCTGGAATAGGCTAAATATTTTGAAATGTTATGTAACTGCTATCCTAAAGGTTATTTTATTGACAACGTATATAGTCACCGACTCACCGTGATTCACATTCCCCAATCCAAAGCTGTTTTTGGTTATAGGATAAGGCTCTCTGTTACCCGATTTAGTTCTGTGGTGCAAATGAACACATGCTGGAGAGATTTCCATGTTGTGATACCCAATGTATATTCTAAATCAAACCATTTTCATTCACATAAATCTTACACTAGTATAGGATATGGTTTGAAATCAACTCTCATATGTTTTTCAAAAGAAAAGGATAAGTGAATCTCCCAACGATAATAAAGTTTCATATGTTTTTGGATAAATATTCTTATAGTTTGTTTGCATATTGAAGTCATGAGATGGCATGTAGCTCATCTAGTCATCTTCATACATAATGGGATTTTATTTCTACATTCAACAGCCTTACTTGGTCTCTCAACAATGCTTCCTTTCCAATGCATTATCTTCTTTTTCTTTGACCTGTTTCGGTTCTTTAATACCATTGTGGCAATAGTTAGTTGCTTTTGTGGACGGTAAGGAAGTTTGTTAGCTCAGTATGCCTCAAGGTCATTGTTTCATGTTGATGGCTTACTTTGACAAACAAGATAACCTGTTTAATATCTAATTCTAAATGGAATTCTTGGTCACAGTTCACCATGTGCCACAAACCTAACTACTACTTGTGTTTTGTGCCTTCAGATTGATTAACCCAGTGGTTGTGTCCCCAACTATTGCTGCTGTTGGACTTTCGTTCTACAGTTATGGTTTCCCGCAAATGGGTGCATGTCTTGAGATTGGCATGGTGCAGATTCTATTGGTTGTTATGTTTTCTCTAGTAAGTTCAATTCCTTATCGCCTGTTTCTATTTGATCTTCTATCTGGGAGCTGCTATTGCTGATGGGAAGTAAAAAAATTCCTATGCAAATATACGTTCCGCCATTAAAGTTTACCTCACGTGCTCTCTAAGATACTCTTTTTGTATTTCAGTACCTCCGCAAGGTTTCTATTTTGGGACACCGCGTATTTCTAATCTATGCTGTAAGCATACACGATATTCTTTCTTCATCTTTTGAACTTCACGGCTTTTCAAGTGAATACTAATATATCTTTAATTTATGTCCCCAGGTACCATTGGGCCTGGCTATTACATGGGCTATGTCTTTCCTACTGACTGAAGCAGGGGCTTACAAATATGATGGCTGTGATGTAAATATCCCAACGTCAAATATGTTATCTGATCATTGCAGAAGACATGTTAACAGGATGAAGAGTTGTAGAGCTGATACTTCCCATGCCTTGAATTCTTCTCCATGGTTTAGATTTCCATACCCATTACAGTGGGGTACACCTGTTTTCAACTGGAAAATGGTTATTGTAATGTGCATGGTGTCTGTTATTGCTTCAGTAGACTCGGTAAGTTCCCTAGAAATTTCAACGATACATGTATTATATTTTTATTACATGTTAGGTTTGCTCTGAAGTATTTTTTATTTTATTATTATTATTATTATTGTTATTTTTTAATAATTGCCTTTAATCAACATAACTAAACAATTATTAATCTCTTTTTCCGTAGCTGCATACACTTTACATTTACTAGGAGTCTAGGATCTCATATAATATTTGCTACAGATATTCACAGGAGAATGTCACTTTGCCAAATGATTTCTAAAATCTGGGTTGTGCAGATATGCAAGCGACATTGACCCAACTTAACCCCAGCGGCTCAAATACCAATCAACAACCTAATATATCAAAAACAGAATAAAGAAAAAAAACATAAGAAAGATGAGAAATTGTATGGACCACCTTCTTTGATCTGAAACCACTAATAAAAGTAGTTAGTGAGCATGTTGTATCCATAATGTGTGATTTAAGAAAAAGATGATATTGCATGTGTCTTTTATCTCATGTAAATGGATTGCTAGACGCTTTAGTCAATCCGCAATCTAGAATATAATAGATATATATCAATTCAGACTTTTGTTCCATTAGCCCTCCATCTTATGTAATGTTTTCTTAATGGTCAAAAAAGGGATCCACATATTGTTTACGGCTTTCAAAAACCAGTTGTAAAATTTGTTCTTGATAGGAGAGTAACACCTCTAAAATTTCTAATATCGACGTATCATCGAGTATAGTAAGCAGAGAACTTGTAATTTGTATGACTATTTGACCGAGTTAATTAGTCGATTTCTGAAAGTGTGTTTTCATATAGGTTGGCTCATATCATGCATCATCTTTATTGGTGGCATCTAGGCCTCCCACACCAGGTGTAGTAAGCCGTGGGATTGGTCTTGAAGGCCTGTGCAGCATCTTGGCGGGCTTGTGGGGGACTGGGACTGGTTCAACTACTCTGACAGAAAATGTTCACACAATTGCTGTCACAAAAATGGGGAGTCGTAAAGCAGTTGAGTTGGGAGCCTGTGTTTTAATTGTATTGTCCCTAGTAGGTACGTATTTGTCAATTGATGTTTCCAATCTCAATAGTTTATAAGACAAAATATGATCTACTCAATATTTATATGTTTGGTACATCTGCTGGCAGGGAAAGTAGGAGGGTTTATAGCATCAATCCCTCAAGTCATGGTTGCCGGCTTGCTGTGCATTATGTGGGCCATGCTTGCAGCATTGGGTTTGTCAAATCTACGTTACAGCGAGGCTGGAAGCTCCAGGAACATCATCATCATCGGGCTTTCTTTGTTTTTCTCCCTTTCAGTTCCAGCCTACTTTCAGCAATACGATCTGACACCAAATTCCAACTCACCCGTTCCCATTTACTTCCAGCCTTACATTGTTGCCTCTCATGGTCCTTTCCGCTCCCAATATGGAGGGGTATGTAATATTTATCATTTTCTTAAACTTCAGACTAGTCATGTCTAATTTATTTTCCTGACGAACTTTATGTTTTATGATTACAGTTGAACTATGTTATGAACACAGTGCTCTCATTCCATATGGTGATAGCATTCCTAGTAGCGGTAATTTTGGACAACACGGTCCCAGGAAGTAGGCAAGAACGAGGTGTATATGTGTGGTCTGAAGCAGAGGCGGCTCGAAGGGAGCCTGCTGTTGCTAAAGACTACGGATTACCATTCAGAGTTGGGAAAATGTTCAGATGGGTAAGATGGGTCGGGCTCTAGAGACGAGAGATTATGGACCATGAAAAGTTTTGCCACGAAAAAGAAAATGGTTATTCCTTGCCATATTGTAAAACGGATAATAGGCATTGTAGTTATGAATCGAGCAGCTTGGGAAGAACGAAGATTTAGATGGATTTTGTGTACATTGGAGAGGATCTTTGTTGTAATGTTGAGACTGTCGATGCGCTTGTATGTAGTTTGTAATTGGAAATTCTTGTTTTAATTGACATTTTTCTTTCTATGTGTTTTTGTATCAATTTATTTTCTGTGTCCTTGAAAATTGCAACTATTTCTGTATCAAAGTAATTATGATTGTAACTAGAATGGTGGGAGGTTTTGACAAACATTCCATCTACAGATGTTTCACCCTGAGAAGTCTTGACTGGACTACCGGACTACCAGACTGATAGCAACGGTAAAATGAATAAAGGAACGCAGACAGAGAAATAAACTGTTACCGCGAGCTCTACATTATTATGGTAGAATACATTTTTGAATTTAACGACACTTCGGTCATATAGAGCAACAATTTTACATCATTTTGCTTCTACCCTTTTGAGCTATGCAATAGCAATAACAATAACATTTGGGAGGCACTTTATTTGGGATAAATCCTCACATTTCATTTAGTTTGATATAATGGTTATGATTAACCTAAGATATAATATGTCTATAACTTAAGTCATATTTTTTTCTTGTCTTTTTCTTTTCTTTTTATCTTTCTTATTTATTTTATCATTATTTGTCTTTTTTAATCACTTTTTTTAATTTCACGTTTTTTTTAGTCAGTTTTCATACGTTTTTGTCTGTTTTTTCCGCTTTTCATGCGTTTTCGTCCGTTTTCTTACATTTTCGTCCGTTTTCTTACGTTTTCGCCTGTTTTCTTACGTTTTCGTCTCTTTTCATGCGTTTTCGTCCGTTTTCTGACGTTTTCGTCCGTTTTCTTACATTTGCGTATGTTTTCTTACGTTTTCCTCCGTTTTTTCCACTTTTTATACGTTTTCGTCTGTTTTCATACGTTTTCTTACGTTTTCGTCCGTTTTCTTACGTTTTCATCCGTTTTCATACGTTTTCGTTCGTTTTTGTCAGTCTTGTTACGTTTTCGTATGTTTTCTTACGTTTTCGTTCGTTTTCTTACGTTTTTGTCCGTTTTCATACATTTTCGTCCGTTTTCTTACGTTTTCGTCCGTTTTGATACGTTTTCGTCATTTTTCTTACATTTTTGTCCGTTTTCATACGTTTTTGTCTGTTTTCTTACTTTTTCGTTTGTTATCTTACGTTTTCTTCTGTTTTCTTATGTTTTTGTCTGTTATCTTACGTTTTCATCCGTTTTCATCTGTTTTCATACGTTTTCGTCCGTTGTCTTACGTTTTTGTCCGTTTACATACGTTTGCGTCCGTTTTCTTACGTTTTCGCCTGTTTTCTTACATTTTTTTCGTTTTCCTATGTTTTCGTTCGTTTTCGTCCGTTTTCTTACGTTTTTGTCCGTTTTCATACCTTTTCGCCTGTTTTCTTACGTTTTCGTCCGTTTTAATACGTTTTCGTCTTTTTTCTTACGTTTTTGTCCGTTTTCTTACGTTTTCATCGGTTTTCATAGGTTTATAAACGCTTTCGTCCGTTTTTTACGTTTTCATCCATTTTTAGATGCTTTTGTCCGTTTTCTTACGTTTTCATCGGTTTTCATAGGTTTATATACGCTTTCGTCCGTTTTTATACGTTTTCGTCCGTTTTTAGACGATTTTTTCCGTTTTCATACATTTTTATACGCTTTTCATTCGTTTTTGTACATTTTTGTCCGTTTTCATACGTTTTCATCCTTTTTTTGCAGTTTTTATACGTTTTTGTCTATTTTCCTACGTTTTCATGCTTATTATTAAAATTTATTATATTACATATCTAATATCAATTGTGATATTTTATTAAAAAAAAAAGTTAATGTCTAATATCACTTGTGATATTTCATATACAAACAAGTATGTTTTTTTAACTTTTAATATCACCTGAGATATTTCATTTCTCGGTATATTTTTATATATTATAACCTATATGTTTTCTAATATTTTTATAATTCTCAGTTACAATATAGTTTTTGTGCCTTTCATCGCAATTGACAAGCGCATATTTTTTTTAATGCAACCAATGTTATCTATCACTTGTGATATTATACTCTTAGTAGAAATAAAAGGGTTAAAGTATCTTTAGATGAATTTTTATTTTGTTTAAAAAATGCTAATTTAATGCAACACTTGTTTGATTTTGAGAATATGTCAAGTCTCTATTTTCATAGTTCGCTTCCTTTTTATTCATTTTGATATTTTTAAGTGACACTTATTTATCTCTTGTGATATAACACTGTAAGAAAGATGAAGAGTATTACACTTTTCATTATGTATGTGTTATCAGTTGTGATACTCAACTAAGAATGTGAAATATTAAATTCATACCAAATGTGACAAGAATTTAGTATTTTACCAAGTATATATGAAAGAAATGATAATAAACATCACTTATTATATTACTGAGATGATTCTATTCATTTTTCTTATTTGTGTTTTTGCAAATATTTAGGAATATTTTTGTGTTTTATGATAATATGAAATATTAGAAAAAGGTGTTTAACTGAAAACAAGAGACGTTTTGAAACTTTTGTTAGACTTGTGGTGGATTTTTCTATTTAATGGATACATTGTGCATGTTTTGATAGGTTTTATAGCGGGATTTAAAAATATCTATGGTTGAATCAGCAAAATAAAAAAGCTATAATTGAAGAAAACACACATATTTATAAACAAACTGAGTAAGCTCAAAAACCTGTGATATCACAAGCGATATCACTGGTGATATAAACTATGATATCACACATGCTATCACCGGTAATATCACACATGATATCACAGATGATATCACCGGTGTTATCACACACGATATCACAGGCGATATCACAAGTGAGGTGATATCACCTGTGATATAAAAGGTGTTTGATCTTCCTAATTTTTCTTATGAAGATTTGTGCTATCTTCAACCATAACTTATTTAGTTTGTTGATTCAACCATAGATATTTTCAAATCCCGCTATAAAACCTATCGAAACATGCACAATGTATCCATTAAATAGAAAAATCCACCACAAGTCTAACAAAAGTATCATAACATCTCTTGTTTTCAGTTGAACAACTTTTCTAATATTTCATAATATCATAAAACACAAAAATCTTCCTAAATATTTTCAAAAACACAACCATCACATTCTTAGTTGAGTATCACAACTGATAACACATACATGATGAAGAATGTAATACTTTTCAACTTCCTTACAACGTTATATCACAAGAGATAAATAAGTGTCACTTACAAATATCAAAATGAAAACGTTTGAAAATGGACAAAAACATTTAAAAATCGAATGAAAAACGTATAAAAACGAACAAAAACGTCTGAAAATGGACAAAAACGTATAAAAACAGACAAAAACGTATTAGAACGGATTAAAACGTATGAAAACGGACGAAAACGTATAAAAACGGATGAAAACAGACGAAAACGTAAAAAAACGGATGACAACGTATGAAAACGGTCGAAAACGTATAAAAACAGAAAAAAATACATGAAAACTTAAAAATACAGAAGAAAACGTCTAAAAACGGACGAAAATACATGAAAACCTAAAAAGACAGACAAAAATATATGAAAATGGCTGAAAACGTAAGAAAACAGACGAAAGCATATGAAAGCGTAAAAACACGTCTGAAAACGTATGAAAAATGGACGAAAACGAAAGAAAACGGATGAAAACAAACGAAAATGTATGAAAACGAACGAAAACATAAGAAAATGGACAAAAATGTATGAAAACAAACGAAAACGTAAGAAAACAGGCGAAAACGTATGAAAACAGACGTAAACGGGCGAAAACTTAAGAAAACAGACGAAAACGTATGAAAACGGACGAAAACGTATAAAAACGGACAAAACGTCTTAAAACAGACGAAAATGTCTAAAAATGGACGAAAACGTAAAAACGGACGAAAACGTAAAAACGGACGAAAACGGACAAAAACGTCGAAAATAGGCAAAACGTGTATATAAACGAAAGAAAAGCGTCGAGAAAAGCGGATGTAAAGCGTCTAAAGCGGATGAAAACAGAAGAAAACGTCTGAAATCAGACGAAAACGTAAAAAAACGAACGAAAACATATGTACACGGATGGAAACGTATAAAAACGAACAAAAACATATGAAAGTGAAAAAAAACTTGAATAAAAAAAAGTGAATTTAAAAAAAAAAAATGAATTTAAAATAAAAACGTAAAATCCAAAAAAAAAAAAAGAAAAAAAGAAAAAAAAAAAGAAAGAAAAGAAAAAAAAAATGTTCATAAATTAGAAAGACAAAAAGACAAAGAAAAAGGAGGAAAAAAACATGGACTTAGGTTTCCATATTAAATCTTAGGTTTATCTCCACCATTAAATCAAACTAAATAGATGGTGTGGATTTGTCCCTTGGTAAGCATCAAAATAATAGTAAGCATTTGAAAATTCCTCAAAATCCTGTTGAATTTTAAAATTATTTTTTTTTAACAAGGGGTGGCACAAGATGTTAAATGTAATTAAAAACTTATACTTTTGTTAGATGTCCACCAATGTTAGTGTTTGCGACATTTTTGAATGGATTTCATATCGTGAATGGATTTCATTTCATAAGTGTCATTTACAAATATCAAAATGAAAACGTTTGAAAACGGACAAAAACGTTTAAAAATCGAATGAAAAACGTATAAAAACGTATGAAAACGGACAAAACGTCTGAAAATGGACAAAAACGTATAAAAACGGACAAAAACGTATTAGAACGGATTAAAACGTATGAAAACGGACGAAAAAGTATAAAAACGGATTAAAACGTCTAAAAATGGACGAAAACGTAAAAAAACGGATGACAACGTATGAAAACGTCTGAAAACGGTCGAAAACGTATAAAAACGGACAAAAATACAGAAGAAAACGTCTCAAAACGGACGAAAATACATGAAAACCTAAAAAGACAGACAAAAACATATGAAAATGGCCGAAAACGTAAGAAAACGGACGAAAACGTAAGAAAACAGACGAAAACATATGAAACCGTAAAAACACGTATGAAAACGTATGAAAAATGGACGAAAACGAAAGAAAACGTATGAAAACAGACGAAAATGTATGAAAACGAACGAAAACATAAGAAAATGGATAAAAATGTATGAAAACAAACGAAAACGTAAGAAAACAGGCGAAAACGTATGAAAACAGACGTAAAAGGGCAAAAACTTAAGAAAACAGACGAAAACGTATATAAACGGACGAAACGTCTTAAAACAGACGAAAATGTCTAAAAATGGACGAAAACGTAAAAACGGACGAAAACGTATGAAAACGGACAAAAACGTCTGAAAACAGACGAAAACATATATAAACGTACAAAAATGTACGAAAACGTCAGAAAACGGATGTAAACGTACGAAAACGGATGAAAACAGACGAAAACGTAAAAAAAAGAACGAAAACATATGAACACGGATGGAAACGTATAAAAACGAACGAAAACGTATGAAAGTGAAAAAAAACTTGAATAAAAAAACGTGAATTTAAAATTTAAAAAAAAAAAGAAAAAACATGAATTTAAAATAAAAACGTAAATTCCAAAAAAAAAAAGAAAAAAAGAGAAAAAAAAGAAAAAGAAAAAAGAAAAAAAATGTTCATAAATTAGAAAGACAAAAAGACAAAGAAAAAGAAGGAAAAAAACATGAACTTAGGTTTCCATATTAAATCTTAGATTTATCCCTATTATTAAATTAAACTAAATAGATGGTGTGAATTTGTCATTTGATAAACATCAAAATAAGAGTAAGTATTTAAAAATTCCTCAACATTTGGAATGTTGGTATACATTTGACATATCGGCTATGTTTGGCGAAAGTAGCTGTGAGCAGTAGCAGTGAGCTGTGAGCAGTAGCTGTGAGCTGTAGCCACAGCTCACCGCTCACCGCTCACAGCTTCTTAAAGAAGCATTGGAAAAATGAGCTTTCCTAAAAAATAGCAAAGCTCACCGCTCCTTTGCCAAACGAACACTAAAAATAAAAAAGCTCACTGCTCACCGCTCATCGCCCCAAAAAGCTCCAGAAAGCTCTGCGCCAAACATAGCCATCATCTTAATTGAATAGCAGTAACATTGGACAAACCTGTTGAATTTCAAAATTAGTTTTTTTTAAGAATAGTATGTATTAAATAACAAGGGGTGGCACAGGATGTTAAACGTGACGATATTAAATGTAATTAAAAACTTATACTTTTGTTAGATGTCCACCAATGTTAGTGTTTGCGACATTTTTATTCATTGAATGCATGTGGCCAGCTATGGTCCACCTTGATTTTAATTATAAGAAAACTATATACGTCACTGAATTAGCTTTGTTAATTATTACTCTAGAATCTCAAGTATATTACACGATACTAGTGTATGCCAATTTATTAAAGAATAATTGGTTTCATATAAGAAACCTATGGAATCTATATATCGTTGTGAACATGTCAATAAATAAAAATTTTATTATGTTTTAATGCAAAAACTTTAAGTGGTTATACTAAAATATCGACACTGGTGTAACTACTAGTAAAGAAACGAGTCATTCCGATAATTTGTCAACTATGAGATTTATACATTTTGATATTTTCCTCATATGGTCTGGGATAAGTTTTGGAAAGTAGGCTTTTATTATAGTTCACAATTCAGAACTTCGGATGTTTCCGCAACTAAAAACTCTAGTTGTAGCTCAAAATTTAAGACCACGAAGTTGTTAGGCAACTAGATATACTAACATAGTGCTCGCGTAAAGCAACGGCGATATCTAACATGTCAGTTTTTCTCGTACCTTGATCTTTAAGCGGTATGGAATGAAAGTTAGTATTTGAAGGTTTACCTGTTTGATAGTTCGAAAAAAGTATATGCGTATTTGAATTTTCGTAAAGTATATCAATACAAATATAGATATCCATACTTATACTCATGTGAACTTTGTATAACTTGAATGTTTATGATAAAAATTACAATTATAAATTTATATTATTGTAAGTTTGTAACATTTATTTTAATACTAAAATTTAATGTTTCATTAGTGTACATTATAATGCAATTATTATAGTGTAAAATTTAATTATATGAATTATAAATTATAGTAAGATGTGTAGGCTTAAAAAATTAAGACTTCCTTCTTTAAAAAGTCCTAAATATATTATAAGGTAGTATAGATACTCAAAAAAATTACTCATTCTCAACACTTACATATTAGAATAACTAAAATCGACACTAATTTTTCTCATAACTAAAATCTACACTATGTGCAGGTGCACAAACCCATCTACACATACAGTGATCCCCGTATTTTAAACATTTGCCCAAAATCTACACTATGCGCAGGTGCGCAAACCCATCTGCGGATACAATGGTCCCTTTATTTTAAACATCTGGGCATACATATTGAATTTGGTATAATAAACAAATCACCCCTCATATCCAAACCAAACCTATTGCCAACATACTCTTTGAAATTGTAACTGCTCTTTTTTTACTACGACGGCCATCATTAACAATGCATACCGGAAACTTCCTTTGGGAAAAACTCACACTTTCTATTTTTTCTGTATTTTAGTCTCTTTGGAATTTTTAGTGTGACCATGTCTCATTTTATACACATTTTGAATGGATTTCATATCGTGAGTATGCGCAAAGGAAGGGATACGCAAGACTTTTTGCTTGCATTTGTCTACATGTCACTATATCGATAATTCAGAAGTGTATGCGCAAAGTAGAGGGATGCGCAAATGAGAGGAATGCACAAGTTAATTTGTGCGCACACATGACATGTCACTTTGGGGGGATGCGCAAAAGAGGGAGATGCGCAAAATGTTTTGCTTGCAGTTGTCTACGTGTCACTATATCAATGGATGCAAGAAGGAGGATCGCAAGTTAATTTACGCGCTGTGTAGTTTTTGGTAAGAAACTCTCAAAAAGTCGTATTTGGTAATATGGTTATCAAAGGGTCCAATATGAAAATTTCCTCTATATACCTTATGTACATGAGTTTGGTTCAACAAATATAGAAAAAAGATAAAAAATTAAAGATTAAATAAGAGAACACCAGCCACTTATTTTTTAATCAAAATTTAAAAACTCACTTATGTCATTTTTTTCTAAATTAAATACTCATAAGCTATCGATTGTTAAATAAAACTAATTACATGATCATGTCGAAAATCAAATCATCTTTCATTAGAGTGACACTTTTGTGTTGGAAACGCTCCTAAACTATATTTATAAGTGTTAGTTATTTATATGTAATAGGTTGCTTTAATATTGCTTTTATGTTAGTAATTAAGGCTAGCCTTATGTAGAAAACCTATAAGCCTATGCAATGACCCAAAAGGCCAAGGAAGGGACTAGATGTGTTGCCCTAGCTCCCTTCCCCTATAAATACTTGTTTCCTTCTCATTTGAGAAGTGTTGTTCACTCATAATACATTACACATAACCTTTCTTATTCTATCGTGTGTATTGTGTTCAACCTTCTATCTTCATCTCATTTCTATCATCTACATGCTTGTGTTAAGTTATAGTGACCTAACAGTAGTATCAATCGCCACCTAGTTGGGTGAAACGTGTGTGTTTGAAGTTTTGGTACCGTACGCGTAAGTTTCACTCGTTCCTCATATTTCTTAAGCTTAAAACCTTGATTTTTACACTTTAAACCTCAAGATTCTTACGTTTTTAGGTTAATATAGTGTTTTGAATCATTGTTTTGCAAAAAAGTTCGAAGCTTTACGTGTTTTACTTAGTTTTTAAACTTGTTTTTATATCGTGTCTTCACTTTACGCATAAGCTAAAAAATCATCTTGGTATATCAAGTTCAAAACTTTCTTGTTATTTTGGTGTTTTTGAAGCTTTTTCATCATTAAAAACGAGTTTACAAAATGTTTTGGTGCATAAAAATACGTTTTGGTGAATTCTGTTGAGTTTAGCCCTAAGAAAACCCTTTTCTTACGCGTAAGTTGGAAACCCTCTTTTTACGCCTAAGCAAACCCTAATCTTACGCCTAAAGTTTACGCCTAAAGTCAGAAGTTACGCCTAAGCAGTTTACGCGTAAGGAATTTTCATCACATTCTTCGAAGCTGTTGGTAACTCAATATTTTTCTTGCTTGGATAAGCCTGAAATACACTTCGACTTGTGGATATCTCTCACACTTGGACAAGTGTGAAGGATTTTGGTTTAAAACCTAATCTTACGCCTAAGTTAAAACTTACGAGTAAGCCTTTACGCCTAAGTTCAATCTTACGCATAAGGTTCCTTATGCATAAGTCTTTAGTTTACGCCTACGATTACGTTTAACCACTAAACTTACGAGTAAGACATTCTTATGCGTAAGGGAAGGTTTACGCCTAAGGAGGTTTACGAGTAAGAAACATCAGTTTACGCCTAAGGAATTTTTACGCCTAAGCACATCTTCAACAACAAGTTTCATTCGACTACAAAGATCCATCAACAACACAAGTAGAGTTAAAAAAAAAAAAATCTTCTTAAAAAGACCATTGCTCAGTTTCAAAAAGAATTTTCAAAACTAAAGGCTCATTGCATCTCTCTTGAACTTAAAATGCAAAACAAAATTTTAAATTCAGTGCCAAATAGTAAATCTTTGAATGAACAAAGTAATCGTGTGGATACATTAGTAAAAGAAAATGAGCATTTAAAGGCTCAAATTCAAGCAAAGGGTCTTGCACATGCTGCTTTACAAAACAAACTGAGAAGATTAACTGGCAAGAGTGTGGATACTAAGTTTGCAAAACCAACAATCTTGGGGAAATCGTCTCTACAACCTATCAGAAACCAATCAGTAGTTAGACAACCAACTGCATTTAAATTTGAACGATCAAAATCTTCAAAACCACGGTTTGCCTCCCAAGTTGTAGAGAATAATCATTTGACAAAACCAGTCACTCCACATTCTTGGCCTAAGAAAAATGCTTTTGTTTCTGTTAAACCTATTTCTATTAAACCTGT
Organism: Chrysanthemum makinoi; assembly: GCA_910596185.1. NCBI lineage: Eukaryota > Viridiplantae > Streptophyta > Magnoliopsida > Asterales > Asteraceae > Chrysanthemum > Chrysanthemum makinoi. Next base: position 156,864,289 of record OU343218.1, read on the forward strand.
TTCTGTTAAACCTTAACAAGTTGTTGCACCTGGCCCGTCTAAGATTAGTTCGAAAACAATGTCTAAACCAAGCATTAAAATTAAAAATTCATATGATACAAATGACTTGCACAAGAACTATGATCTAGAAAAGGCTAGAAAAAGGGCACTACTATAAAAGGACGACATCTTAGGTTCAAGAGCTCGTGTGATGCCTTCTGGTGTATTACTTAACAATGCTAGTAGTAGCAAACCAAACCTAAGTGTACTTAACAAATAGTTAGAAGTAAACCCGTTGAACTGAAAGACAAATTTCAACAACCTAATAGGTGGATCAATATAGGACATAGACTCCTTCCAAAAGAAGTTTCAACATCTCCTAGATCTAACCTTAGATAGATACCCACGGGTAGAGTTTTTAAAACTGTTGGTCTTAGGTGGATTCCTACGAGCAAGATATTAAGTAGTTGCACCAAAACATCCATCCCTAAGGCAAGAAAGGAAATCATCAAAATAGTGTGTTCAGGTGTCAAGAAGATAATTGACACTACAACTTTATTCTTCTAACATCTGGAACCCAACTACACTTGGAGATCCATGTTTTTTCTATCTTGCCCCCTTCTACTTTCTATACAGGTACAATAGCAATGGCTTCTGAGCAAAATTGCTTGGAACCCAGACATAACCGTCTCAACTTCCTCCAATCATCAGCTGATCAATCATTTCAACTCACTCATCGTCATATGGAAACGTTGTTTGCTCCTTTGTTTAGTGATGATCTTGATCAACGTGCTCCAGATGTATCAAATGTTTCCGCTGCTCAACCTGTAAATATTCCAATCCTTGATACACCTGAAAAAACAACAACTGTTGCTGATGCACCTCCGATTGAATCTATAAAAATAGCCGAAAAAACGGCTTCTAATGACGCTGATCCAGCTGATGATCTTTTTAATCAAAATGTACCCGCACCAGCGGATTATGATGGAAATGCGTTCTTTAACCCTTTCGCTACTGAAACTGCAAATCCAGATGTTGCTGAATCTTCTACCAGCCATCTGAATCCACCAAATCTGCACAATGTATACCAACATCAACCCTCCACACACCGATGGACTAAAGACCATCCTCTTGTTAACATCATTGTCAATCCAAACGAACCAGTCGTAACGAGACAACGCCTTTAGACTGACGAAGAACATTGCATTTATGCAATCACCGTTTGTCAATCTGAACCCAAAAAACATTAAAGAAGCAATGACTTATGACAACTGGATTGAATCCACGCAAGAAGAGTTGAACTAGTTTAAATGTTTAGAAGTATGGGAATTGGTTGAAAGACCAACAGGGGTCTACGTCATTGGTCTCAAATGGATTTGGAAGAATAAGTTAGATGCTGAAGGTACGGTTATCCGAAATAAGTCACGTCTGGTGGCTAAGGGTTATAGACAGGAAGAGGGTATCGACTTTGAAGAATCATTTGCTCCGGTAGCTAGGCTTGAGGCTGTATGGATTTTTCTGGCATTTGCGGCTCACATGAACATCACTGTTTATCAGATGGATGTCAAAATTGCTTTTCTGAATGGTAAACTGAAGAAAACAGTATATGTTAGTCAGCCAGAAGGATTTTTTGATCCTGAGTTCCCTAATCACGTCTACAAACTGAACAAGGCTCTCTACGGTCTCAAACAAGCCCCTCGGGAGTGGTATGATAAGTTGTAATCCTTTCTCCTTGCTAATAATTTTATCAAAGGATCGGTCGACCCAACACTGTTCATTAAATATCATAGGGCACACATTTTAATTGTTCAGATTTACGTGGATGATATCATTTTTGGTTCTACCCACAAAAAGTACTCAAACGCTGTTTCAAAACTAATGAAAACAAATTTTGAAATGTCCATGATGGGTGAACTTACGTTCTTCTTAGGACTACAAGTTCATCAATCACCCGTGGTATTTTCTTAAGTCAGTCCAAATATGCTCTTGAAATATTGAATAAACATGGAATGCAAAGTTGTGACACCTATGCAACACCAATGACACATACCATCAAACTGGATGCTGATTTACATGGGAAATTGGTTGACCCTACCAAATACCAAAGTATTATTGGGTTTCTCATGTATCTAATGGACCCGACATTGTATTTTCTGTATATCTTTGCTCCCGTTATCAGTCAAGGCCAACTGAAAGACACATCTCCGAGGCTAAAAGAATCCTCTGATACGTCAATGGAACCATTAACTTGGGGATCTGGTATCCGAAGGATTCTGGTTTTGAACTAATAGCTTTTTCAGACACTGACCACGCAGGCACGCAGGATGCTTAGATTCACGGAAAAGTACTTTAGGAGGTTTACAATTCCTTGGTGATAAATTGGTGTCATGGCAATCGAAGAAGCAGGATTGCACATCACTGTCATCAACTGAAGCTGAATATGTAGCCATGTCTGCGTGTTGTGCTCAAGTCATTTGGATGAGAACACAACTCAAAGACTATGGTTATGTATTTGATGTAATTTCGTATTATCGCAACAGAAGTGCTATTGCGATCTCGTACAACACCGTTCAACATTCGAAGTCAAAGCACATCGATCTTCGATATCATTTCATCAAAGAGCATATGAAAATGGGTTCCGTTGAATTATATTTTGTAGGTACAGAACACCCATTGGTGGATCTTCTCAATAAAGCCTTGCCTCTCGCAAGATTTACTAGTTTGATTCACCGTATTGGTATGAGGTGTTTGACTCCAGAAGAACTGGACGAACTTTTAACACATTCTTAAAAGTTAAACACCAAAACATCTTTTGTAAATATTTTTCAAAAACAAAATACAAAAATATAAAATCTTATAAAATCCAAAAATAATCTTCTTTTCAAATTCTATCTGAAAACAAACATCGCAAGTACAAAACTTCCATCAACACCGTGTTCTATCTAACATTTCACCATTTTTCCCAAACAAGTGTTGAGGGGAAGAAAGTAAATATTTTTCTGTTTCATAAAACCTTGTACTTGCATGTTACCATGAATACGTTGTTTCTTATTAAGTGGTGGATACTTTATCATGTAAAATACCCTCCTCGAACTCAAATGTTTACAAAATTCATTATTTCAAAAGTCAAGGGGGAGTATCGTCAAGTTTCTTGCCTAAATATGTTTTGTGTAACCAAAATGGGAGTTAAAGGATCTTGGTTGGAACCTCTTTGAGGTTAAGGGGCCAAATGTGTCAAGTTTGAAAAATTAATTTTAACAAAAACATTCACCTAACACATTCAATGCACCACTTCATGTGCATTTACTCCTAAACAACCACCAAGATCAAACGGCCCAAATCATATTTTCAAATCCGTTCAAGCTTTTCATAATTTGTAAGTTCTAAACTGTTTTGATCAAGATTCTAAATAAGGGTTTCAAAAATCTTTCAAATCCAATGGTTAAAACTCTTTAAATATGATTTTGAATGCTTGTTCATGCGTATGAATTGGGGTTTTACGTATAAATGTGTTCGGGTTGAAATGGCTTGTGTTAAAACGTTCCTAAATGTGTTCTAAAGCTATTTCAACCATCCTAAACCACCGTGAATCACTAATTTGCTTGATTCTTGATTTAGGGTTCTTGCGCTCAAATTGGGATTTTTATTTTCTGTGATGTTTGATGTTATTAATTGGTCAAGATAGTGTTATAATAAGTTTATAAACATATTGTGAGCCTTTAATTAGCCCAGAAACACATAATGTGTCAAAATTAAAGTTTTAGGGTTTTAGGGTTCATCTCCCATGAATCTTCTGATTCCGTGGTGGAAATGTGTTAAATCTTGTTCCATTACACTCATATGACATCTAGGACACTCTAGAAACATTCTTGTTTGTTTTGTGTGGCTACGCATAGATTAAGGGTTTAGGGTTTAAGAAATTTTACGCCTAAATCTTTCTGTGTGTATCTGATATGTTCGTGTGCGTGTTTTGTGATCTAAAAGATGTTTGGAATAAACTGTAATCAAGTTTTCATGTTTATGTTTAACAGGTTAATTATTCGTAATGACAAAATCTTCAGGTGTTCAAACCGTTACGCTTAAGGAATACTTTTATGCGTAAAGGTTACGCCTAAGAGAAATCTTACGCTTAACTCTTATGCATAAGAGGTCTACAGTGGATTACGCATATCTTGGAAAGATATTCGTAAACAAGGCTCGTTACGCATAAGCTTTACTCTTACGAGTAAAACTTTACGCGTAACATCTAGCTTATTCCTACGCGTAAGCCCAAAGCCTTTGAACTTGTCTTACGCGTAAGAAACTCTTACGCATAAGCTTGGTCTTACGCTTTAGCTTACTCCTACGCATAAGCTCCTTTCTTACGCATAAGGATCCTTGTGACACATAAGCCACTGTTCACTACATTTTGGCCTATTATGCATATGTTACTTGTTAAATGTTACTCATAAGTCACTATTACCTAATGTTACGAATAAGCTTATAAAAGTTAATATGTTGTGTGTTAAGTGAAAATTGAACTTTTAAACTTCAATATTAACATGTTCATGTAACTTATCACATCAACTTCAAACAATTGGACAAATGTGACTTAGGACTTGTAACTAACGTAAACATGTTACCATCAAACAAGTAATTAGATAATAAATCAGACTAAAACTAACACAATGTGTTTCCATATGTCTGTTTCTTTGTCTAATAACTTTCAGGTAACAAAATGGCCACAAATCAAGCAAACATCAATGCCCCAGCTGAGCTCACGATGGCAAACACATTCCGAGCTGGATACGACAAAACAATTGGCAAGAACAATCTTCGTGTCATCTTCAACAACTTCATATGCTCAGAATCATCTTGCGGAAATTGCTGTGGTCATCCTTCTGCAACATTCATTCAAATACATGCTCACAAAGTCATCCTCAATCCCTGAATTCTTTCTGATGATGAGTATGATTCAATGGATGAAGAAAGACAACTTCAGTAAGACATTAAAGCAAAAGGATGGAACACCATGCTTCAACCTTTCCGGTTAATCAACTCAGGTAGGGCGGGAGGGTCATTCAGTAATTCTCCACATATGGAAGACCCATTGCAAACATCTCTTACCCCATCCGATCCGGTTAATCAACCCGGTAAGGATCAGGGTGTCACTGTTACTACAACTGTTGAAATAAATCAACCACAACAACAACAACTACAACCGCAAGAAGAAGAGCATGTTGAAGATGAGGTAATGTATGACGAAGGAGATTACGATCATGATAAGGATGAAAGAGTTACTGATGATGATAATTTGGCGGCTAAAGAGGAAATGAAACGAAAAGAGGCCGTAGAAGAAGCTGCTAGAGCTGAAGAGGAAAAGTTAAAGAAGGAAACAGACAACTTCATTGTTGACAATCCAACACACAAACCTCATCAGTCTTCTGAACCACCTCTTGACGCTTCCACCAAACCCAAATCATCATCTCAATCATCACCTCCACCAACAAAAGAATCAACTAAGTCAACAACAAAATCTGTTAAGAAGGCAACTCCATCCAATGATTAGACAAATGGTTAAACAGGCTATCACTCAACTAGCTACACGTACCCACCATCGATCAACCAAGGGATTCATAAACCACACCACCAATGGAGAAAACCATTGATCACTTTACATACACTGATGGTGAGGATCATGACATACCTGAGCCCCAACCTGAACCTCAACCGAGATTCAGATCAAGCACATTTCCGCAATCCTCATTTTCATCCGCAGCAAAACTATCCAAGAACGTGTTGAAGATCTCCAACTCGTGGTTGAATCTTACCAAAAACAACTCAACCTCACTGCACCACTTCTACACTTCAACGAAATCAATCAAGAACCTCAGTACAAAATCTTCCATAAACCAAAGTTTGGGTTTGTTTACCAAAGTGAAAATCATCATACATGTTTCATGGCGTTCGATGAAATTCACAAGTTCTGTGACGCCACCCTGAAGATGGTTCGAGATGGATTGGCATATCTTTTGAAGGACATTGAATTGGGTAAAATTCAGACGAAGAGATGGATTGGCATATCGCAAGGATGTTTGTCAGTTTATCACTAGGATTGATGAAAGGTAGATTCATCGGGATTAGATGCAACGGTTGAAGAGCTATGTGGGAGGAAGACCAAGCTTTCCGATTATGACATACCAATGTCCTCAGAAATTAGCTGGTTTTTTGTAATCATTGGGTACTCTCTTAACTCTCTTGATTGTGATTTTGTTTGTTTGAAATATTCTTAATGGCTTGTAAATAAATAGAAGTGTACAACCCGAACTTGTAATGAAAGGACCCTGTGGTACGCATCAGTGCCACAATCCTGTAAAAGGAGCGAAAGCTTCTTACTTTTGAGTAAAATTTATCAAACTTTTAATATTTTCAAAATTTTGCTCAAAAGAACAAGTACTCTCTCTCGTGTTTTCAAAACCTCAAAAATTAATATTATTTGTAGAGGGGGAGTATTTGCAAAATATCTTTGTTCAAACAATGTTCTTTGTGGAAATCTTCCCACAAAACTCGAAATGGTCATATTAGATATCAAATTTCATCAAAAATAACATTAATATGCCATTTTTGAGGGGAGAAAAATTGTGTGATACAAATATGTTGGATTGTGATTGAATCTAAGTGTGAATAGACTTAACCATTGAATTTATGAGCTCTTTAATGTCGTAACTCGAAAAGACTTGTCTAGGACGGGTAATAATTTCAAACTAGTTCACTAGTGATGTAAACGTGTCTCGCAAAGGACTAGTCTTAGTAGAATGTACCATCCGAGAAATTCTTGTTAGATATGAACCTTGACGGGTCAAACCTCCTCACCAAGGAGTGTTTACAACTTCAAGCTGACCTGGTCAGTGATGTAACAGTGTCTCGCGGGGAATTGTCTATCTTGAGTCGATCAATTCAAAAGTGCGCGCTCTACCCTCACTGTGCAGATTTTAGTCAAAACTCATAAGCACATGTGAGCGGGGAGTATTTACGAAAATACAAAACTCTCGAAGTGTTACAAACATGTTTTCATTCATAAACACATTGAGAGATTTTCAAGAAAATGGTTTTATGGCAACATAGGATAGTCATGGAGTTATAAGGTGACTAAGTTTAGGGATAAACGTCCTATGATCCGCCAGAGCCGGAGGGATCTACCCAAGGACACCACCAATAGTTAGTACTTAGAATTCTTTAGGTACGATTGACAAAAGGAGAAAATGAGAATAGGAGAAAGAAGGAGTTGAAGAATTAAAAAGAAAGTAAAGAAAAGGGTGAAAAGAAATAGCCCTCCAAATTATTCAACTTAGGGCAGATACCGGGTTCAATTCATATGCTACTGGTTGTCACAAAATGACACCGGTATTGAAGACAAAGTCGTCATGGATCCAGTGACGCACTGCACTAAACCTTCTTAGCCACTCAAGTTTTTCTCAACAGAAGCTTGTTTCATTCTCACAGGGAACCCTACTTAATCTATCGACTCTCTCTTAGAGATTGTTGGTATTGAAGAAGGAGACCCTCTCCCGAGTCTCCGCTCAGGAAAACCAAAACGCACTATGGAGTCTAGAGCCACGAGATTCATCAAAAGACCTCTTAGGAACACTTGACTTTTCATCACTTATCGTTCAACAAATAAGAACGCAAGTGAAACATTCTAGAGTCCTTCGCAGATCCTAGCAATCTGTCGAGAAAATTTATGAGGGGATTCACAATTGTGATCCTCAGTGATTGAATGGAAATTCCTGCCGGGGTCAACATCAACGGCCGAGAGGTCACCGGTAACTCCTGTGGGTTACGCTTAGTGTTTCGCGGTGGTCTCAAAGCGGTCTACGATCGTGGAGTGATACTTGGTATACTCCAGCGACTCACAACGACAGAGTAACGATGTTGAGTACAGGGACATCCCAATGACCATCCGGTTTAAGATTCGTCTAAAGCCGCTCCAGCAAATTGGGATATGCCTGTACAAAATATCCGAACTCTTACGTCGGGAACTTTATTGCTAACTGTTTACATGCACGATTGGAGATCCAAAGTTCCTGGGAGAAAAGATCGTGCTGATTCTCCACATGCTCTCACCAACAACAACACATATGAAGTTCTCTCAAAAGGCAACTCAAAAGTCAAAATCATTCTTCATCAAAGCCAAAGAATCTACAAAGTTTAAAGACTAGAGAACTGCATCACATCTGAAATCCAAAGTCAAAAGGCGTGCGAGCATGTTGGAGAAAGACGTGGAACACACGAGCAATGAAGCTGACTAGATGCAGACAACAACATACAATCACCACATCCACACCAGAACAAAGAACAAAGAACAAAGATTACAACGACGTCGAGTGAAAACTTCAAAAGAAACAAGATCTCAAACAAAGGGAGATTGTTGGAATCAAAAGCATCTCTACTCACAAGAAAACAGAGTGCTAGAAGACGTCGAGCAACCGCTATTAAATTATAACTATCACTTAGGGGGAGATTGTTGGAAAAGCTCCTAAACTATATTTACAAGTGTTAGTCATTTATATGTAATAGGTTGCTTTAATATGGCTTTTATGTTAGTAATTAAGGCTAGGCTTATGTAGAAAGCCTATAAGCCTATGCAATGGCCCAAAAGGCCAAGGAAGGGATTAGATGTGTTGCCCTAGCTCCTTTCCCTTATAAATACTTGTTTACTTCTCATTTGAGAAGTGTTGTTCACTCATAATACATTACGCATAACCTTTCTTATTCTATCGTGTGTATTGTGTTCAACCTTCTATCTTCATCTCATTTCTATCATCTACATGCTTGTGTTAAGTTATGGTGACCTAACATTTTGTATACTTTCAGCGAAGAAATTTACGTTTGAAAAAATACCATGTGATTTTGTGAAATTACATGTGATTAGAACTTTTAAACTCACATAAAAAATCACATATTATTTAGTATTGTGTAATATTCAATACCCATAAAAAAGCGAAAATAAATGTTTGTCAAAAGTATATCGAACTGGCCGTCTATTGAAAGATGACAAAAAAAAAAAAATTATCGTCGCAATGATGTAATTTTGTCGCTTAACGATTTACCGTTTGCAAAATATTTTATTTTTTTAATAAAAAAGTGAAAAGTTGATTTCTTAAATTTGATTAAAAAATGAATGACTGATATTGCTTCATTTGATTTTTGATTTTTTTGTGATGTTTGTTGAACTCAACCATATACATGATGTTTCGAATTTCTTTCATGTTTTTTGTGATGTTTGTTGAACTCACAACATGTACATGTTGTATCAACTTTCTTTCATAGATTTATGACGAAATTGTTTGGTTTTGGAGTTGGCACTTGGCACAATCGATTTTCAGGTTTCACTTAGACTGGTGGTAATAAAAGAAAAAAGACGCGTTTTCGACACCCATACCATGTGTCGGTTTGTTAGCAACCCTCCCCCCAAGATGAATTATTGTTATTGTTTTGGGAGAACTTTGTCGTTCAGACGACTGATTTGTGAAAGTTATTGCTATCGCTTGTGTGTGATTCTAGTTTTTGTGGTGTATATATTTGTTTAAGTGGAGTATGATTTGGTGATGATTCCAGTTGTGTTATTACATAGACCCGGCTCGCTTCTGCCCGCCGTTTGCCCCACCTCTGCCCCGCCCCAGTTCGCTGGAAACCGGCACAGCCACAAGTTGTGTGTTTGGTATAACATGGGTAAAAGAGATTTGGATGAAGAAGAAAATGAAGGTTGTTTTGTTGAAATTGAACATTTATGGTATGAAATTTATGTAATTTGGGGATTGAAGGTTGAAGATGAAGGGTTTTGACTCGCATCTAAAAAGGTTCTATAAATTTGAGATTGATTTATGTTTTGATTTTGAGTTGGTTCGATAGATTTTATATAAATATAGGTTGATGTTGTCGGATTTAATATGGATTTGTAATGCTATTAATTTTGGGGATTCTAGTGTTCTTGAAATGGGAGGATGTAGTGTTTTTTTAGGTTGAAGATGAAGAAAGAACTAAACAATGGGGAAGTTAGGGTTATGATTTTGGGAAGAACGGGTAAAAAACATGTTCAATAAAATGGCTAAAAACCTAGCCAAATTTACAAAACTAGTAGTATATAAATTCAACATGGACATTAAAGAGATTTCTACGTGGAATTTCAAAACACACATGTTAATGACATGGAAAGCCAACTGTTCTTATTTACCATTTTATCACAAAACAAAAAGTTTCGTATACTAGAATGTGTTGCAAAAAAGTTAGTTTATTAAAACGGAAAATTTTGAAAGTTCTTTTCTATTTAATGGACTTAACCCTTTAAGCTAAAGTGTTATGGTCACCAAATCTACCACCTCCACATCACCATTCAACACACCGCCAAGCTCATCGCAAAGCAGATGTAATGGTCACCACCAAACCAAAACATTTAAAACTACCTCACTTTATACAAATATACTCCACAATATACCTCACATAAAAAAAGGATTGGAGGTGCAGCACTACCAAGCCATGGAAAAAATAAGGATGTCACACAATTAAAAGACATGTGTAATGAAGATGATGCATGGTGGGTGGCACCACCGGGTGGTCGACCACCACCATAACACCTGGTCTTAAATAACTTATGTATTGACCAGCGAGGGAATATAATTAAATGCATAACTTAAATTATATTCAGAGTTTTTAAACTAAAAACATCCGAACTAGGCGATATGTTGGCATTATGTGGCGAATGGCCCAAACGAATGATCTACAATAGATACACATCTTATATAAGCGAAGCCATTACGACCGTATATGACTAAATGTCCCTTTAGCTGAAAGACCCGAGATGCACCGAACCCGAGATAACCTCCAAGCTCCGGCCATGACTTAACCAAAAGGGCAAGGAACAAAGTCTAGGAACTTGTGATAACTTGGACATACACCAAAAAGGAGAAACTTTATACTTTGCCGCTTGCAAACATCGTAGTCACCACACGTGACCAGTAGATGAGGATAAGAAAAGTCCAACTATAAAAGGCTCAACACGCGGTTCACATGGTATGATTTTTTCCTCCATATAAATCACATCTACTTTCTCTCTCTAGAAACTTATTCTCACGCCGAAGCTTGGTCTTTGGATAAAGCCCAATGCAAGGCTAACACGTATTTTCTTTGTGTAGGTATCCGAAGGACCAGTCATCCAATCATCCGGAGGAGCCTCTTGCTTGTTTAGAGTAGGTACGCAAATTTACTTCAACAAATTGGCGCCATCCGTGAGACCCGTTATTCAATTTACCAGAACTAGAGAATGACGGGACCTACCTTTGAAACTCTTCTTGACCAACCCGAGAGGAGTGGGAAGAATGATGAAAACAGTAATAATACACCCAATATAGAAGAACAAATCTTAATTCACATGACCTCACTAAAAGCCCTCATAAAAGAACGCAAAACGAAAGGCGGAAGCCCACTCAAACCAATACAGATCGATTTTGACGAAGAAGCCGACAAAGAACCCAAAAACGATGATGCCAAGAAGAAACCTGAGGAGGATCTACAAAAACCCTACAAAGAGGCATTGAGATGCCCATTTAGCAGGAGAATCATAGAATTTTCAGGACCAAAGCACATCATGCCAACCAACATAAAACTTTACGATGGCTCCACAGACCCTGATGACCATATAACTAGATTTTTCGGAGCAGTAAACCAAGGAGAGTGGAAAATGCCGGTCTGGTGTAGAATGTTCCAAAAAATGTTAGATGGCTCGACCATTGGGTGGTGCGACCGTCTACCCAATGGTAGCATAGACTGTTGGGTAACTCTTCGAGAGCAATTCTTGACAAGGTTCGCTCTCTGAAGGAAATGTCTGAAGGATCCGATGGAGATTACCAAAATTGTTTCGCAAGCAAATGAAACTCTACATGATTTCAAAGAACGTTGGACAAAAGAAGCTAGTTATATCACAAGGGTCCCGGATATCATGCAAATATCATCTTTAATAAATGGTAGAAAGTTTATGGAGTTAGCTAAAAGGTTCTCCGATCGAGTTCCCTAAACAATAGCTGAAATGATGATAAGGTAGACGATTTTGTCCATTCGAAAGAGGCATACAATGCCACTGAGCTCCCTCGGGTTGAAAAGATTGAAACTTACCAGAGAGGGTATCAACCTGTTCCTCACAATGATAGGCCTCCTAGAGCACAATACGGTGGGGATCGCCATATGAATGATTGTCGAAATGACTTATAAACCGCACAATCAATACTCCTCTTATGTGCCCCCAAGGAATGATAAGTCATACTAAAACGATTACCGTCGGAATAACAACAACAAGAATGAAACGCGTCAAGTAGATCTGAGTTCCCTAACCAAAGCACCGAAGGAAATCCTAGCAAATGAACTTCAATTAAAGCTGCCACCAGCACCTCCATTAAGAGGATCCACACGAAAAGAAAATATGGACAAATATTGTGATTATCACGGAGAGAAAGGACATTTCACAAAGGATTCCTACCACTTGAAAGAACAGCTAAAAATGGCTCTCGAAACAGGGAAACTGGATAATCTCTTGAAAGATGTTAGACAAAGAGGAAGAGCACCGCCTAGAAGAAATCAAGTAGGTGAGGGAAAAATTATCAATGTTGTCCGAGGTGGAGAAGGTGACCAAAAACGTAAAACGATGATCCAAGAAGAAGATTGAATGAATGTTCCCTTTTCTTTCCCTCTGATCGTGCCGGGAGATGTCTCTTATGAGCTATTGATAGTTGAAGCGGAAATAGAAGGCTACACGGTGCGAAGATTTTATGTCGACGCAGGCACATAGGTAGAAGTGATGTATAAACACTGCTTTGTAAGCTTATGTCCTTCAATCAAAGCTAGGATAAAAGAACCAATACGCCTTTAGTGGGATTCTCGGGGGAATCCATTAAGCCGTTGGGAAAGATAAAATTGGATGTCTGTGTAGAAAACTAGAATGGGGGTTGAATAAATTTACCGATTTAAATTTAGTTTATAAAACTTTTAGATCAGTTATATATGAAACCTTTGGATGATGAGATATAGATAATGAAATATAGTAAATGAGGCAATAAATATGATAAAGTAAAAGAGAGAAAGAGATAGAACCATGACATAATGATTTATAGTGGTTCGGCTACAAGGAAACCTTCTTTGCTCTACTCCACTCCTTGAGTACCCAACTCGAGAGTTCTTAAGCATTATGTCAACAAGATTCTTAACTGTCGAAGACGCCTCACAACGTCGCTTACACTTTTTCCAGTACAAAGCTAAATACCGGGTTCTTAACTACGTAAGAACCAATCCAACACAATTAACATGAAAACTTTAGGATTACAATGTAATGTGTAGAAAACTAAAGGGGGGAGGGGTTGAATAGTTTTGCCAATTAAAACTCGTTTTAAACTATTTAGATCGACTTATGTCAATCTATTTGGATGTGTGTTGGATGTTGATAAGCAAACATATAGAAATATAAATACGTAATGAGAAGATAAAGAGTAAGAAGCACAAAACCACAACGCGAGTATTTATAGTGGTTCGACTACAAGGACACCTTCCTTGCCCTACTCCTCTCCTCGAGTCACCTACTCGAGAGTTCGTAATCACTACACAACACCGACTCCTTATGGTGGAGAAACCTTCACAACGTTGCCTACTCTTTTTCTGGTACTAGGCTAACCACCGGGTTCTTTCACACCAAGGTGAACCACACCTACCACAACGTCGCCTACCCTTTATCCGGTACTAGGCTAGATACCGAGTTCCATTACAATGGAGGAACTACTACCCAATACTACACCAACGACTAACCCCAAAGGAGACCAACTCCTTATCAGATCATCATCAAGGATATCAATATCCTTGGATCTAATACTAATCTATCTTGTATATCGAAACACACCATATCGAATGTACATCTTAGACACCTTTCATTAATGCCTTTAACTAGATCTTCAAGACACCTTTTACTAATGTCTTGTGACTTGACTTCTAGGAACCCTTCACTAATGCCTACAATGCGGACGATCGACACCCTTCACTAATGTCTTCGTCTCGACACTTGAGACATCTTTCACTAATGTCTTCAACACTACACCTCTTATAGAAAGAACCATCAACAAGATAACTCCAGTAGTCTTGATGATGAGGAAGCATGGCAACTCATGGATTTTAGTTTGCCTGACTTCAAAGGTGGTGATCTCGCCTTTAAGAGGAACCTAGAGAATCACATAAAAACAAAACTACAAACATAGATCACTTGGATCTGGGATTAGAGAGTTTTTAACTCAAGGCGAAAGTATGTGAGAAAGGGGTGGGAAACAATGAAGAAATGGCTCATTATTTATAGAGAGAAAAATGCTACTGTTCCCCGGATCCCACGGATCCCTCCCTCAAGGGATCCATCTAGCGTAAAGCTAGGGATCAGTGGGACGATCCTTTTTACCCATGGGTATTTTGGTCATGGGTCATGGGTCATGGGTCATGGGTTATGGGTTGATCCATGGGTATTTCTTTAGATACAATGTATCTAATGAGTGCAATGTATCTAGTCAAGTGGGTATGGGTCAATACCATGGGTTATGGATATGCTCCATGGGTTGTAGTTATTTACCCATTATATAATACATACTAGTTATGTATATATTTGCCCAATATGTAAACACTAGTTGTTGTACATATGTATTACTAAATCATAAAATCACTTATACATGTTTTAGTGTTTTATGTGAAAACGTAAGTGTGTTAGAAAACTATTGGCTCAAACATTTACGTATTTTATTTGTTTCGTTAAAATGATTTTACGTTTGTTATCGACAAAACATTAGAAGATAGTAAAATATAAATAAACATTTTTACGGCTTATTTGTATTAACATAATGTATCAAATACAAGAAGAAACTCAGTGATCTTTTGTCACACCCCCAAATTACCTGTTTTGCGGCGGAATGGAATTCCTGGGGATTGACTGTCATAGCATCACAATCACAGTTATATTGAACGACCTAAAGTGTCGTTTGGAAAATACATCGTTTGATTTAATAAAATAATCAGAGTTTACAAAGTATAGGTCCCAATTGAAAATCAACTTGTGCGGAAATAAGTTTGTTACAATTCAAACGATGTTTTAAAGTATGTAAAACCCAAGTGAAACGCGTCGTCACCGCGACTCAATGATATGTCCACATGCATGCCATGAAGTGAATGCCTTAGATACCTGAGATAAAACATGCTAAAAGTGTCAACACAAAGGTTGAGTGAGTTCATAGAGTTTGTGTTGAAATGTAAAGCCTTTCAAAATCGTTTATGCAGCAAAGGCATTGTAAATCCACTCAGTTCCAAGTTCCGCCCATACAAAACTTGCAACCTGTGTGTTCACAACCCATTGCCAAAATGTGATATAGTTTATGTTCAAGCGCATGATGTCAAATGAATTCACAAAATAGTGCATAACTTAATGTATCAACAGTTACTTGACATAATTATACCAAGACATTTAGTTCCAATGATAATCCCAAGACATTCAGCTCAATGATTATACCACGACATTTAGTTCAATGATAATCCCAAGACATTCAGCTTAATGGTAATCCCAAGACATTCAGCTCAGTGATAATCCCAAGACATTTAGTTCCATGATTTATGATATAGAATATGACTAAACATTCAGTTCAGTTAAGCATGTAGTTTCAAATAATCATGATAGTCATAAAAATAGCTGAGCATGTATCTCCCCCAAAGAGTTTAATAAAAGCATTAAAACAATTGAAAATGGGGCTATGTAAACTCACTTGGTGAAATGAGGCGATGACAAAAGTGAGTACACCGAGATGTAGTGTGATACTTTAACCTTGACCTATTGTGAATGATATGATACTTAATGAGTTATGATGTAATGTTATGCATGCATTTCGTATGTTATTTATACCATTTGTGAGTTTTGAAAATAATACTTATCGTCGAAAAATACTCTTTTGACGTCTTGACCACTCTTAAATTACTTTACAAGTATTTACGTCAAAATGTCATCCTACAATAGTTTATAAATGTTTTATTGTGAAATTTTAACTTTTCGTAAAATAATAATGTTTGGAAATTTCACGAAAGTGACAAAAATGGCTTCGAAAAGCTAGTTGTAAAATGGTGTACGTCGAACGTTAGGAAACGAACTCAACGGTTTTGGAAAGCTTGTATCAAAATCTAGAAGTTTTAGTACATGAGTTTTCGTCATAGAGGTCTCGAATATAAAGATAATAGAGGTTAAATATGGTGATTTTATCCAAATGTGGTTTAAAAGTGAGTTTCGGCAAAGTTTAAGCAACCGTAAATAATTCATTACAACTCCGCTATACAAACGGTTGGTCATTTTAGAAAATATGCTTGGTGATCTCGATTTTATTAAAAGACATCTGGTTACAAAAAGTTCCACATCAACGTTAGAAATAGCCTTCAATATGGTCGTTTTGTTTACCGTAACACTTGTCTCGTAAAAATAATATAGTTTTTCTTAAATAAGAAAGTTACGGCAATTTTATGAAAACGTGTATATTTTAGTCGTTATAAATCCGTTTTCTACGTTTTATACGTCCTTAGGTTCGTATCAAAGTATACTAATATATTTTTGATAAGTCGAAATAATTTATAAAGCTTAAGACTCGTTTTTGACTCGTACAAAACAAAAACTGTTTGCTGAAATTTTCAGAAAATGTATATTTCGTCGTCAAACTTGAAAAATTCATAACTTCTTCGTTATAACTCCGTTTTAATCCGTTCAAGCGGCCACGGATTCGTTTTAAAGTATATTTTCTAATTATCTAGGCCAAAACCTCATGTCTACTGTCGGATTTTCCAGAAAAACAAAATAAGACCAGACCACTTTATATACTTGTCTAAAATAGTTTTTCTCGTACTAAACCTATTCCAATCCCTTCAAAACAACTCCAAAGCTATTCTAATCCTACCATACACCTTCTTAGGGTGTCATGGGTTCCTAGACATCATCACGACCAATATATAACAAGGGATAAATTATAGGATGACTTTTATATATAAAACTCTTAAAATCAATGTAAAAATGGTATAAGTAACAATAAGTCTTGCATGTTTGCTCAAAAATGATAAAATACATATGAAATGAAAATGAAAGATGTAAATGAAAGTGATATGCTTACAAGCTACTATGATGAGGTGATTAGAACAAGGATTAACCTAAACACCCTAGGTTTTTATTTCAAAACCTTTAATAAGAGTGTAATCTATATTGTATAACACTTGATCTTGAAAAGAAAAATTTTGGTTTCCTCCTTCCTTGTGTGTGTGACCGGTTTTGAGACAAAGAAAAAGAGGAGAGAAAACTTTTACTTACACCTTGAATTATTTGATTGAGAATATGTAAGAAGATTGAGTGTAGAAATGTATAAAGAAGAAAATATTGCAAATCTTGTGAATCATCCCCCCCCCCCCTTGTGTCGACAAGGGGGTATATATTTAATAATATATATATATTTTTTTTATTATGTATGTAATTGTGTGTAAGTAATTGTAGTTGAGTACAAATATGTTGTAACTTGTATATATATTTGTGCAATTAGGGTAGTGTTGTCTAAAAATAATTTTTAATGGATCAAAGTAAAATATATTGAGGTCATAAAAATTGTAAAAATACATTTCTTGTAAAATTTGAGTGAAATAATAATTATTGTGTAGTTTTTAAGAAAACCGTCGTAATAATATAAATTTAACAATTTATATACAAGATAAATTTAAAACACTGGGTAAACTCAAAATATTATTTTTATAAACTAAATGTAAGTATAAAATATGTCGGGATAGTTTTTGGAAGTATCGGATTAAATGTTCAAAATAATAACTTACGCGATAACGTTTATTTAATATGAAATTTACGCGTTTAATGTGAAATGCAAAGTCATGAATGAACTAACATGATGAAAATGATGCTAATGATATGTAGACTAAACTTAGTCTATATGAAATGTCCGTGATGATATGATCATGAATTCGCCGCTAAACCATAAAGGTTACGCGAATTTTGGAACATGCAAACCTAGTTTACGATAAATGATGAAATAGTGAAACGTGAATTGTTTTGAGAAATGACCTGAAAGTACGAGTTGTCACATCTTTTAGTGATGATGAAGCCTAGCAACACTTCTCTTTGAAGATTGGAAGACTTGTATACAAAGAATGTGATCTGGTCTTTTAAGAAGAACATTGAGAAACACAAGAAGATAACTACAAGAATGATCCTTAGATATGAGGTTAGAGAGATATAAGAATGAAAGAAGATATATATTAGAATGGAGTGAATGGAAATGAAGAAATGATTCACTATTTATAGGCTAATTGGTCACTGTTCTCCCGGATCCGGCCAGTGTAATCCTAGGGATCTGCAACTGGGTAAGCCAATCCAGATTTTGGGTTTGGGGTCATGGATTATGGACTATGGGTCATGGATACCCAACATGATGTCATGCATGATGTAATACATAACAGGAAAATATCTCGTCTTAACTCCCCCTTGACGAGTCCATCCCTATGTGAGGGCGTTAAGAAAGATAATACTAAGCTAGTTCATTTGCAACTAAGTTTGCAAAAGATTTCGTCAATTGACGAATGTGCTCCCCCTTGATGATTGTAACTTTGCAAAGGGACGTCATG
This sequence comes from Chrysanthemum makinoi, assembly GCA_910596185.1. Taxonomy (NCBI): domain Eukaryota; kingdom Viridiplantae; phylum Streptophyta; class Magnoliopsida; order Asterales; family Asteraceae; genus Chrysanthemum; species Chrysanthemum makinoi. The sequence goes on from OU343218.1 coordinate 156,882,958, forward strand.
AAATGTAATCTTAATATTGCAAGTAATTTTGCAATGTATTGCTTTGACACAAAGCTCCCCCTAGCTTTAGGGTGTCAAAGTCTTCATGTGTAAATTGAATAACTACAAAACAAAGGTTAGAAAACAAGTATAATGCATAATTTCCCGCAAATATGACTCAAGTTAGTAAAAAAATAGTTTTCTATCTCACGGATCCCACGGTTCCCTCCTTGTAGGGATCCGTCTAGGCAAATTTCAGGGATCTGTCTGGCTGATGACTGAATTCAGCAATGGTGATATAACAAATAATGTTAACATCAAAGTGAGATATGTATTATACAACATAATCATATACTCATAAATATAGCAAGTAGCATGTAATTTCATTTAATAAAACTAGAGGTGTGATATACATGACTCTAAAGGTTAAGAAAATGAGCGATACATGACTTGGAATTACTAGACTTATCTAAGTAACGCTTGATACTAGGACACCACTAAAATCCTCTAGCTCAATTTTGTTTAGGTTTAATCTCGTCGAAATGTTCGAGGAGGTGATAAAACATGAAACGTTGATCTTCCCTTACTTCATGTATCAAAATTTCAACATGTTGACAGTGATAACAATCTTTGTCATGGCTAGGTAGTGGTGGTGGAAGAAAAGAAATTGCTTGAATCGAAGGATCAAGTGAAGCGGGTTGGGGAGCCTCAAACGACGGAGGGATTGGTGGAAGCGCATTTGAAGATGGCTCGACCAAGAATGATGGTGGTGGTAGAGAAATGTCCACTTCCATATGGTCAGGTGGTTGACTTTGATAGTTTCTCATAATCCAAATGGGATTATTTGATGGTGACGACGAAAAGGAAGCCGGAGCTAGTGTTGACTCAACACCTTGATTTTGTACCATTATTCCTCCTAATGAGGAGAATGTTGCCGGTGAAGGAGGATGAGACGGCCTAGGAGGCAAATCCTCTAGATTATAGAGGTGTGGTGATGAGAGTAGAGTCGTGAATGAGAGAGCTCTAAGCACTGATGGTGATGGTTTAATGGAAATGGGATTGTTTGGTTTAGGAGGTATGGTGGTGCTTGACATGGGTAGTTTTGTGGGAACTATCCTTTTAGGGATTGGTTTGATTAGTTGAGTTGGTGAAGGAGAAATCCTTGCATTTGTGGACTTGACCGGAGATGATTTGGTTGAAGATATTTCGTGTACAACACGAGCAATTTTCTTGGGTGGTTCTTTGGTGGATAAGTTGCTACTTGGAGCTTTCCTCATGATGAGATGATTTCAAGAGGTTTGTAAAGATTTCTAAGTGCTAAAAATAAGGATGAAGATGATGACTTTAGGAGTCCTAACAATGTGGTTTATAAAGCAAGGGATTTGGCAAGTGCATTCAAAACTTAAGCCACTAAAATTCATTGGAATGTGATGATTAACATGCACAAGAGTCAACTTCAGAGTTGTACTGATTCTAGGAACTCATTTAAGATGATATGGAGTGTTTAAGTTAGCAAGATGAGCTTGAAATGATTATTTTAGCTAGAGTTGACATAAACCTGTCATACGGATCCCGCGGTTCCCTCCAATAAGGGATCCGCCTAGGCTAATCCTAGGGATCCGTCTCTCAGCAGCTAAGAAAAGATAGCAATGATGTTTGTAAGGTCTAATGCCTATTTCTTCTTGAGTGTTTCAGTTCATCTAAATGTCTTTAAATGAAGAGGTGCTTAAATACTTAAGGGTAATGAGTGATGTAGCTAATGATTGCCTTTTATGGAAGAAATTGGAATTTTCATGAGTACCAATGAATGAACAAGGATGACACTAAAGATTATGAGAGTGTCAAATGGAGCTAAATGATCCTAGAGATCAGATAGTGACTTAGGATAATGTTTTGGAGAATATCCTAAAGGCTTTAAGATGGAAAAACTAGAATTTGTTCAATTTTGATCAATCTTGAAGTAAGGATGATTAATTTTGCCATAATTGGAATATTTCCAAAGTTAGATGTGAGGGATCATATGAGTAATGATGAGTGAGCTTTGAGAGCGGAAGAGTAATGGGTTTAAGTGAAACGATAGATCTAAAAGCGTCTTGAGTGTGATCTAGATGAGTTATGTGTGAGTACGAAGGATCTACTTAACTTGATAAGGACTTAATTTGCCTTAAGGCACTATGTGTAGCTTAGTGTGAAGTGTTCTAAGAACATGTTTGAAATACAATGATTGCAATTGCTTTTTCTGTTTGCCGGATCCCACGGTTCCCTAAGAGTAGGGATCCGTCTAGCACAACCTTTGGGATCCGTCTATCTGCTAAGCAGAACCTTTACTAAAGGTAATCTGTCACACCCCCAATTTACCTGTTTTTGCAGCGGAATGGAATTCCTGGGGGATTGACTGTCATAGCACCACATCACAGTTATATTGAACGACCTAAAGTGTCGTTTTAAAAACACATCGTTGGATATTTAACAAAAGCGTTCAGAGTTACAACATGGTCCCAAAAGGTTTAGAAAGTTTGCGGAAATACAAATATATTACAATTCCAAACGATGTTTTGAAATAAAGTGCCATAATGTACAAATATGTAAGTCGACGCCGCGACTCAAAATGTAGGTCCCTAAACCATGTCATGATGATAATGCCTCGCCACGAAAATACATTGCTAATAACGGTCAACAATAATGTTGGTGAGAAATCATAGGTTTATGTAAATGTTTTATACGACTACACAAGTATAGATCAGGCATGACCCTCAAGTCAACGAAAAATGTTACAATTGCTTAAGCCCATGACCCCGAAACTAGACTGTTCATAATGTATGCCCCTGCAGAGTGTTTGCCGACAACTCGTAATGTTATCAAACGAAATGCATCCGTATGACAAGTTGGGATTCACCAACTCGGATGGAGGCGTCACCCTCGATAGATCTATCCACTCATCCTCGCTTCAAAGATTAACGGTTCATGTTCATGTAATGGGGACTTTCAATTGGCAAATGCGGTAACTTAAGCAATGTAATTGAATTTAATGTACTTGGTATCGTAATAAAAAATGTTGTGCAATGTATTCTCCCCCGTAGGTTTGAAAATAATTAAAAGTGTATACGACGGGGCGATGAAAACTCACTTGGTAAACTGGAATAATGGCAAAAGTGAGTACACCGAGGTATAATGTGATGCGTTAACCGGGACCTATTATCAATGATATGACATGTCATGAGTTGCAATGTAATGTTATGCATGCATTTCGTATGTTATTTATACCATTTGCGAGTTCTGAAAATATTACTTATCGTCGAAAAATACTCTTTTGACGTCTTGACCCTTCAAAAATGACTTTTCAAGTTTTTACGTCAAAATGTCATCCTACAATGGTTTTATAATGATTTATGGTGAAATTTTCACTTTTCGTCGCAAAACAATGTCGTCGGAATTTTCATGAAATTAACAAAAATGGCTTTGGAAAACTAGTCGTAAAACGGTGTACGTCGATCGTTAGAGAACGAACTCGACGGTTTTGGAAAGTTTGTATCGATATCTAAAAGTTTCAGTTCAGGAGTTTTCGTCCAAAAGGTCTCGAATATAAAGATAATAAGGGTTAAAGATGGTGGTTTTGGCTAATTGTGTGCAGAAAAATGAGTTTCGGCCAAGTTTGAACATCCATAAATAATTTATTACAACTCCGCTTTACAAACGGTTGATTGTTTTGAAAAATATGCTCGGTGAACTTGATTTTATTAGAAGACAATTCGTTCCAAAAAGTTTCACAACCTCGTTAAAAACAGCCCTCAACAGGGCCGTTACAGCTACCGTAACACTTGTATCGTAAAAATAATATAGTTTTTCAGAAAATAATAGTTACGGCAACTTTATGAAAACGTGCATATCTTTGTCGTTTCAAATCCGTTTTCTACGTATAATACGTCCTTAGCTTCGTATCAAAGTATACTAATATATTTTTGACAAGTCGAAATAATTTGTGAAGCTTAAGGCTCGTTTTTGACCGAACTATGTAAAAACAGTATGCTGAAATTTCAGAAAAACTATAATTTTCGTCGTCAAACTTGTAAAATCCATAACTTTCTCGTTATAACTCCGTTTTATTCGTTCAAGCGACCACGCAGTTCGTTTTTAAAGTATATTTTATAAATATCAAGGCCAAAGTTTCGTACCAACTGTCGGTTTTTCCAGAAAATCGAAACAAAGACAGAACCTATTTTATACGTATTGAAAATAGTTTTTCTCGGACAAAACCTATTCTAATCCCTTCAAATCAACTCCAAAGCTAATCTAATCCTACCATACACCTTCTTAGGGTGTCATGGGTTCCTAGACATCATCAAGACCAAAGAATACCATGGGAATAATTATAGGATGACCAAATATATTTATATATACTAAAAATCATGTAAAATGGTATAAATCACATATGTCTTGCATGTTGCTCCAAAAATGAAAAGATACATATGTAATGAAAAGGAAACATAATAAATGATAGAAACATGCTTACAAGTGAATATGATGAGGTGAAAGTAACAAGGTTAAACTTAAATACTCTTGGTTTTTATTTCAAAACCTAATAAAGAGTATAAACTAGATTGTAAAACACTTGGACTTGAAAATCTTTGATCCCTTTGTAGCTCTATATGATGACCGGTTTTATGGAGTACCAAAAGAAGAGAGAAAATGTTTTTATCAACTATGTGAAATTATTAGATGAGATGGAGTGAAGAATGAAGTAACTTAGACTTTTAAGTAGTGTAAAATTATATACAATCAAGACCACTCCATCATTAATGAATACCCTCCCCCTTGGTCGGCCAAGGGGGGAGGGATGTAAGATATTATATATATATTTTTTTTTTCAAATGTATATTATTTGTATAAATTTTGTGTAAAATTTGACAAAAGTGCAAGTAATTGTGTAGAAAATGTGCAAGTAAAGGTAAATGGAAATTTTTGGTACAAGTAAGTTTTTAATAGGTCAAAATAGAATGTAATGAGATAATAAAAATTGTAAAAATACATTCCTTGTGAAATTTGAGTGATAAAAATCATTATCGTATAATTTTTAAGAAAACGTCGTAATAATTTAACTTTAACGATTTATGTACCAAATAACTTTGAAACACTAGGAAAACTAAAAATATAGTTTTTATAAACTAAATGTAAGTTTAAAAATACATCGGGATCATTTTTGAAAGTAACGGATTAAATATTTAAAATAATAACTCACGCGATAACGTTTATTTAATATAAAAATTACGCGTTTAATGTGAAATGAAATGTCATGAATGGACTAATATGATGCAAATGATGTCAAGGAAATGTAGACTAATCTTAGTCCATATGAAATGTACGTGATGTTATGATCATGAATTCGCCGCTAAACCTTTAAGGTTACGCGAATTTGAAACAAGTAAACCAAGTTTACTATAAATGTTGAAATTGTAAGGCATAAATTGTGTCGAGAAATGACCTGAAAGTACGGGTTGTCACAATTTTGACAATGCATTATATTTCAAAAGAGGTTCTAATACTAAGATATCAAATGTAAAATGTTTTATTTCATGAAAGAAATTGGATTACATTGATAAAACATGAATACTAAGGATTGATCCTATTTGAAAGATTACTAAGTTCCTTGAGCGTTTTCGCTAGAAGGATCATCAAATGGTTGATGAGTTTTTGCCATTTCAGGAATGAAGAAAGTCTTCATGAGAGATGTGTTTAGAGGTTCCATCATCTTGTTCACAAGTACGTACAACGGACTTTGAAATTGAGGGTGGAAGTACATGATGTTATGATAAAGGCGCGTCAAGAACATTCCATAAGGGATGAGTTTTTTCTTGGAGCCTTGAAGATTTACAATTCGCCTTGCGAAGAAGTACGCAAGATTGTAAGGTTGTTGTGTTAGCAAACAATGCATTATGTGAGCACAACAAGCAGGAAGGATTTCTCGATTTCCTCTAAGACTCCAAACATTTTCCCGTAGGATGAGTGCGAGAGCCTTGTACTCTTAACGGATATCCTTTGTATAGATAATGTTTGGATCGGAGTAATAGGGTCGAGGTTTGCATATTGTGCGAGTCAAGTCTTGCGGGGAAGGTATGTGTGAACAATATGGACTATTTTCTTCACGAAAGTTGAAGAGAGAATCAAGAGACCAATCTTCGATGAAGGCACATTGTCCATGATTTAGAATTCGGAGAATTTGAGCAAATTGCCCAAGGGTTAAAACAAACTTTTGGTTTTTGATCCAAGACCAAAGAGATAGAGAGCGATCCTCGTTACGAACGAGTTCGACTTGACGGTAGAATTCCAATACAAACCTTGGACATATTTTCTCATTAATTTCGATAAGACATTCCAATCCTATGGTTCGGAAGGAGGTATTGATACCTTCTTCGTATTGTAGAGGAGTGTCGATAATACGTCCTTCGTGGAAGTGACGGGTTTTGAGATTATTGAACCCACGGACATGATTGCCAGGTGTGTTGGGCTCAAGAGAGATGTTAGGAGTGTAGACGCTAGTGATTAAATAATCAAACTCATATTCATGCGACATAGCCAAACCTATAGGAAAGAGAGGTTAATAGGATGTAACGTTTTACGGGTAAAACAATGATTTCCTAACATTTTTACAAGTTGTTTATTAACAATGACATTTAACTTACTTAATGTTTGACATTCTAGTAGAACATTTCTTTTAGGAAGAAAGTGGTTTTTATTTTGCATGAAAAATCTGTTATCCAGAAGGACGGTTCCCACGGTTCCCTTATATCAGGGATCTGGCTAGCATACCTACAGGGATCCGTGGATCTCAGTAATATGAGAAGCGATTTTTGATAAAAACATAGTTTCATAGTTTTATACCAAGATATGTGTATTAGCCTATATTTTCTTTTAGCATGCATTAATGGTTTCTAATGTATCACGAAAATATATGAAAGATATAAAAAAAAAAGTGAGAAAACACATTAAGATAATAAACTAGATAAACTAGTAATATCTCATTTCAATGCTAAGAATGATACAAAGGATTGGGTATATAACCCCAATGTAGATTAACAACACAAAGTTTATGTCTCCGTATGAGAACTTCATCATAGGGAACACAAGAGCGATGAGTGTTAAGGCGATGAGCACGAGGGCGACGTAAACCATGTTGATGATGAACCTTCTTGGTCTTGGTTTTGAGATGAGATGAGAGGAAGATGAAGTTTTGAGTGAGAGGTAATTTTTGAAAGTGGAAGATTTGAAAAAGTGAGGATTTGATATAGTGGACGACGGATGGTTTATCTATGGGGAAGGAGGAATTTTTGAGATTTGTGTTTTGTTTTATTATTAGAATATTTAAGTGAAATAAAAAACAAGTTTTATATACCACGAATTTAGATAAAAAAGTAACACTTATGTGAGAAAAGGCTTCCTAATGAAGCTACATGTAATACATGTATATGCACAAAAGATAATCATATAAATACCTATGTAGGCATACTTAATTATCAAGCTAATGTCATTTAGAGATAAGTAGAAAGTCATACCTCTAATGTACTTAGGAATGTCTTTACAAATGACACAACAAATGTCAGTAGACAATTCCGGCTCCTTTGTGTTTAAGATGCCTTCTTAGGGAAGGTATTCTTGTTACCAAGCGATTCCTATGGCTTGGTAGGTATGAGCTTTGACTAAGCAATATGACAAAGAGGATTAGTGCAATTAAATGAAGAATAAATAATGAGAAAAATATTTTCATCTAATCAACATCCAAACAAAGAGTTTTAAAAGACATGGTGTTTGTTTTTATAAAAAACCTTCTTTGTAGTTTTCAATTAACCATGGATCGTATCAAGTTTTTGAAGTACAATATACTTTAAGAAACTTGGTAACGAAGCTCTGATGCCAATTGTTGGGAATAATACTAACAGTTACCACTGATAGTCTTGTGGTTAACACTGCTGATGTTTACACTAGCAGTGGAAACTCATTACCACTGCCAGTACAAATATTACCACTGCTATTAGATAATTGTTAAGTAATCGTGTATTGATAAGTATAGAAAAGATCTTGTGTATATTCTATATTGTTAGCTTTATACTTATCTTGTAAAGGACTCCTTGTACTATAAAAGGAGGTCCTAGGTCATTGTTAAGAGTACGTATTATTCATATTAGCTTCAAGGTGTAACCCTAGTGATAAGCAAGATCACTCGTATTATTTCTTAATAATATTGGAGCTTTGTGTTTATTGTTCTCGTTTACTTACATCTGTCTTCTAAGTATTACTAAGTATATTCCGCATGCTTAATAATATAAATCAAAATATCACTAACACAAGGTGTGTGTTTAGATCAATCAAGTGGTATCAGAGCGAAGGTTCTGATATTTTGAATTAGGAGATCCAAGGAATAAGCTTAACCTACTCACTTACTTCAATGGAGATGGAAAACAACCAGTCCAACTCTTCTACTCCAAGACTTCCTAAGCTCAAACTTAACGAGTTTGAGATGTGGAGGATACTGATTGAGCAATACTTTCTCATTCAAGACTATGCTCTATGGGAGATCATCTTAATTGGTGATTCTTTCAAGCCTGTGACTAGTACTCAGAAGGTTGGTGACACAGATGTTGTGACAGTTTCTGTGCCTGAGACCAATATTGAAAAAGCACTGAAGAAGAATGATCTAAAGGCTAGAAGTTTGTTGTTGATGACTCTCCCTAGAGACCAGATCATAGCATTCAGCAAGTTCAAGACAGCTAAAGAACTTTTTGAAGAGATTTGCTCAGTGTTTGGTGGTAATGATGCTACAAAGAAGACACAAAAGACATTTTGAAGCAAAGTTATGAAAACTTCTCTACTTCAAGCAATGACTCACTTGATAGCATCTTCACCAAACTCCAGAAGATTGTTACACAACTGACTGTGTTTGGCATTGAGGTAGAAAAGGAAGACCTCAATTTGAAGTTTCTAAGAAGTTTGCCTTCAGAGTTTCAAACTAATGTTACAGTATGGGAAAACAAAGCAGATATTGAAACAATGAAGCTCAATGATCTTTACAACAACTTTAAACTCATTGAACAAAGACTGAAGAAGGCTGGGAAACTTGGTACAAGCTCAAGCAACTTGGCTTTGATGTCAACCTCTGTTGACAAGTGATGATTCTCAAGATGACAGGATGATGATATTGCCACCTGCTGGTTCTACGCTTCCACCGTAATGTTAGTATTACCACTGCAGGTTCAAAGAAGAAGATTGCTAGTATTGGAGATCCTACCTTTTATGCTTTTATCTCCACTCAAGTTAATGGCTCTATATTAACTCATGAAGACATAGAGCAAATTGATGAAGATGACTTGGAGGAGATGGATATAAAATGGCAAATAGCTCTTCTTAGCATGAGGGCTAGGAAATTCTACAAGAAGACTGGCAAGCCTATTCACATCAATGGTGGTGAAACTGCAGGCTTTGATAAGAAGAAAGTGGAGTGTTTTAACTGCCACAAGTTGGGACACTTTGCTAGAGAATGTAGAAGACCAAAGACCAAGGACAACATGTCTACTTGGTACAAGCAAAAGAAGGAACCAACTGTGGAAGAACCAAAGGCAATGTTTGGAATTGATGGTGTGAGCTATGATTGGAGTTTCATGGCTGATAAGAAGAAAGTGGAGTGTTTTAACTGCCTATTCACATCAATGGTGGTGAAACTGCAGGCTTTGATAAGAAGAAAGTGGAGTGTTTTAACTGCCACAAGTTGGGACACTTTGCTAGAGAATGTAGAAGACCAAAGACCAAGGACAACATGTCTACTTGGTACAAGCAAAAGAAGGAACCAACTGTGGAAGAACCAAAGGCAATGTTTGTAATTGATGGTGTGAGCTATGATTGGAGTTTCATGGCTGATGAACAAGAGGAAGAACCTTCAGATGCTGCTCTTGTTTCTACTGAATTTGCTCTCATGGCTTTCTCTGACTCTGAGGTACAAAACTTTGAAAGTTGTTCTAAAACATGCAGGGCTGCTAGAGAAGTTGAAAGGCTTAATGAATCTTATGATAGTCAAAGAACAGAGTTGTTTGCTGCTAATTATGCTATGTCAAATCTTAGGAGAGCTATACCTGTATTAGAAAAACAACTAGAGCACTATAGAGAAAATGAGTCAAAATATAATGATGATATGATTCTTCTTAGAAGAGAGATAGATCATAAGATAGCTGTGAATGAGGCATACCAAGAAGAGCTTGAGAAACTTAAAAAGAAAAATGAAAATGTCAACTTAACTTTAGACACATGTTATCATCAGTCTAAGTCAATTGATAAAATTTGGAATGCTCAAATACATAGTAAAGTTAAGTCTGGTATGGGTTATAATATAGTGCCTCCACCACTAAGAGGTGTTCCATCACCTCCAGGTATAGATTTAGCTCATACAGGCTTAGAAGACTTTCAGGACCTTGAACGTGAATATGGTCCTTTAAAAGAAACATTTGTGAAAAATGAGGAACTGGTTAAGCATGAAACTGATGTTTTTGAGAGTGCTAGTGACTCATCTGTTGTAGATGAGAATGTTAAAAAGAATGTAGAGGCTTCTATCCCAAAAGTTGTTAATACTATTACAGAGGAACCTAGGAGACAAGCTAATAAACCTAGACCAACTGTAAAGTATGCTGAGATGTATAGGAACAAGTCACCAGCTCCTAGGGGTAACTAGAGGAGTTGGAATCATGTTAAATCTCAACAACTAGGTAGTGATTTTGTGATGTACAACAAAGCATGTTATATCTGTGGTAGCTTTTATCATTTACATGCTAACTGTGACTATCATTTTGGGAGAAGGGAAGTCTATGGGAATAAAAGGGTGGAGTCTAACAGGTTTCAAAATAATTTGCACCCTAATCAACAGAGCAAAATGATACCAAGAGCAGTTCAACTAAGAAGTGGCCTCAAAACTCTTGCCACTGCAAAAACTGTTAACACTGCTCACCCTAAGTCACCTGTTAAAAGTGCAAAGTCCAAAACAACTTTTGCAAAATCTGCACAAACAGGGAAAAGAACTTTTCAAAATAAAAAGGTTCATTATAACCAATAGTGGGTACCTAAAAACAAACCAGCAGTTTCCACTGCTCATTCAAAAGTTTCCACTGCAAGGGTTATAAACAAGAAAAGGGGGGACATGGGCAATGCTGTGAAGGCCTCAACACGTTGGGAATGGAAACCTAAAGGAACTACCTCTACAACCAATCCCAATGGTGTATCAATGACCTTTGATAGATTTAACTATATTGATACACGAGGCAGATCCAAGTCAATTATGGCTTGGGTCCCCAAAAGAAACTAACTCTTTACTTTTATGTGAAGGAACATCCAAGGACAAAAAGATCAGATCAAGGCTACACAGATAGTGGATGTTCAAGGCACATGACTGGCAAAAATTCGTATCTCTTAGATTTTGAACATTATGATGGACTGTTAGCCTCGATTTTTTATAAAGATAACGTCACTTACATGAATTGGACTAGATGCGTAGTATACTTTGCCCATAAGGACTAGTATCGTTTAAGTGGCAAAGCTAAGGTTTGTTGAGCCTATAAATACCCCTCATGACTCTCCATAAGGGGTGAGGTGAAGCATTAGGTTATTGTATTGTGTGTGTTATCAATAAACTCAACTTGTGTTTTCTCCTCCCTCTCTCTAGTTTCTATCTCTAAACAAGATGAATACTTTCATCTTCAATCACCAACCCCGACCTCCCGAACCACATAAATCTATATGTTATTTGGTCCTAACAAGTGGTATAGAGCCATGGTTATGTTTTTGATGATTTATGTTGGTTTTATACAAGTTTTTAACTGTTTTTGTGCTATATTTGTGGGTCGAAAATTTTTTTTCCATGTCTTTGGGTAAACAATTTAAACAAATATCTTTTTTGGTCAAATAGTCTTCTGGTATATTAAAGTTTACAATATCTGATCCAAACAGACTTTGTTGCATCATTTGTTTATGACTTTTTTGTACCAAAGCGTGTGAAATATTATGTGGTCAACCGCCAGTTTCGTGGTCAAACAAGGCAATGAGCAGTTTTTATGCATCTTTCTGGGTAACTTTGAAGCTGAACGGAAAAAGTGGTCAGAAAACTCGTCGAAAAAGTCAAAGGGTCAAAACCCTAGTTTTTTACGCATAAGGCTCATCTTCAGAGAAAGTTACGCATAACTGTGAAGTTATGCATAACTGTGAAGTTATGCGTAGAAATTATTACGCGTATGCTTTTACGCATAAGCCTAGGCTTACGCCTAAGACTGGTTACACTTAACATGTCTTACGCTTAAGAAGCTATGCTTAAATGTTACGCATAACTGTTTTGACCAAGAAATGTTTACGCATATACAAAGGGTTTACGCATAAGGACTAAGTCAGATGAAACCTGTTTACGATTAAGGTTAAGATGTTTACGCGTAATAAATGAAAAAGTTATGCGTAAAACAAGCATGACCTCGACCACAACAATATACCAATACCAAATAAATCACGACTTCAGGTTGTTAACCCATCATTAGTCCGATACAACCAAAACCAAAACCAACTCCTACATCTTGACTCACTTCAAGAACCCTCACAATCTCTCCCCAACTCTCAAACTATCAAGACTCAATTATAAACGAAATTAACATTAATCTAATCTCAGATTCGGATTCAATTTTTTTTGTAATCTTTTATAGATTATTTCAAATGAATCACACATCATCATTGACCCATAACTATGTTACTTTCCGAAGATAAAGAAAGATTATAAAAAGGTTGTTATATCTCCTCTTTAATTCATTCTTGAATCAAATCAAAACCCACAACATAAACCTTACCCGAGACCCAATCAGGATCTTGAAGCCAAGACACGATCTTGATTCGAACTATAATGGAAATATCAAGGTAAAGGTGCGGTTGAAAATGAAATAATAATGACTCAATTCATATGAGTTGTGTGAGATGAGTTTTACTTTTGCTTTGCGGTTAATGTTTGACAGCAGATTTGAGTTTGGGAGAGAAATGAATTTGGTGACTGATATTATGATAGAGGCGTACAACCTAAGCATATTTTTTAGGTTTAGGTCTAATGTTAAGTGATAAGGTTAGTTTTTATATCAGGATATAAGAATGTGGGATTTGGATCAGATCATTTTAGATTTCGAATGGGCTTTGCAACTGATATTCTCTTATGGGCTGATGAGATGTATTGGGTAAATCGCTTGGGCTGACAAGTGATAACACACGATTAATGGGCTTTGTCACAAGTCTGGATCTGGTTGATATTATTTGTGTCGCCGGCTGAAATGAAAATCTTGGTATCCAAAATTTTGTGTTACAATATTTTTTGACACAATTTTTTAAATTATTGGATAACAAATTTTTGTAAAATGTGTGGTATTTTTGGTATGGTACAAAATTTTCACGGAGGGATACAAATTCACAGCTTGAGCGAAGATCTGAAAAAATGACTACGGGGTTTTTGTACGGTATTACTTACGAGAAATTGAAGTGACATTTCACGGGTGGACTTCTTTATCTTTGAGACGTTGGTTGGTTGGATGCATGTCTCAAGATAACTTGTTGGAGCACATTATGAAATTTGACAATCTGGTTATGACTGATGTAAGGAGTTACGTTGTAGTGCTCACAGTGTGTAACCATCACTTTAAGGAGTTACGTTGTAGTGCTCAGTGTCACACGGCGTTGTGGATTGTTCAAAAATTTAGAACAAGCAGTAAGTCACAAAGTTGGGATGTTTACTTCCTTTTCAAGTTAGTTGTATCGGGTTTTCTCCATATGTGGTCATTACAATTAGCCGATGAATTCAAAGGAGGTTCGATTTCAGGTTGGCTTGAGAGACGTATTGAGAGTATATTTTTGCGACATATTCTCACGGAATTTTGATCAAGCTATGATGTTACTATTGCATCAAGAAAAAGGTAATACGGCATGTACGCAACATTATGATGATTCCGATAGCTCGCAACCATCAGGAGGGAGAAGTTGCTATTTCATCTTCCGTGATTGGATTATGAAGGGATTTGTGCTTAAGACCGAAGAAGGAGAAGTAGTGTGTGTACATCGGGGCTTTTTACCTACTTGGATGCAATATTAAGTGAGTTATGTTGTTATGATGTTCCTAGAACGACAACCATTGTGCCAGAATCAAGATTCTACTTTCTCCGCTGCGTGTTGGAAGAGTGTTGTCAGTTCAGGAGGGAGCAGATAAAGAAAAAAGGCTCACTAGTTAGGAGGGAGTAATAACCTAACTAGACCGTTTCAGTTGAAGTTCAGAGCTACAAGGATTTGTACCGTCGCCCCAAGATCAAATGCCGAGATCGCGAAGGGAGAACTTCAAATTTGCCTCAGTATCTAGACTACAGAGACTCTGCGCTTCAACAAAGTCAACATCGTTCATTACTATTGTAATTTACTTTGTTTTGTATTTATAGGTCTCATTGTAACAATTCACGTGTGACGGTATCTTGGAGGGAGATTGTTAGCCTCGCTTTTTTATAAAGATAACGTCACTTACGTGAATTGGACTAAATGCGTAGTATACTTTGCCCATAGGGACTAGTATCGTTTAAGTGGCAAAGCTAAGGTTTGTTGAGCCTATAAATACCCCTCATGACTCTCCATAAGGGGTGAGGTGAAGCATTAGGTTATTGTATTGTGTGTGTTATCAATAAACTCAACTTGTGTTTTCTCCTCCCTCTCTCTAGTTTCTCTCTCTAAACAAGATGAATACTTTCATCTTCAATCACCAACCCCGACCTCCCGAACCACATAAATCTATATGTTATTCGGTCCTAACATGGACAGTATGTCAGCTTTGGAGGAGGAGATAATGGAAAAGTTGCTGGTAAAGGAGTAATCAAAACTGGTAACTTGGACTTTGAACCTGTGTACTATGTAAAAGAGCTTAAGTATAATCTTTTTAGTGTGTCACAAAGGTGTGACAAGAAGAAAAATGTTCTTTTTACCAAAGATATGTGCTTTGTTCTCTCTAAGGATTTTAAGATGCCTGATGAAAGTCAGATTCTTCTTAAAATTCCTAGAAAAGGCAACCTATATAGCTTTGATATGAACAACATTGTTGCTAAAGATGATTATGCTTGCTTGCTTGCAAAGGCCACAGTGGATGAATCCGTGTTATGGCATAGAAGACTTGGTCATGTTAACTTCAAAACCATTAATAAGATTGTCAAAGATGGTTTGGTGAGAGGCTTACCTCAGAAAAGATTTGAAAATGATCAAACCTGTGTGGCTTGCCTTAAAGGCAAACAACACAGAGCTTTTTGCAGGTCAAAGTTGGTTAACTCTATTGCTCACCCACTTCAAATGTTACATATGGACTTGTTTGGTCCTACATCTGTGAGCAACTTGAATCTAAAGAAATATTGTCTTGTAGTGACTGATATTTTAGCAGATTTACATGGGTTTTCTTTCTTAGAGTCAAGGATGAAACAACTGGCATCCTTAAGATCTTTATCACAAAAATTGAAAACCAATATGATATGAAAGTTAAAATCATTAGGTGTGACAATGGGACAGAATTTAAGGATAGAGTTATGGATGATTTTTGCAGAGATAAAGGTATTAAAAGAGAATTTAGTGTTGCTAGAACTCCTCAACAAAATGGTGTTGCTGAGAGGAGGAATAGGAAACTTATAGAGGCTGCTAGAACCATGTTAGCAGATTCAAAATTGCCAATCACTTTTTGGGCTGAAGCAGTTAACACTGCATGTTATGTGCAAAACAGGGGTTTAGTGGTAAAAACAAAGAACAAGACACCTTATGAGTTATTTAGGGGTAGACCACCTATCCTTGACTTCATGAGACCATTTGGATGTCATGTATCTATTCTCAATACCATAGATTATCTGGGAAAGTTTGATGAAAAATCTGATGAAAGGTATTTTGTTGGGTATTCCATGGTCAACAAAGCTTTTAGAGTATTCAACTTAAGAACCCAAAATATTGAAGAGAATCTGCATGTTGAGTTCCTGGAAAACAAAGTTAATCTCAAAGGAACTGGTCCAGAAAGGCTGTTTGATCTTGATACTCTAACCAATACTATGAATTATGTGCCTATCTCTACAGGTACATCTTCTTTTGATTTTGCAAGTTCAGAAGAGTTTCTTGATGATGATGAACCAAGCAAGGA
>OU343218.1:156899225-156936227 GCA_910596185.1 Chrysanthemum makinoi
ACAAATCTTGTTAACACTTTGTTCTATCAAATCTTTCATTTTTTCTGAACAAGTGTTGAGGGAGAATGTAATATTTTTGGTTTCATAAACCTTGTACTTGCATGTTTCCAAAAATATGTTGTTTCTTCTAAAATGGTGGATACGTCTCTTGTCAAATACTCTCCTCGGACTCAAATGTTTTTCAAAATTCATTATTTCAAAAGTCAGGGGGTATAAGCTAAGTTTCTTGCCTTACAAGTGTTTGTCTAACCTAAGCGGAAGTTAAAGGATCTTGGTTGGAACCTATTTGAGGTTAAGGGACTGAATGTGTCAACTTGGTAAATTAATAATCATTTACTCCTAAAATACCAAGATCAAGCGGCCCAATCAAATCTTCAAAATCCGTTCAAAATTTGTTCATAATCTGAAAGTTCTAAATTGTTTTGATCAAGATTCTAAACAAGGATTTCACAAATCTTTCAAATCCAACGGTTAAAACTCTTTAAAGCGATTTTGGAAAGCTGTTCCTCGAGCAGGCGGGTGTTTTATGCATTAAAGTGGTTGGATTGAAATGAGTTATATTAAAACCTTTCTTAGTTTCTATTAAACTTGTTTCAATCGTCCAAAACCATCCCGAATCTTAAATTTCATTAATTTGAATTCTAGGGTTCTTGCGCTCATCTAAGGTTTTTTTTTTCTCATTACGTGATATATGTTATTGGGTGGTCAAGAAGTGTTAGAATAAGTATATGCATGAACCTTTAAAATTAGCCGAAACATCTAAAGCTGTAAAATTTAAGTTTTAGGTTATTAGGGTTCATATCCATGAATCTTACGATTACGTGGTGGAAATGCGTTATATCTTGTTCCATAGCACCCGTATGACATCTAGGACACTCGAAACATTCTTGTTTGATTTGTGTAGCTATATCTCGTGCAGCTTAGATTAAGGGTTTAGGGTTTAAGTAATTTTCGCCTAGAGTCTTTCCGTGTGTATCTGATATGTTCTTATGCTTGTTTTGTGATCTAAAAGATGTTTGGAATTAATTGCAATCAGTTTTCATGCTTATGTTTATAATGTTAAGCATAAGATGTCTGATTAGTGCGTGTATCTTGGAAAGATATTAAGTAAACAACGCTTGCTACGCATAAACTTTACTCTTACGAGCAAACTTTACGCGTAACATCTAGCTTATCTCTCGGCGTATGCCTAAAGCCTTTGAACTTGTCGGCGTGAAGAAACTCTTTCGCATAAGCGGTCTTACGCTTTAGCATACCCTACGCTTAAGCTCCTTTCTTCGCATAAGGATCCACATTACACATAATCCTTTGCTCACTACATTGTTTGCCCGTTACGTATATGTTACTTGTTAGAGTTCATAAGCTTTCAAAAGTTAATATGTTGTGTGTTAAGTGAAAAATTGGACTTTGAAATCTCAACACGTTCACGTAACTTATCACATCAACTTCATCAATTGGTTAAATGTGACTTTGGACTTGTAACTAGCATAAACATGTTACCATCAAACAAGGAATTAGATAATAAATCAGACTAAATCAAACACATCGTGTTTCCATATATCTGTCTTTTTGTCTAATGTCTTTGGAATCACAAAATGGCTGCAAAATCAAGCAATCATCAATGCCCGTGAGCTCTTGATGGCAAACACATTCCCGTTGGATCGACAAAACAATTGGCATGAACATTCTCCGTGTCATCTTCAATAACTTCATATGCTCATAATCATCTTCTTTGAATTGCTGTGGACATCCTTACGCTTCATCCATTCAATTCATGCTTCACAAAGTCATCGATGATGAGTAAGATTCAATGGATGAGGAAATACAATTTAAGTAAGTCATTAAAGGATGGAATACCATGCTTCAACCTTTTCCGTTAATCAACCCGATGGGGCGAGGAGGGTCAGCGGTAGTCCTCCACTATGGAAGATCCATTGTAAACATCTCTTACCCCATCCGATCCGGTTAATCAACGGTGGGATCGGTGTCATCCTTGTCTCTAGCTTGTTGAAATGAAGCAACCACAACAACAACTAAAACAACCGCAAGTAGAAAAGCATGGTGAAGGTGTGGAAATATCTGAGAAGGAAGTCGATCATGATAAGGATGAAAGAGTCACGATGATGAATTTGGTGGTGAAGGAAATGATTGAAAAGAGGCAAAAGAAGGCTGCTAGAGAGGAGGAAAAGTTAAAGAAGAATGGAACAACTATAGTTGACAATCCTATACAAACCTCAACGGTGATGCATAACACCTCTTGACACTTCCACCAAGCCAAAAAATCATCTCAATCAATCACCTTCATCATCGTAAATCATAGAAACACATGTCAACAACAAAATGCATTGAAATGACTCCATCCAATGATTCGATAAATGGTTAGCGGGTTATCACCAATACACAACAAGCTACGACCCACCACCATCGATCAACCAAGGATTGAATCCACACCACCAATGGAGAAAACCGTTGATCCTTTACATACTTGGTGGTGAGGATACGACATACACGGCCCCGACAACCTCAACCAAAATTTAGATCAAGTATACATTCTTGCGCTCCCTTGTTTTCATACGCTTCAATTCAAAAGGCGTGTTGAAGTTCTCTCTCTCGAGGGTCGAATCTTACCTAAATTCTACACTTCATCGGAATCAATCAAGAAGCTGATACAAAATCATTCATAAACAAAAGTTTGGGTTTGTCTACTAATGTGAAAATCATCATACTTGCTTCATGGCTTTCGATGAAATTCACTAAGTTCTATGGCGCCACCGGAGATGGTTCGAGATGGATTGGCATATCGATTGAAGGACATTGAGTTGGGTATAATTTAGACGAAGAGATGGAATTCAAAGGATTGCAAGGATGTTCGTTGATTTATCACTATGATTGATGAATGTTGGATTCATTGGGATCGATGCAAGCGGTTAGAGAGCTATGTGGCGGATGACCAAACTTTCGATCGACTCTCCAACGTCCTCAAAAATTAGTTGATCGTCTGTAATCATTGGGTATTCTCTTGATTGTGATTTTGCTTGTTTGATTAAAATGGCTTGTGCACACATTATACAACCCGTTCTTGTCAAGAAAGGACCACTGTAGTGCGCGTCGATGCCACAATCCTATAAAAGGGCGAAAGCTTCTTCTTGTTGATTAAAACTTATCAAAATTTCATTTTTCAAAGTTTTGTTCAACGAACAAGTACTTCCTTTATGTTTTCAAAACTTCAAAAGTTAGTATCACTTGTTGAGGGGGAGTATTTGCAAAATCTTTGTTCTAAATCAAATGTTCTTGAAATCCATTTCTTTCTAAATGAATTTCCAATGCCTCAAAAGCATATTTTAATCAACATGTTTTCAAAAACAACATTCATATGCTATTTTTTGAGGGAATGTGATTAAAATTGTTGATCGAGGAAGTTATGGAATCTCATAGCGTGCTCGACTTCGAATATCACCAATGAATTGGCGATCTTTGAATGTCGATGTCGAAAAATTTGTCTTTCCGACTTATCTTAGTAGAATGTACCAATTCGAGACACTCTTGATTGACATGAACTTTGACGGGTCTAACCTCCTTTTCAAGGAGAGTTTACATCTTCAAGGTAGTTAGTAGAGCTAGTTGTCACTAAAAGGCGATAATGGAACTCTTTAACTATACAACGTAGCTTGTGTCGGAAATTGTCTATCAAGAGTCGATCAATTCAAAAGTGCGGGCTCTTCCCTCTCTGTGCGATTGGTCAAAACTCATAAGCACATGTGGAGGTATTTGAAACCAAAACTCTCAAGGTGTTAGCAAAACATGTTTTTCATCATAAACATATTGAGAGATTTTTCATGAAAAGGTTTGTGGCAACATAGGATAGTCATGGAGTTATAAGGTGACTAAGTTTAGGAATAAACGTCATATGATCCGCCCGAGCGGAGGATCTACCCAAGGACATCACAAATAGTTAGTATCTAGAAGTCCTTAGGTATGATTTAAAAAGAAGAAAATGAGAATCGAAGAAGAGTTGAAGAATTAAAAGAAAAGTTAAAGAAAGGGTGAAAAGAAATAGCCCTCAAAATTATTCAACTTAGAGTGACCGGGTTCAATTCATATGCTATTGGTTGTCACAAGATGACACCGGTATTGAAGACAAAGTCGTCATGGACCCGGTGACGCAATGCACTAAACCTTCTAAGCCACTCAAGTTCTCTTTAAAGAGCTTGTTTCATTCTCCTGGGAGACCCTCGTAATCTATCGACTCTCTCTTAGAGATTGTTGGTATTGAAGTAGGAGACCCTCTCTAGTCTGCTTGGGAAAATCAAAGTGCACTAATTGAGTCTAGAGCCATGAGATTCATCAAAAGATCTCTTAGGAACACTTAAATATTTCATCACTTGTTGTTCAAACAATAAGAACACAAGTGACACTTTTCGAGAGTCCTCAGTCTTAGCAATGCGCCGAGAATTTATGAGGGATTCACAATTGTGATCCTCGGTGATTGAATGGAAATTCTGCCGGGATCAACATCAAACAACCACGGCAGTGGTCGCGGTAACTCCTTGTGGGTTACGCTTAGTGTGTCTCAAGCGGTCTACGATGGGTGGGGTGATGCCGGTATACCTCGGCGACTCAAGCGAGCTGTAGGTGTATTTGATTTTGTCAGCGTTATCTCTTGTGGGACTCCGGTTGAGAACGACCCTGTGAGAATTAGAGATGTGCTTTCACACTATCTTTGTTAACACTCTCGAGTTCAAACTTGTAAGCACGGATTATTTCTAACCCATGTTTTATGTTTTCTTCTTATGGATGCTCATGGGTGGAAAAGATCGTCTGGAACACTTCACATGCTCATACCAACATCAACACAAATTGAAGTTCTCTCAAAAGGAAAGAAAATTTGAAAGATTCTACATCAAAGTCAAAAATCACGTTATGAATAAAGATCAAAGTTAAAGAATGAGAGCTTCAAATATATGAATCACAAACTTCATCGAAGTGAGCATCTTTGAAATGACTTTCATCACTAACTACAAAGATGTTGATAAAAGCGATTTCTGTTGATCCAACAACAAGAACAAAGAACAAAGATTCAAAGAATCAAAGGCGTCACAAGCTATGAGCGTAAAGAAGTTCAAGGCGTCCAACGACCTAAACAAGACAACAAATGATGACCAACCCTTAGTGGGAGATTGTTAGGAACATGTTTTATTATCAAGTGTAGGTCATTTCATTTGTAATAGGTCGTTAATAATTATGGTTTATAAATGTTTGTATTTAGTTTCACAACTCATGTAGTAAGCGCCATGGTGATAGAAGTCTTCTAGAACCAAGGGAAACTCCTACTTATGTAAAGACTATAAATACCCCCTCCCTAGAAGGGAGAGGGTTGTTGGTTCAAATTGCAATTATCATTTTCACTAATCATTCATTAGTTCCTTCCACTCTCTCTCTCTATAACTTTCTCTCTCTAGAAATACATATTGTTGTGATAATATGGTGACCTAAAATTTTTGTCCTTGGATGTTCCTGCACATAAAAGTAAAGAGTTAGTTTCTTTTGGGGACCCAAGCCATGATTGACTTGGATCTGCCTAGTGTATCAATATAGTTAAATCTATCAAAGGTCATTGATACACCATTGGGATTGGTTGTAGAGGTAGTTCCTTTAGGTTTCCATTCCCAACGTGTTGAGGCCTTCTGACATTGCCCATGTCCCCACTTTTCTTGTTTATAACCCTTGTAGTGGAAACTTTTTAACGACCGATTAGGCCTGGGTTTGTCTTTAGGTACCCTTGTTGGTTATAATGAACCTTTTATTTTGAAAAGTTCTTTTCCTGTTTGTCTTGATTTTGCAAAAGTTGTTTTGGACTTTGCACTTTAACGGGTGACTTAGGGTGGCGGTGTTAATAGTTTTGTAGTGGCAAGAGTTTGAGGCCACTTCTTAGTTGGCCTCTTGGGATCATTTTGTTGTGTTGATTAGGGTGCAAATTATTTTGAAACCTGTTAGACTCCACCCTTTTATTCCCTTAGACTTCCCTTCTCCCAAAATGATAGTCACAGTTAGCATGTAAATGATAAAAAGCTACGGATATAACATGCTTTGTTGTACATCACAAAATCACTACCTAGTTGTTGAGACTTGACATGATTCCAACTCCTGCAGTTTAGGGTGACTTGTTCTATACATCTCGGCATACTTCACAGTTGGTCTAGGTTTATTAGCTTGTCTCCTAGGTTCCTGCAAGCAGGTATTAACAACTTTGGGATAGAAGCCTCTACATTCTTTTAACATTCTCATCTACAACGGTTGAGTCACTAGCACTCTCAAAACATCGACTTCATGCTAACCGGTTCCTCATTTTTCACAAATGTGTCTTTTAAAGGACCATATTCACGTTCAAGGTCGAAAATCTTCTAACTGTATGAGCTAAATCTATACACGGAGGTGATGGAACACCTCTTAGTGGTGGAGGCACTATATTATAACCCATACCAGACTTAACTTTACTATGTATTTGAGCATTCCAAATTTTATCAATTGACTTAGACTGATGATAACATGTGTCTAAAGTTAAGTTGACATTTTCATTTTTCTTTTTAAGTTTCTCAAGCTCTTCTTGGTATGCCTCATTCACATCTGTCTTATGATCTATCTCTCTTCTAAGAAGAATCATTTCATCATTATATTTTGACTCATTTTCTCTATAGTGCTCTAGTTGTTTTTCTAATCGCTATAGCTCTCCTAAGAATTTGTGACATAATTAGCGTGAAACAACTCGTTCTTTGACTATCATAAGATTCATTAAGCCTTTCAACTTCTCTAGCGATACATGTTTTAGGAACAACTTTCAAAGTTTTGTACCTCGAGTCGAGAGAAAGCCATGAGAGCAAATTTAGTAGAAACAAGAGCGACATCACGAAGGTTCTTCCTCTTGTTCATCAGCCATGAAACTCCAATCATAGCTCACACCATCAATTCCAAACATTGCCTTTGGTTCTTCCACAGTTGGTTCCTT
The DNA here is from genome assembly GCA_910596185.1 of Chrysanthemum makinoi. Taxonomy (NCBI): domain Eukaryota; kingdom Viridiplantae; phylum Streptophyta; class Magnoliopsida; order Asterales; family Asteraceae; genus Chrysanthemum; species Chrysanthemum makinoi. Next base: position 156,906,229 of record OU343218.1, read on the forward strand.
CTTTTGCTTGTACCAAGTAGACATGTTGTCCTTGGTCTTTGGTCTTCTACATTCTCTAGCAAAGTGTCCCAACTTGTGGCAGTTAAAACACTCCACTTTCTTCTTATCAAAGCCTGTAGTTTCACCACCATTGATGTGGTAGGCTTGCCGATCTTCTTGTATAATTTCCTAGCCCTCATGCTAAGAAGAGCTATTTGCCATTTTATATCCATCTCCTCCAAGTCATCTTCATCAATTTGCTCTATGTCTTCATGAGTTAATATAGACCCATTAACTTGAGTGGAGATAAAAGCATAAAAGGTAGGATCTCCAATACCAGAAACCTTCTTCTTTGAACTGCGGTGGTAATACTAACATTACCGATGGAAGCTGTAGAAAGCAGAAGTGGCAATATCATCATCACTTGTCATCTTGAGAATCATCGCTTGTCAGAGGTTGACATCAAAATAGCTGCTTGAGCTTGTACCAAGTTTCCGACGCTTGAGTCTTTGTTCAATGAGTTTAAAGTTGTTGTAAAGATCATTGAGCTTCATTGTTTCAATATGCTGTTTTCCCGGCCCCGTAACATTAGTTTGAAACTCTGAAGGCAAACTTCTTAAAAACTTCAAATTGAGGTCTTCTTTTTCTACCTCAATGCCAAACACAGTCAGTTGTGTAACAATATTCTAGAGTTTGGTGAAGATGCTATCAAGTGAGTCATTGCTTCAAAATGTCTTTTGTGTCTTCTTTGTAGCATCATTACCACCAAACACTGAGCAAATCTCTTCAAAACGTTCTCTAGCTGTCTTGAACTTCTTTGAATGCTATGATTTGGTCTCTAGGAAGAGTCATCAGCAACAAACTTCTAGCCTTTAGATCATTCTTCTTGATTGCTTTTCAATATTGGTCTCAGACACGACATCGTGTCACCAATGACAACCGAGTACTAGTCACGGGCTTGAAAGAATCACCAATTAAGATGATCTCCTATAGAGCATAGTCTTGAATGAGAAAGTATTGCTCAATCAGTATCCTCCACATCTCAAACTTCGTTAAGTTTGAGCTTAGGAAGTCTTGGGGTAGAAGAGTTGGACTGGTTGTTTTCCATCTCCATTGAATTGAGTGAGTAGGTTAAGCTTATTCCTTGGATCTTCTAATTCAAAATATCGAACCGCTCGATACCACTTGATGGATCTAAACACACACCTTGTGTTAGTGATATTTTGATTTATATTATTAAGCATGCGGAATATACTTAGTAATATTTAGAAGAGCAGTGTAAGTAAACGAAACAATAAACACAAAGCTCCAATATTATTAAGAAATAATACGAGTGATCTTGTTTATGACTAGGGTTACACCTTGAAGCTAATATGAATAATACGTACTCTTAACAATGACCTAGGACCTCCTTTTATAGTACAAGGAGTCCTTTACAAGATAAGTATAAAGCTAACAATATAGAATATACACAAGATCTTTTCTATACTTATCAATACACGATTACTTAACAATTATCTAATAGCGGTGGTAATATTTGTCTTGGCGGTGGTAATGAGTTTCCTTGCTAGTGTAAACATCGGCAGTGTTAACCAAGACTATCGATGAATAGCTGTTAGTATTATTCCCAACAATTGGCATGAGCTTAGTTACCAAGTTTCTTAAAGTATATTGTACTTCAAAACTTGATACGATCCATGGTTAATTGAAAACTACAAAGAAGGTTTTTATAAAAACAAACACCATGTCCTTTAAAACTCTTTGTTTGGATGTTGATTAGATGACAATATTTTTCTTATTATTTATTCTTCATTTAATTGCACTAATCCTCTTTGTCATATTGCTTAGTCAAAGCTCATACCTACCAAGCCATAGGAATCGCTTGGTAACAAGAATACCTTCCTTAAGAAGGTATCTTAAACACAAAGGGCCGGAATTGTCTCTGACATTTGTTGTGTCATTTGTAAAGACATTCCTAAGTGCATTAGAGGTATGACTTTCTACTTATCTCTAAATGACATTAGCTTGATAATTAAGTATGCCTACATAGGTATTTATATGATTATCTTTTGTGCATATACATGTATTACATGTAGCTTCATTAGGAAGCCTTTTCTCACATACGTGTTACTTTTTCATCTAAAGTCGTGGTATATAAAACTTGTGTTTTATTTCACTTAAATATTATAATAATAAAACAAAACACAAATCTCAAAAATTCCTCCTTCCCCATAGATAAACCATCCGTCGTCCACTATATCAAATCCTCACTTTTTCAAATCTTCCACTTTCAAAAATTACCTCTCACTCAAAACTTCATCTTCCTCTCATCTCATCTCAAAACCAAGACCAAGAAGGTTCATCATCAACATGGTTTACGTAGCCCTCCATGCTCAATGCCTAACACTCATCGCTCTTGTGTTCCCTATGATGAAGTTCTCATACGGAGACATAAACTTTGTGTTGTTAATCTACATTGGGGTTGTATACCCAATCCTTTGTATCATTTTTAGCATTGAAATGAGATATTACTAGTTTATCTAGTTTATTATCTTAATGTGTTTTCTCACTTTTTTTTTTATATCTTTATTATATTTTAGTGATACATTAGAAACCATTAATGCATGCTAAAAGAAAATGTAGGCTAATACACATATCTTGGTATAAAACTATGAAACTATGTTTTTATCAAAAATGCCTAGCTACTAAGATCCACGGATCCCTGTAGCTATGCTAGCGGGATCCCGATATAAGAACCGTCATACGGATAACGATTTTTCATGCAAAATAAAAACCACTTTCTTCCTAAAAGAAATATTCTACTAGAATGTCAAACATTAAGTAAGTTAAATGTCATTGTTAATAAACATCTTGTAAAAGCGTTAGAAATCATTGTTTTACCTTAAAGCGTCACATCCTATTAAACTCTCTTTTCATAGGTTTGGCTATGTCATGAATATGAGTTTGATTTTCACTCACTAGCGTCTACACTCCTAACATCTCTCTTGAGCCCAACACACTTGGCAATCATGTCCGTGGGTTCAATAATCTCAAAACCCGTCACTTCCACGAAGATATTGTTGACACTCCTCTACAATCTGAAGAAGGTATCAATACCTCCCCAGAACCATAGGATTGGAATGTTCCGAAATTAATGAGAAAATATGTCCAAGGTTTGTATTGGAATTCTTCCGTCAAGTCGAACTTCGTTAAGTAACGAGGAGTGCTCTCTATCTCTTTGGTCTTGGATCAAAAACCAAAAGTTTAGTTTAACCCTTGGGCAATTTGCTCAAATTCTCCGAATTCTAAATCATGGACAATGTGCCTTCACTAAAGATTGGTCTCTTGATTCTCTCTCACTTCGTGAAGAAAATAGTCCATATTGTTCACACGTACCTTCCACATAAGACTTGACTTCGCACAATATGAAAACCTCGACCCTATTACTCCGATCCAAACATTATCTATACAAAGATATCGAGAAGTACAAGGCTCTCGCGCTCATCCTACTGGGAAAATGTTTGGAGTCTTAGAGGAAATCGAGAAATCCTTCCAGCTTGTTGTGCTAACATAATGCATTGTTTGCTAACACAACAACCTTACAATCTTCGCCTACTTCCATGGCCAGTGTAAATCTTCAAGGCTCCAAGAAAAACTCATCCCTTATGGAATGTTCTTGGCCTTTATCATAACATCATGTACTTCACCCTCAATTTCAAAGTCCGTTTATGCGTACTTGTGAACAAGATGATGGAACCTCTAAACACATCTCTCATGAAGACTTTCTTCATTCACGAAGCGGCAAACACTCATCAACCATTTGATGATCCTTCTAGCATTTCGAGGAACTTAGTAATCTTTCAAATAGGATCAATCCTTAGTATTCATGTTTTATCAATGTAATCCAATTTCTTTCATGAAATAAAACATTTTACATTAGATATCTTAGTATTAGAACCTCTTCTGAAATATAATGCATTGTCAAAATCATTGCATACCTTTAGTAAAGGTTACGCTTGAATGAAGACGGATCCCAGGTTGTGCTAGACGGATCCCTACTCTTGGGGAACCGTGGGATCGGCAATGAGAAAATTCAATTGCAATCATTGTATTTCAAACATGTTCTTAGAACACTTCACACTAAGCTACACATAGTGCCTTAAGGCAAATTAAGTCCTTATCAAGTTAAGTAGATCCTTAAAATCACACATAACTCATCTAGATCACTCAAGAGCGCTTTTAGATCTATCGTTTCACTTAAACCATTACTCTTCGGCTCTCAAGCTCAATCATCATTACTCATATGATCCCTCACATCTAACTTTGGAAATATTCCAATTATGGCAAAATTAATCATCCTTACTTCAAGATTGATCAAAATTGATCAAATTCTAGTTTTTCCATCTTAAAGCCTTTAGGATATTCTCCAAAACATTATCCTAAGTCACTATCTGATCTCTATGATCATTTAGCTCCATTTGACACTCTCATAATCTTTAGTGTCATCCTTTTTCATTCATTGGTACTCATGAAAATTCCAATTTCTTCCATAAAAGGCAATCATTAGCTACATCACTCATTACCCTTAAGTATTTAAGCACCTCTTCATTTAAAGACATTTAGATGATGAAACACTCGAAGAAATAGGCATTAGACCTTACAAACATCATTGCTATCTTTTCTTAGGCTGTGAGAGAGAGGATCCCTAGGATTAGCCTAGGCGGATCCTCATTGGAGAACAGCGGGATCCATATGACAGTTTATGTCAACTCTAGCTAAAATAATCATTTCAAGCTCATCTTTCTAACTTAAACACTCTATATCATCTTAAATGAGTTCCTAGAATCAGTACAACTCTGAAGTTGACTCTTGTGCATGTTAATCATCACATTCCAATGAATTTTAGTGGCTTAAGTCTTGAATGCACTTGCTAAATCCCTTGCTTTATAAACCACATTGTTAGGACTCCTAAATTCATCATCTTCATCCTTATTTTCAGCACTTAGAAATCTTTACAAACCTCTTAAAATCATCCCATCATGAGGAAAGCTCCAAGTAGCAACTTATCCACCCAAGAAATTTGCTCGTGTTGTACACGAAATCTCTTCAACCGAATCATCTCCGGTCAAGTCCACAAATGCAAGGATTTCTCTTTCACCAACTCAACTAATCAAACCAATCCCTAAAAGGATAGTTCCCACAAAACTACCTAGGTCAAGCACCACCATACCTCCTAAACCAAACAATCCCATTTCCATTAAACCATCACCATCAGTGCTTAGAGCTCTCTCATTCACGACTCCACTCTCATCACCACACCTCTATAATCTAGAGGATTTGCCTCCTAGGCTGTCTTATCCTCCTTCACCGGCATCATTCTCCTCATTAGGAGGAATAATGGTACAAAATCAAGGTGTTGAGTCAACACTAGCTCTCAGAGCTTCCTTTTTCGTGCGTCACCATCAAATAATCCCATTTGGATTATGAGAAACTATCAAAGTCAACCACCCGACCATATGGAAGTGGACATTTCTCTACCACCGCCATCATTCTTGGTCGAGCCATCTTCAAATCGCTTCCACCAATCCCTCCGTCGTTTGAGGCTCCCCAACCCGCTTCACTTGATCCTTCGATTCAAGCAATTTCTTTTCTTCCACCACCACTACCTAGCCATGACAAAGATTGTTATCCTTTGTCAACATGTTGAAATTTTGATACATGAAGTAAGGGAAGATCAACGTTTCATGTTTTATCACCTCCTCGAACATTTCGACGAGATTAAACCTAAACAAAATTGAGCTAGAGGATTTTAGTGGTGTCCTAGTATCAAGCGTTACTTAGATAAGTCTAGTAATTCCAAGTCATGTATCGCTCATTTTCTTAACCTTTAGAGTCATGTATATCACACCTCTAGTTTTATTAAATGAAATTACATGCTACTTGCTATATTTATGAGTATATGATTATGTTGTATAATACATATCTCACTTTGATGTTAACATTATTTGTTATATCACCATTGCTGAATTCAGTCATCAGCCAGACGGATCCTTGAAATTTGCCTAGAAGGATCCCTACAAGGAGGGAACCATGGGATCCGTGAGACAGAAAACTATTTTTTTATTAACTTGAGTCATATTTGCAGGAAATTATGCATTATACTTGTTTTCTAACCTTTGTTTTGTAGTTATTCAATTTACATATGAAGACTTTGACACCCTAAAGCTAGGGGGAGCTTTGTGTCAAAGCAATACATTGAAAATTACTTGCAATATTAAGATTACATTTCATGGCGTCCTTTGCAAAGTTACAATCATCAAGGGGAGCACATTCGTCAATTGACGAAATCTTTTGCAAACTTAGTTGCAAATGAACTAGCTTAGTATTATCTTTCTTGACGCCCTCACATAGGGATGGACTCGTCAAGGGGGAGCTAAGACAAGATATTTTCCCGTTATGTATTAAATCATGCATGACATCATGTTGGGTATCCATGACCCATAGTCCATAATCCATGACCCCAAACCCAAAATTGGATTGGCTTACGATTCTGAGATCCCTAGGATTACTTGGCGGATCGGGAGAACAGTGACCAATTAGCCTATAAATAGTGAATCATTTCTTCATTTTCATTCACTCCATTCTAATATATATCTTCTTTCATTCTTATATCTCTCTAACCTCATATCTAAGGATCATTCTTGTAGTTATCTTCTTGTGTTTCTCAATGTTTTTCTTAAAAGACCAGATCAAGTTCTTTGTATACAAGTCTTCCAATCTTCAAAGAGAAGTGTTGCTAGGCTTCATCATCACTAAAAGATCACTGAGTTTCTTCTTGTATTTGATACATTATGTTAATACAAATAAGCCGTAAAAACGTTTATTTATATTTTACTATCTTCTAATGTTTTGTCGATAACAAACGTAAAATCATTTTAACAAAACAAATAAAATACGTAAATGTTTAAGCCAATAGTTTTCTAACACACTTACGTTTTCACATAAAACACTAAAACATGTATAAGTGATTTTATGATTTAGTAATACATATGTACAACAACTAGTGTTTACATATTGGGCAAATATATACATAACTAGTATGTATTATATAATGGGTAAATAACTACAACCCATGGAGCATATCCATAACCCATGGTATTGACCCATACCCACTTGACTAGATACATTGCACTCATTAGATACATTGTATCTAAAGAAATACCATGGATCAACCCATAACCTATGACCCATGACCCATGACCAAAATACCCATGGGTAAAGGGCGTCCCACTGATCCCTAGCTTTACGCTAGACGGATCCCTTGAGGGAGGGATCCGTGGGATCCGAGGAACAGTAGCATTTTTCTCTCTATAAATAGTGAGTCATTTCTTCATTGTTTCCCACCCCTTTCTCACATACTTTCTCCTTGAGTTAAAAACTCTCTAATCCTAGATCCAAGTGATCTATGTTTGTAGTTTTGTTTTTGTGTGATTCTCTAGGTTCCTCTTAAAGGCGAGATCACCACCTTTAAAGTCAAGCAAACTAAAATCCATGAGTTGCCATGCTTCCTCATCATCAAGACTACTGGAGTTATCTTGTTGATGGTTCTTTCTATAAGAGGTGTAGTGTTGAAGACATTAGTGAAATATGTCTCAAGTGTCGAGACGAAGACATTAGTGAAGGGTGTCGATCGTCCGTATTGTAGGCATTAGTGAAGGGTTCCTAGAAGTCAAGTCACAAGACATTAGTGAAAGGTGTCTTGAAGATCTAGTTAAAGGCATTAATGAAAGGTGTCTAAGATGTACATTCGATATGGTGTGTTTCGATGTACAAGATAGATTAGTATTGGATCCAAGGATATTGATATCCTTGATGATGATCTAATAAGGAGTTGGTCTCCTTTGGGGTTAGTCGTTGGTGTAGTATTGGGTAGTAGTTCCTCCATTGTAATGGAACTCGGTATCTAGCCTAATGGGATAAAGGGTAGGCGACGTTGTGGTAGGTGTGGTTCACCTTGGTGTGAAAGAACCTGGTGGTTATCCTAGTCCTAGAAAAAAAGTAGGCAACGTTGTGAAGGTTTCTCCACCATAAGGAGTCGGTGTTGTGTAGTGATTACGAACTCTCGAGTAGGTGACTCGGGGAGTGGAGTAGGGCAAGGAAGGTGTCCTTGTAGTCGAACCACTATAAATACTCGCGTTGTGGTTTTGTGCTTCTTACTCTTTATCTTCTCATTACGTATTTATATTTCTATATGTTTGCTTATCAACATCCAACACACATCCAAATAGAATGACATAAGTCGATCTAAATAGTTTAAAACGAGTTTTAATTGGCAAAACTATTCAACCCCTCCCCCCTTTAGTTTTCCACACATTACATTGTAATCCTAAAGTTTTCATGTTAATTGTGTTGGATTGGTTCTTACGTAGTTAAGAACCCGGTATTTAGCTTTGTACTGGAAAAAGTGTAAGCGACGTTGTGAGGCTTCTTCGACAGTTAAGAATCTTGTTGACATAATGCTTAAGAACTCTCGAGTTGAGTACTCGAGGAGTGGAGTAGAGCAAAGAAGGTTTCCTTGTATCCGAACCACTATAAATCATTATGTCACGGTTCTATCTCTTTCTCTCTTTTACTTTATCATATTTATTGCCTCATTTACTATATTTCATTATCTATATCTCATCATCCAAAGGTTTCATATATAACTGATCTAAAAGTTTTATAAACTAAATTTAAATCGGTAAAATTATTCAACCCCCATTCTACTTTTCTACACAGACATCCAACTTTATCTTTCCCAACGGCTTGATGGATTCCCCCGAGAATCCCACTAAAGGCGTATTGGTTCTTTTATCCTACCTTTGATTGAAGGACATAAGCTTACAAAGCAGTGTTTATACATCACTTCTACTATGCTTTCGCGTCGACATAAAATCTTCGCACCGTGTAGCCTTCTATTTCCGCTTCAACTATCAATAGCTCATAAGAGACATCTCCGGCGCGATCGAGGAGGGAAAGAGAGGGAACATTCATTCAATCTTCTTCTTGGATCATCGTTTTACGTTTTTGGTCACCTTCTCCACCTCGGACAACATTGATAATTTTTCCCTTACCTACTTGATTTCTTCTAGGCGGTACTCTTCCTCTTTGTCTAACATCTTTCAAGAGATGATCCAGTTTCCCTGTTTCGAGAGCCATTTTTAGCTGTTCTTTCAAGTGGTAGGAATCCTTTGTGAAATGTCCTTTCTCTCCGTGATAATCACAATATTTGTCCATATTTTCTTTTCGTGGGGATCCTCTTAATGGAGGTGCTGGTGGCAGCTTTAATTGAAGTTCAGTTGCTAGGATTTCCTTCGGTGCTTTGGTTAGGGAACTCAGATCTACTTGACGCTTTTCATTCTTGTTGTTGTTATTCTGACGGTAATCATTTTAGTATGACTTATCATTCCTTGGGGGCACATAAGAGGAGTATTTATTGTGCGGTTTATAAGTCATTTCGACAATCATTCCTATGGCGATCCCCACCGTATTGTGCTCTAGGAGGCCTATCATTGTGAGGAACAGGTTGTAACCCTCTCTGGTAAGTTTCAATCTTTTCAACCCGAGGGAGCTCAGTGGTATTGTACGCCTCTTTCGAATGGACAAAATCGTCTACCTTATCATCATTTCAGTTATTGTTTAGGGAACTCGACCGGAGAACCTTTTAGCCAACTCCAGAAACTTTCTACAATTTATGAAAGACGATATTTGCATGATATCCGGGACCCCTGTGATATAACTAGCTTCTTTTGTCCAATGTTCTTTGAAATCATGTAGAGTTTCATTTGCTTGCGAAACAATTTTGGTAATCTCCATCGGATCCTTCAGACATTTCCTTTAGAGAGCGAACCTTGTCAATAATTGCTCTCGAAGAGTTACCCAACAGTCTATGCTACCGTTGGGTAGACGGTCGCACCACCCAATGGTCGAGCCATCTAACGTTTGTTAGAACATTCTACACCAGACCGGCATTTTCCACTCTCCTTGGTTTACTGCTCCGAAAAATCTAGTTATATGGTCATCAGGGGGTGTGGAGCCATCGTAAAGTTTTATGTTGGTTGGCATGATGTGCTTTGGTCCTGAAAATTCTATGATTCTCCTGCTAAATGGGCATCTCAATGCCTCTTTGTAGAGTTTTTGTAGATCCTCCTCAGGTTTCTTCTTGGCATCATCGTTTTTGGGTTCTTTGTCGGCTTCTTCGTCAAAATCGATCTGTATTGGTTTGAGTGGGCTTCCGCCTTTCGTTTTGCGTTCTGTTATGAGGGCTTTTAGTGAGGTCATGTGAATTAAGATTTGTTCTTCTATATTGGGTGTATTATTACTATTTTCATCATTCTTCCCACTCCTCTCGGGTTGGTCGAGAAGAGTTTCAAAGGTAGGTCCCGTCATTCTTGTCACACCCCCAATTTACCTGTTTTGTAGCGGAATGGAATACACGGGATTGACTGTCATAGCATCACAATCACAGTTATATTGAACGACCTAAAGTGTCGTTTGGAAAAATACATCGTTTGATTTAATAAAACATTTAGAGTTTACAAAATATAGGTCCCAAATGAAAATCATCATGTGCGGAAATAAGTTTGATACAAGTCAAACGATGTTTTAAAAATGTATAAATTCATGTGTGACGCGTCGTCACCGCGACTCTATGATAAGTCCTCATGCATGCCATGAAGTGAATGCCTTAGTTACCTAAAAATACATTGCTAAAAGTGTCAACACAAAGGTTGAGTGAGTTCATAGAGTTCATGTAAAACGTTTTATACGACTACCACAAGTATAGGCCATGTATGACAAATATGTCACATAAAATGTTACAATTGCTATAAGCACATGACACCGAAGCTAGACTGATCATGATGTTCGCCCCAACAGTGTTTTGCCAAACAACTCAAATAATGATATTAAATGAAATGCATCCGTTTGACCAGTTGGAATCCACCAACCGGATGGAGGAGTCACCCTCGATAGATCTATCCACTCACCCTCGCTTACCCAGTAATTAACGATTCATGATTTCTGATATGGGGACATTCAATTGGCAATGAAGTAACTTAAGCAATGTAATGAATTTGATATACTTGGTATCGTAATAAAAATGATGTGCAATGTATTCTCCCCCGTAGGTTTGAATTAAATATAATCTTGAAAAATGGGGCTATGAAAACTCACATTTGCAATGATAATGATGATATAATGGCAATCGAAATGAGCGCAACCTCTAACCGTGACCTATTATGAATGATATGTTCTACAATAAGTTATGATGTAATGTTATGCATGCAATTCGTATGATATCTATACCACTTGTACATTTGAAAATAATGTTTAACGTCGAAATGTATGTTTATGACATCTCGTCATATTATAAAATACTTTACAAGTATTTACGTTGAAATGATATCCTACGATAGTCATTTAATGATTTATTGTGAAATTATAACTTTTAAATTAGTAAAATAATGTCATTTGACAATTTCATGAAAGTGACTAAACGGCCTTGAAAAGCTAGTCGTAAAATGGTGCACATCGAGTGTTAGGAAACAAACTCAACGGTTTTGGAAAGCTTGTATCATTATCTCAAAGTTTTAGCTTTTAAGTTTTTATCATAGAGGTCTCGATCATGGAGAAAAATGTAGGTAAAGTATGGTACTTGTATACAAAATATTGTTTAAGGGTGGTTTTCGGCAAAGTTTGAGTGACCGTATTTTACTCGTTACAACTCCGCTTGACGAACGGTTGGACATTTTGGAAATTAGGCTAGGCGAACTTACTTCTACTAGAAGACATCATTTTATAAGAAAAAGTATTCCAAATTAGTTCTCCAAATTAGTTCTCCAAATTTGTTCTCCAATTTAGTTCTCCAAATATGTTCTCCAATTATTTTAACTACTTTACAAACACTTATCCATATACTTTGTTTTTACAAACATTCTTGACCCGTTTGACCCAAAATGGGTCAAAAGTATATAAAAGGGATCTGAGAAAAAGGGGTGTTTGGTTTGTTTAACCGCGTGTAATTTAATGTTCAAGTCCGTTTTCTATATTTTATATGTCCTTAGCTTCGTGTTAAAGTATACTAATATATTTTTGATAAGTCGACACGTTTAATAACGCTCAAGACTTATTTTTGACTCGTAAAAAGTGGAAACAACATGCTGAATTTTCTGAAATAATAGTTTCGTCGTCAAACTTGAAAATAACATAACTTCTTCGTTATAACTCCATTTTAACCCGTTCAAGTGGCCACGTTTTTGTTTTAAAGTGTATTTTCTAAATATCTAGCCCAAAATATTTTACAAACTGTCGAAATTTCCAGAATTCAAAAATATGATCAGACCTTTAAATAAAGTTGTCGAAATGAGTTTTTCTCGCGCAAAACCTATTCTAACCAATTCAAACCAGCGAAAGCTATTCTAATCCTACCATACACCTTCTTAGGGTGTCATGGGTTCCTAGACATCACCAAAAGTGATATGTTTCAAGGAGTAATTATAGGATGATGAATATATATTTATAACACTTAAAAACAACAAAAAGTGGTATAGACATCAATATGACTTGCATGTTTTTCTCAAGCATGATGAAATGAACATAATATGAATATGAAAGATGAATATGAACATGAAATGCTTACTAGTTACTTGATGAGGTTAAATGATCAAGGGTTAATCCTAAACACCCTAGGTTTTTATTTCAAAACCTTACTTAAGAGTGTACCTAGATTGATATGAACTTGACTTGAAAAAAATTTATGAATTCCTTCTTGGTCTTCCTATGTGGCCGGTTCTTAGCAAGAGGAAGAAGAGAGAGTTGCTTTCTTGTTTTACACTTTGAGATAAATATGAGTATGTGTTAATTTGTAAGTATAAAACAATATAGTATTAGTATAAGTAGATATTTAGTACAAAAGTGATTGTGAGTCACCCTTGTTGTCGACAAGGGTGTATTTTAGAAGGCTAGCACATTTTTTTTTTATTATTAAATATTTAAGTGTAGTGTAATGTGTAATTATTTAAGGATAACTAGTAACTTGTGTATTTGTTTATGCATTTAGGGTAGTGTTAGCTAGAAATAAATTTTAACGGATCAAAATAAAACATATTGAATTCATAAAAATTATAAAAATACATTTCTTGCAAAATTTGAGTGAAATAATAATTATCGTGTAGTATTTACGAAAATCGTCGTAATTATATAAATATAACAATTTATATACAAAATAAATTTAAAACACCGGGTAAACTCATAATATTATTTTTATAATCTTAATATGAGTATAAAAATATATCGGGATAATTTTTGGAAGTATCGGATCAATTGTTCAAAATAATTAATTACGCGATAGCGTTTATTTAATATGAAATTATACGTTTAATGAAAAATGCAAAACCATGCATGAACTGATATGATGATAATGATGCTAATGATATGTAGACTAAACCTAGTCTATATGAAATGTCCTTGATGATATTCCATGAATACGCAGCTTAACCCTCCAGGTTACGCGTATTTGATACTCGTAAACCTAGTTTACGTAAAATAATGAATAGTGACTCATGAATAGTAATTTTCTCCGGGAATGAATAGTGTTTTCGTGAATAGTAAAATTTTGAAATACCCTTTCAAAATATCAAATCGACTTCGAAAACGATGAATAGTAAAATAATGAATATTAACCAGTGAATAGTAAATTCCCGAGATGAATAGTGAATTTTTCAAAGTTTGCAAAGTGACCTAAAATTACGAGTTGTCACATTCGCCCATCCAAAAAGGAATTCAGTCCATGTTAGGTTCTACGGTGTTATCGGTGAAAGGTGAGGATATTTGAGTCGCATCGGGTCGTCCAATGTTTTCTGAATCGTACCGCGCCTTTCCAAGACGGGACTTTCAACATAATCTGTTGTCAACTTGAAATTCAAATGGTTTGCGACTTATGGAACATATTTCCAATATTTTGCGTCGTATATCGACGTAGCTTATCTAGCTATTTGTTGTTGCTTGTAACTGATTTTTTATTTGTACGATTACTTGGTTGTTTCATGAAATAGTTATGGACTAGTGAATTGGACTTTCCTGATTTTGACCAGTGAATAAGTGATTGTCACCTCAACCTTAAAGTGCCTCAATTGGTGTAGTCAATATGTTCGTGTTCTAACTGTTGTTGTAAAGCAACTTGTTCGTTGAAGAATGATTTGCCTAATCATTTCTAGAAAATTACACATGCCTTGAGTATATCTTTTAATGTTTGAATTGTTCTCTCGCTCTGACCAATGAGCTAAGGATAATAGGTGGTACTCATGTCCTAATAGATTCCATGGGAAGATTGAAATGATTATCAAGAGTCTAAGGTGAATCGAATAGCTTATAATAGGTACAACTGGAATTGATACCACGTGTCTCATGCCAAATTTCAAAATGTTAAGTCTGTCGAAAAGGACCTTATAGAAAAGAATAGATTATGGATAACAGTTATGATTCCTCGCGCTTCTAGTTCTAGCGAATGTCATGACTTGAGTCTTACTTGCCTAAGGTGCTTAGTCTCCATTACTACAATGTTTATTGTTTGATGATGACTCTCTTAATTTCTCTTATCGAAATATTTCCAAACTCTATGTCGTAAAGTCACAAAACCTTAAATGTTTAAGTGATGTGGTGTAGTGGTTGATTTTCAAGATTTGTCCCGATATTGAGTGCTTCTAAAATATTTCATCACTTATATTGTTATCATGCTAGCAAGAAAATAGATATCAGCTCATACTATGTCAAAGAATGTTTGTTCTAATTTTACCTGTAGATGGGGAGTCATTGATTGTCCGATATGTTCAAACCTGTTGCATCTCTTAATATGAAAGTGAGGTTACTTGAAGTTTCGAGAGAACACAATGCCTTAGGGGAAGTTTATATCGATAACCTAAATTTAACCAAATTTTCCTTTAAGGGAAACTCATTGTAGGAAAGTTCACCTATTGTTGAGGCCATGTTTAATAGAATGTTCTACAGTCTCAGCTAGAAGACTTGGTTTATCCCTATAGTGTTGCTTAGTGTGTATTCGCTTTGTACTAAATCTTGTAACACGGTCTAGCTGGCACTTTTGAAATGATATAATTTGGCTTTTAATCCAAAGATAGTGGTTCGGAATGTCCCGTGATGTCTTAAGATTTTTATTGAGTTTTGAATCATCTTACTACATACTTCTAGTCCTTGTTGGTAGTTCTGAAATCCTTTCATTGTTTTCTTGTATCGAGGAATCCTCCTCATAGATGGTATAGGAAGCCTTTCCTAAAAAGGTCACTCGTCAAATTCTAACTTATCGGTTGAGTGAGGGATATATGGTGTAGGTATCTATAGAATGTTAACAAAATAAATGTTCATGAATAATTTCTCTGATTACAAAGCTTTGCTTTTAAGTGAAGATTGTTTTAAGAAGTTTGAAAAGATGCTTGTTTCCTTCATGACATAATTCTTCCTGAATTATACATAGGTGATCAGGCTATGTATAATCGAGGACAAATGGTGCGATGATTGGTTTTTGTTGAAATGGTATTATGTTTCTCCGAAGTTTTAGATGGTATTCAACGTTTTGTTTTGTAAGATAATGGCTCAATAATTTTTCAGAGTAACCTGAAAATCGTTTCGCATGATGGTATTAAATAGTTGATAAAATGACTGAAAGTCAATTGATAGGGTGGTAACGAAACAACTTGTTTTAAAACTTTATGAAACAATGTTTCTAAGATGGTGTAAAATAGCTTGAAATAAAATTAAGTAAAATAATTTTATAAAGTAATAGCAAAATAACATGAAAATAAGATTTGTTGGATGGTTGTGATTATCGTGGAGTTAATAAGGAATAAAGATTACATTGGATTGAAAGGTACCTATTATATGTTCATGTTGATGGTCTAATCATGTCTCAAGTGTAGGAGCAGTAGGCGGTCTAGCAGCAATAGCCCTAGAACTCTCACAGTCCTCAAACCTATAAGATGGTGTAGTGTCTATAGTCTTAGTGATAGATGATAATGGTGTGTTAAATCATGCACGCTTCCCAAGCTGCAAGTCAGATGTATGAGTAGTGTCTATGAGATGTGATGGCACGGATAGTACTCTAGATGACAATGATGATAAAAATGATGACAATGATGATAATGGAAATCCTTGTGGTGAGTTAAGAAAATAGGTTCATTAGGACTAAGCCTATAAGTTCTACCAAATGGTATAATATGTCCCAACCGAATGATAAAAATTGTCCTGATCCTACGATGAATCAATAGTGATTGTGATGGTGTACGTGCAACTTTGCCCTCCTCAAAGGCTTCAGTCTCGTCATCTGATGTTATCGGTGTTAAGTCAACTGATGTAAAAATTGTGATAGGGAATGACAGGGCATTCTCCACGTTGGTGTCTGATGTGAGTATGATGGGATGGGTATTTGAAGGCATCAATGTGACAATCGATTTGAAATGAAAGTAAATAACTCGCAAAATGTGCGTATAAAACCGCATGTATAGTGACTATGCACTTATGATGAAATGATGAGATGCTATGATGATGTAGTTATAGTCTAGGGTCAATGATGCAACCTAGTTCTCTATAACCGAAGCTCTGATGCCAATCTGTCACACCCCCAATTTACCTGTTTTGCTGCGGAATGGAATTCCTGGGGATTGACTGTCATAGCATCACAATCACAGTTATATTGAACGACCTATAGTGTCGTTTGGAAAAATACATCATTTGATTTAATAAAACATTCAGAGTTTACAAAATATAGGTCCCAAATGAAAATCATCATGTGCGGAAATAAGTTTGATACAAGTAAAACGATGTTTTAAAAATGTAAAAATCCATGTGTGACGCGTCGTCACCGCGACTCTATGATAAGTCCTCATGCATGCCATGAAGTGAATGCCTTAGTTACCTGAAAATACATTGCTAAAAGTGTCAACACAAAGGTTTAGTGAGTTCATAGAGTTCTTGTAAAACGTTTTATACGACTACCACAAGTATAGGCCATGTATGACAAATATGTCACATAAAATGTTACAATTGCTATAAGCACATGACACCGAAGCTTGACTGATCATGATGTTAAGCCCCAAGAGAGTGTTTTGCCAAACAACTCAAATAATGATATTAAATGAAATGCATCCGTTCGGCCAGTTGGAATCCACCAACCAGGATGGAGGAGTCACCCTCGATAGATCTATCCACTCACCCTCGCTTACCCAGTAATTAACGGTTCATGATTTCTGATATGGGGACATTCAATTGGCAATGAAGTAACTTAAGCAATGTAATGAATTTGATATACTTGGTATCGTAATAAAAATGATGTGCAATGTATTCTCCCCCGTAGGTTTGAATTAAATATAAACTTGAATAAATCGGGGCTATGAAAACTCACCTGTTGCAATGATAATGATGATATAATGGCAATACTAAAATGAGGCGCAACCTCTAACCGTGACCTATTATGAATGATATGTTCTACAATAAGTTACGATGTAATGTTATGCATGCAATTCGTATGATATCTATACCACTTGTACATTTGAAAATAATGTTTAACGTCGAAATGTATGTTTATGACATCTCGTCATATTATAAAATACTTTACAAGTATTTACGTTGAAATGATATCCTACGATAGTCATTTAATGATTTATTATGAATTTATAACTTTTCGTCGTAAAATAATGTCATTTGACAATTTCATGAAAGTGACTAAACGGCCTTGAAAAGCTAGTCGTAAAATGGTGCACATCGATTGTTAGGAAACAAACTCAACGGTTTTGGAAAGCTTGTATCATTATCTCAAAGTTTTAGCTTTTAAGTTTTTATCATAGAGGTCTCGATCATGGAGAAAAATGTAGGTAAAGTATGGTACTTGTATACAAAATATTGTTTAAGGGTGGTTTTCGGCAAAGTTTGAGTGACCGTATTTTACTCGTTACAACTCGCTTGAACGGTTGGACATTTTGGAAATTAGGCTAGGCGAACTTACTTCTACTAGAAGACATCATTTTATAAGAAAAAGTATTCCAAATTAGTTCTCCAAATTTGTTCTCCAATTTAGTTCTCCAAATATGTTCTCCAATTATTTTAACTACTTTACAAACACTTATCCATATACTTTGTTTTTACAAACAATCTTGACCCGTTTGACCCAAAATAGGTCAAAAGTATATAAAAGGGATACGCAGAAAAAGGGGTGTTTGGTTTGTTTAAACGCGTGTAATTTAATCGTTACAAGTCCGTTTTCTACATTTTATATGTCCTTAGCTTCGTGTTAAAGTATACTAATATATTTTTGATAATTCGACACGTTTAATAACGCTCAAGACTTATTTTTGACTCGTAAAAAGTGGAAACAACATGCTGAATTTTCTGAAATAATAGTTTCGTCGTCAAACTTGAAAATAGCATAACTTCTTCGTTATAACTCCGTTTTAACCCGTTCAAGTGGCCACGTTTTCGTTTTAAAGTGTATTTTCTAAATATCTAGCCCAAAATATTTTACAAACTGTCGAAATTTCCAGAATTCAAAAATATGATCAGACCTTTAAATAAAGTTGTCGAAATGAGTTTTTCTCGCGCAAAACCTATTCTAACCAATTCAAACCAACGCCGAAGCTATTATAATCCTACCATACACCTTCTTAGGGTGTCATGGGTTCCTAGACATCACCAAAAGTGATATGTTTCAAGGAGTAATTATAGGATGATGAATATATATTTATAACACTTAAAAACAACAAAAAGTGGTATAGACATCAATATGACTTGCATGTTTTTCTCAAGCATGATGAAATGAACATAATATGAATATGAAAGATGAATATGAACATGAAATGCTTACTAGTTACTTGATGAGGTTAAATGATCAAGGGTTAATCCTAAACACCCTAGGTTTTTATTTCAAAACCTTACTTAAGAGTGTGCCTAGATTGATATGAACTTGACTTGAAATTTTTTTTATGAATTCCTTCTTGGTCTTCCTATGTGGCCGGTTCTTAGCAAGAGGAAGAAGAGAGAGTTGCTTTCTTGTTTTACACTTTGAGATAAATATGAGTATGTGTTAATTTGTAAGTATAAAACAATATAGTATTAGTATAAGTAGATATTTAGTACAAAAGTGATTGTGAGTCACCCTTGTTGTCGACAAGGGTGTATTTTAGAAGGCTAGCACATTTTTTTTATTATTAAATATTTAAGTGTAGTGTAATGTGTAATTATTTAAGGATAACTAGTAACTTGTGTATTTGTTTATGCATTTAGGGTAGTGTTAGCTAGAAATAAATTTTAACGGATCAAAATAAAACATATTGAAGTCATAAAAATTATAAAAATACATTTCTTGCAAAATTTGAGTGAAATAATAATTATCGTGTAGTATTTACGAAAATCGTCGTAATTATATAAATATAACAATTTATATACAAAATAAATTTAAAACACCGGGTAAACTCATAATATTATTTTTATAATCTTAATATGAGTATAAAAATATATCGGGATAATTTTTGGAAGTATCGGATCAATTGTTCAAAATAATTAATTACGCGTTAGCGTTTATTTAATATGAAATTATACGTTTAATGAAAAATGTAAAACCATGCATGAACTGATATGATGATAATGATGCTAATGATATGTAGACTAAACCTAGTCTATATGAAATGTCCTTGATGATATTCCATGAATACGCAGCTTAACCCTCCAGGTTACGCGTATTTGATACTCGTAAACCTAGTTTACGTAAAATAATGAATAGTGACTCATGAATAGTGATTTTCTCCGGGAATGAATAGTGTTTCGTGAATAGTAAAATTTTGAAATACCCTTTCAAAATATCAAATCGACTACGAAAATGATGAATAGTAAAATAATAAATAGTAACCAGTGAATAGTAAATTCCCAAGATGAACAAAGGAATTTTTCAAAGTTTGCAAAGTGACCTAAAATTACGAGTTGTCACAATTCTCTAGTTCTGGTAGATTGAATAACGGGTCTCACGGATGGCGCCAATTTGTTAAAGTAAATTTGCGTACCTACTCTAAACAAGCAAGAGGCTCCTCCGGATGATTGGATGACTGGTCCTTCAGATACCTGCACAAAGAAAATACGTGTTAGCCTTGGATTGGGCTTTATCCCAAGACCAAGCTTCGGCGTGAGAATAAGTTTCTAGAGAGAGAAAGTAGATGTGATTTAAATGGAGGAAAAAATCATACCATGTGAACAGCGTGTTGAGCCTTTTATAGTTGGACTTTTCTTATCCTCATCTATTGGTCACGTGTGGTGACTACGATGTTTGCAAGCGGCAAAGTCTAAAGTTTCTCCTTTTTTGTGTATGTCCAAGTTATCACAAGTTCATAGACTTTGTTCCTTGCCCTTTTGGTTAAGTCATGGCCGGAGCTTGGAGGTTATCTCGGGTTCGGTGCATCTCGGGTCTTTCGGCTAAAGGGACATTTAGTCATATACGGTCAGGGCCGTTCGGCTTATATAAGATGTGTATCTATTGTCGATCATTCGGTTTGGGCCATTCGGCCACATACGCCAACATATCGCCTAGTTCGGATGTTTTTAGTTTAAAAACTCTGAATATAATTTAAGTTATGCATTTAATTATATTCCCCTGTTGGTCAATACATAAGTTATTTAAGACCAGGTGTTATGGTGGTGGTCGACCACCCGGTGGTGCCACCCACCATGCATCATCTTCATTACACATGTCTTTTAATTGTGTGACATCCTTATTTTTTTTGCAGTGGCTTGGTAGTCTGCACCTCCAATCCTTTTTTTATGTGAGGTATATTGTGGAGTATATTTGTATAAAGTGAGGTAGTTTTAAATGTTTTGGTTTGGTGGTGACCATTACATCTGCTTTGCGATGAGCTTGGCGGTGTGTTGAATGGTGATGTGGAGGTGGTAGATTTGGTGACCATAACACTTTAGCATAAAGGGTTAAGTCCCTTAAATAGAAAAGAACTTTCAAAATTTTCCGTTTTAGTAAACTAACTTTTGTTGGGGTTGTAACTCCCAGAACAGGGTTAAGACAATCAGTAGCAAGCAACAATACCACTAGGTGGTTGCCGGATATCACATGGAATCGTGTGATCACTTTCCAAAGTAAACTATTCGACCCTAATGCCTGGGTTACACGAATATCTACTTGGGATAAGACCAAATGCAGTTATAGAATTAGGCACAATTCAATAACCCTTGCGCTTATAAGTGTTAATCGTTTTCTGTATATATCTCATGCATAATCAGATCTCCTATTTATAGGATAATACTCTTAGCTAGTCAAATGGAATTATGAGTATTAATCGGCCAATTAATAGCCTCATAATTATCCCCATTATAGCCGTTAGTGGTTACATGACCAATTAAAACGTGGTCATTAAGCTTGAAACCGCCACTTGAATAGGTCAAAAACGTTACAAGCGTACTTTCATCAAGTACTTTCATAGTGCTATCGTGGATACATTGCTTCGGTGAAATCCACAAGCTTCAGTGGAAACACAAGCTTCGAGTGGAAATATCGCTTATCGGTGGAAACACGCTTATCGTGGAAACCACAAAGCGGTACTTTCCACAAGCAGTATTTCACCAGCCAGCAGTACTTTCTACTAGCACTACCAATACAAACCACTATTAGAGTCAGGGTCTTCATGGACCTTATGGGTGTACACTCCGTACCTCCTAACCCATTACAAGGTGTGAACTAATCCCACAAGTGCACTAAATTTTCCAATAATCCTCCCCAAATTTAGTTCACTTCCTTTGCATGAAAAACAAACATCAAACAAAACATGTGCATAAACGAAAATGTCCTAAGGATTGAATTTTCATCTTAGTAAATTACACGTTTCAAATATTCGAGAATCAGGGTGTTCTAAGAATTGAACCCTTTAACCCATTTGAATACCTGAAGATAAAATACACACAAGTTTTCAAACACTTATCACTCGACACTATACAAGCCATGTGTCCATATCCAAATTCATAAATGTTGTAAAAGCTAAAAGTCCAAAGCTTCCTGAGGCGGCAAAACTTCAACATTTACATAGGTGGTTCCTCTTTATTCATGCTCCTGCCAAGCACTTTTTCAAAGAAAATCAACCATTAAGAAGTAAAGACTTCATCCTCCTTTCAGCAGAGTTCGAGCACAACCTTGGGATGTAAATAAAACATGTGCTCCAGTCCTCTGAATGTTCAGCTTTCCACATTGAACTCAGCTCCTAAGTTTCCTCAGGAGGGAGTTGGGTGTCCTAGCATTCAATGACTAAGTTGGACTTAAACCCATCCTTTTAGCAGACTTTATAACCAAGTCTCTAGCCAAACCCTTCGTCAAGTGATCAGCTAAGTTCTGTTGAGATCTCACAAACTCTATAGATACCACCCCATTCATGATAAGCTCACGAATCATGCTATGCCTGACACCTAAGTGTCTAGACTTACCATTGTACATCTGGCTATAAGCCTTAGCCAATGTAGCTGCACTATTACAACGGATAGAAATAGGTGCTATAGGTTTAGGCCACAATGGAATCTCAAGAAGCAAGTTTTTCAACCATTCAGCTTCTTTACCAGCTGCTAAAGCCACAAATTCCGATTCCATTGTTGAACTGGTGATGCAAGTTTGCTTCTTGGATGCCCAAGAAATTGCACCTCCACTAAGTAGGAATACCCACCCGGTAGACGAATTGTTTTCGTTTCGATCCAACTTGCATCAGTGTAACCTTCCAACACCGATGGGTAACCATATATGAGAGACTATAATCCATAGTTCTCTTCAAATACTTCAGTACCCTTTGAACTGCTTGCCATTGATGAGCACTAGGATTACTAGTATACCTGCTCAATTTTCCCACGCAAAACCAATATCAAGTCTTGTACAAGTCATGGCATACATCAAGCAACCAATTACCCTAGAATACTCAAGTTGAGATACAGCCTTGCCTTTATTAGGCATTAACTTCTCACAAGTATCCATAGGTATACTCACTTGAGTACAATCAAAGTAATTGAATTTCCTTAACACCTTCTCAATATAATGAGACCGAGAGATAGAAATTCTTTTACTTTCATGTTTAATCCTTATACCAACGATAACATCAGCCTCCCCCATGTCCTTCATGGAGAACCTTGATGACAAAAATTCCTTTGTCAGGTCAACCTGATTTTGGTCAGTGCCAAAGATCAACATGTCATCAACATATAGACAAATGATGACTCCTTTACCAGATTCATCAAATTTGCTATACACACATTTGTCAACTTGGTTAAGAACATAACCACTAGACAAAACCACTTCATCAAATTTTTGATGCCATTGCTTAGGTGCCTGCTTAAGTCCATAAAGAGACTTAATCGGTTTACACACCTTGTTTTCATTGCCGTGCATGATGAAGCCCTAAGGTTGGTACATATAAACCTCCTCATCTAATTCACCATTCAAGAAAGCTGTCTTCACATACATCTGATGAATAATCAGATTGTGAATAGATGCCATAGCAATCAGCCAGTCTTATGGTATCGATACGAGCCACAGGGGCATAAGTATCAAAATAGTCTATCCCCGACTTTTGTTTAAAGCCCTGAATAACTAATCTAGCCTTGAACTTTTCAATAGTTCTATCTACCTTCATTTTCTTTTTGAAAATCCATTTGCAACCTAGAGGTTTGCAACCAGGAGGTAGATCAACCAACACCCAAGTGTTGTTCCCCATGATGGAATCCATCTCATCATTGATTGCTTCTTACCAGAAAGCAATATCCGGGACTTCATTGCTTCTTCAAATGTCTTGGGATCATCCTCAACAATGAAGCAATAGGAGTATTGGTCCGAGACCTCATCCCTTGTTCCTTCAACTAAGTATAGTTGAAACTCAGGTCCAAATGACTTTGGATTCCCGACCCTTTTGCTCTTCCTGAGCACAGGTTCAGGTTGTTGAACCACAACCTCATCAGGGACCACCGATGGTTCATCATCAGGGACCTCTGATACACCAGTGTCATGAGTTCCATTAGGAATCCTCCGACTTGGTCTAGGGACTGATGAGAATCTATTCTCATCAAAAGTTGCATCCCTTGATTCAATTATAGAGTTAACTGAAACATATTCATTAGGTTCAATAACATAGAACCTATAAGCCTTGGAATGCTCGGCATATCCAACAAAGATGCAGTCAATGCCTCTTTCACCCAAAGTCTTTGCTTTGGATCGGGAGTCTTACAACAGCCCTACAACCCCGGACCACTGAGATAGTTCAGGTTGGGTTTCCTTTTAGTCCAGAGTTCATAAGGGGTAACCTTGTTCCTTTTGTTGGGAACCCTATTTAATAAATAGCAAGCTGTTAGCATAGCTTCACCCCAAAACCTTTGACTCAGTCCTGAATAGGACAACATGGAATTAACCATCTCCTTCAGCACCCTGTTTTTCCTTTCAGAAATACCATTTTCTGAGGAGTATAAGGGCAGATCATTTCATGGATAATTCCAACAGACTGAAAATACAGAGTATCCATGTACTCACCTCCCTATCAGTCCTTAATCTTTTGATCAAAGACCCAAGTTGTAATTCAACTTCAGTTTTAAACACTTTGAATTTATCTAATGCTTCATCCTTGGAATGTAACAGATAAACATAACAAAACCTAGAAGCATCATCAATAAATGTCACAAAGTACTTCTTGTTCCCCAGAGAGGGAGTGGCATGCAAATCACACAGATCACTGTGAATAAGCTCCAAGAGATTAGTCTCACGACTAACACCCTGAAAAGGTTTCTTGGTAATCTTGGTCAACATGCAAGTTTTACACTTTTCAGTGTCCATGTCAAATGCTGGGATCAACCCATCCTTAGACATATCTTGCAACCTTTTATAATGAACATGGCCAAGTCTAGCATACCACAGGGTAGAGACACCGTCGTCAGTGGTGGTCACACAGTGAATTTACACTATCGTGGAAATAAATGCACTATCGTGGAAATATTAAGCCCTAACATTTGATTACATAAATAACCAAAACCAATAAAAATACCATGTTTAGAAAGCAAAAATTTATCGACTCAATAACTTGTTTATAACCATGATTATTCAAAATACTACTTGAAACCAAGTTCTTCCTAATATCAGGAACATGAATAACATCAAACAAAGTTACAATCTTTCCTGAACTAAACCTAAGATCTACACAACCACGACCATACACCAAGGTTGTTGACTCATTTCCCATGTGAAGAATAGAACCATCATTCATTGACTCATAAGTCTTGAACCAGCTTCTATCTTTACACACATGAACTGTCGCACCAGAGTCAACCCACCACGCAACATCATCATCCTGCACATAAAAGATTCAGATACATATGTAACATAATAAATCTGAAAAGACTTATTAAACATATTCTGACCTTTCAGTGAGTTGGTTGATCCACCACTCCCTGAACCATTAGTGCCTGATCCATTGGCTTTACCACCAACTTTAACACCTTTGCAGTCCCTTTTAATGTGACCAGTCTTGCCACATTTCCAACAAGTAGGTGTTGCCTTCTTGCTAGGATCTGCCCTTGTGTTGTCATGATATTTGCATTTTCCTTTGTTGTCATTGTACCTGGTGGAGTTATTATGCTCCACCATATTGACAACAGATGCACCAGCAGCATTGCTACTCTTTGGCTTGTCATTATCCTGCATCTTGAGAGATTCCTCAATGCGCAGATGACTGCCCAACTCAACCAGAGTTAACTCCTCTTTCTTATGTTTCAAGGTATGCTTGAAATCTTTCCAAGAAGGAGGGAGTTTTTCAATGACACAAGAGACTTTAATGGCCTCATCCATGTTCATATTGTGTTGTGTAAACCTTCCAAGTATTCCAAGAAGTTCATTGTATTGTTCCATAACTGGTCTTGAATCAGTCATTTTGTAATTTGTGAAATTACTAACAAGGAACTTCTTACTTGATGCATCCTCAGCCATATATTTGGCATCCAAGGAATCCCACAGTTCTTTGGAAGATTCAAAGTTCTGATAAATATCAAACAAAGAATCAGACATGCCATTGAGAATAAGACCTCTGCATATGTAGTCATCATTCTCCCATTTGCTCCTCCTCCTAATCTGCTCCACTGTAGCATCATCCCCATCATCAGGAATAGGAGTGGTAAGCACATACACCACACTCATGCTTGACAGCAAGAAATTCATCTTCTTCTGCCATCTCCTAAAGTCCACCCCTTCAAACTTATCCAACTTAGCAAAGTTTGAAGCCATGTGTTTCATTGCAGCAGTTGCCATTGATTATCACAAAATAGTTTACTTTGATTGTTGGGGTTGTAACTCCCAGAACAGGGTTAAGACAACCAGTAGCAAGCAACAATAACACTAGGTGGTTGCCGGATATCACTTGGAATCGTGTGATCACTTTCCAAAGTAAACTATTCGACCCTAATGCCTGGGTTACACGAATATCTACTTGGGATAAGACCAAATGCAGTTATAGAATTAGGCACAATTCAATAACCCTTGCGCTTATAAGTGTTAATCGTTTTCTGTATATCTCTCATGCATAATCAGATCTCCTATTTATAGGATAATACTCTTAGCTAGTCAAATGGAATTATGAGTATTAATCGGCCCATTAATAGCCTCATAATTATCCCCATTATAGCCGTTAGTGGTTACATGACCAATTAAACGTGGTCATTAAGCAGTTGAAACTGCCACTTGAATAGGTCAAAACCGTTACAAGCAGTACTTTCATCAGTACTTTCATAGTGCTATCAGTGGATACACTGCTTCAGTGAAATCCACAAGCTTCAGTGGAAACACAAGCTTCAGTGGAAATACTGCTTATCAGTGGAAACACAGCTTATTAGTGGAAACCACAAACAGTACTTTCCACAAGCAGTACTTTCACCAGCAGTACTTTCTACTAGCACTACCAATACAAACCACTATTAGAGTCAGGGTCTTCATGGACCTTATGGGTGTACACTCCGTACCTCCTAACCCATTACAAGGTGTGAACCAATCCCACAAGTGCACTAAATTTTCCAATAACTTTTTTACAACACATTCTAGTATACGAAACTTTTTGTTTTGTGATAAAATGGTAAATAAAAACAGTTGGCTTTGCATGTCATTAACATGTGTGTTTTGAAATTCCACGTAGAAATCTCTATAATGTCCATGTTGAATTTATATACTACTATTTTTGTAAATTTGGCTAGGTTTTTAGCCATTTTAATGAACATGTTTTTTACCCGTTCTTCCCAAAATCATAACCCTAAATTCCCCATTGTTTAGTTCTTTCTTCATCTTCAACCTAAAAAAACACTACATCCTCCCATTTCAAGAACACTAGAATCCCCAAAATTAATAGCATTACAAATCCATATTAAATCCGACAACATCAACCTATATTTATATAAAATCTATCGAACCAACTCAAAATCAAAACATAAATCAATCTCAAATTTATAGAACCTTTTTAGATGCGAGTCAAAGCCCTTCATCTTCAACCTTCAATCCCCAAATCACATAAATTTCATACCATAAATGTTCAATTTCAACAAAACAACCTTCATTTTCTTCTTCATCCAAATCTCTTTTACCCATGTTATACCAAACACACAACTTGTGGCTGTGCGGTTTCCAAGCGAACTGGGGTGGGGCAGAGGTGGGGCCAACGGTGAACGGCGGGCAGAAGCGAGCCAGGTCTATGTAATAACACAAATGGAATCATCACCAAATCATACTCCACTTAAACAAATATATACACCACAAAAACTAGAATCACACACACGCGATAGCAATAACTTTCACAAATTGGTCGTCTGAACGACAAAGTTCTCCCAAAACAATAACAGTAATTCATCTTAGGGGGAGGGTTGCTAACAAGACCGACACATGGTATGGGTGTCGAAAACGCGTCTTTTTTCTCTTATTACCACTAGTCTAAGTGAAACCTGAAAATCGATTGTGCCAAGTGCCAACTCCAAAACTAAACAATTTCGTCATAAATCTATGAAAGAAAGTTGATACAACATGTACATGTGGTGAGTTCAACAAACATCACAAAAAACATGAAAGAAATTCGAAACATCATGTATATGGTTGAGTTCAACAAACATCACAAAAAAATCAAAAATCAAATGAAGCAATATCAGTCATTCATTTTTTAATCAAATTTAAGAAATCAACTTTTCACTTTTTTATTAAAAAATACAATATTTTGCAAACGGTAAATCGTTAAGCGACAAAAATACATCATTGCGACAAGAATTTTTTTTTTCATCTTTCAATAGACGGCAAGTTCGATATACTTTTGACAAACATTTATTTTCGCTTTTTTATGGGTATTGAATATTACACAATACTAAATAATATGTGATTTTTTATGTGAGTTTAAAAGTTCTAATCACATGTAATTTCACAAAATCACATGGTATTTTTTCAAACGTAAATTTCTTCGTCGAAAGTATACAAAATGTTAGGTCACCATAACTTAACACAAGCATGTAGATGATAGAAATGAGATGAAGATAGAAGGTTGAACACAATACACACGATAGAATAAGAAAGGTTATGCGTAATGTATTATGAGTGAACAACACTTCTCAAATGAGAAGTAAACAAGTATTTATAAGAGAAAGAAGCTAGGGCAACACATCTAGTCCCTTCCTTGGCCTTTTGGGCCATTGCATAGGCTTATAGGCTTTCTACATAAGCCTAGCCTTAATTACTAACATAAAAGCCATATTAAAGCAACCTATTACATATAAATGACTAACACTTGTAAATATAGTTTAGGAGCGTTTCCAACAATCTCCCCCTAAGTGATAGTTATAATTTAATAGTGGTTGCTCGACGTCTTCTAGCACTCTGCTTTCTTGTGAGTAGAGATGCTTTTGATTCCAACAATCTCCCCTTGTTTGAGATCTTGTTTCTTTTGAAGTTTTCAGCTCTGACGTCGTTGTAATCTTTGTTCTTTGTTCTTTGTTCTTTGTTCTTTGTTCTGGTGTGGATGTGGTGATTGTATGTTGTTGTCTGCATCTAGTCAGCTTCATTGCTCAGGTGTCTCCACGTCTTTCTCCAACATGCTCGCACGCCTTTTGACTTTGGATTTCAGATGTGATGCAGTTCTCTAGTCTTTAAACTTTGTAGATTCTTTGGCTTTGATGAAGAATGATTTTGACTTTTGAGTTGCCTTTTGAGAGAACTTCATATGTGTTGTTGTTGGTGAGAGCATGTGGAGAATCAGCACGATCTTTTCTCCCAGGAACTTTGGATCTCCAATCGTGCATGTAAACAGTTAGCAATAAAGTTCCCGACGTAAGAGTTCGGATATTTTGTACAGGCATATCCCAATTTGCTGGAGCGGCTTTAGACGAATCTTAAACCGGATGGTCATTGGGATGTCCCTGTACTCAACATCGTTACTCTGTCGTTGTGAGTCGCTGGAGTATACCGAAGTATCACTCCACGACTGTAGACCGTTTGAGACCACCGCGAACACTAAGCGTAACCCACAAGGAGTTACCGAAGTGACCTGCTGTCAGGGCTGTTTGATGTTGACCCTGGCAGGAGTTTCCATTCAATCACTGAGGATCACAATTGTGAATCCCCTCATAAATTTTCTCGACAGATTGCTAGGATCTGCGAAGGACTCTAGAATGTTTCACTTGCGTTCTTATTTGTTGAACGATAAGTGATGAAAAGTCAAGTGTTCCTAAGAGGTCTTTTGATGAATCTCGTGGCTCTAGACTCCATAGTGCGTTTTGGTTTTCCTGAGCGGAGACTAGGGAGAGGGTCTCCTTCTTCAATACCAACAATCTCTAAGAGAGAGTTGATAGATTAAGTAGGGTTCCTTGTGAGAATGAAATAAGCTTCTGTTGAGAAAAACTTGAGTGGCTAAGAAGGTTTAGTGCAGTGCGTCACTGGGTCTATGACGACTTTGTCTTCA
>OU343218.1:156936327-157074772 GCA_910596185.1 Chrysanthemum makinoi
ATACCGGTGTCATTTTGTGACAACCAGTAGCATATGAATTGAACCCGGTGTCTGCCCTAAGTTGAATAATTTGGAGGGCTATTTCTTTTCACCCTTTTCTTTACTTTTTTTTTAATTCTTCAACTCCTACTTTCTCCGATTCTCATTTTCTCCTTTTGTCAATCGTACCTAAGGAATTCTAAGTACTAACTATTTGTGGTGTCCTTGGGTAGATCCCTCCGGCTCTGGCGGATCATAGGACGTTTATCCCTAAACTTAGTCACCTTATAACTTCATGACTATCCTATGTTGCCATAAAACCATTTTCTTGAAAATCTCTCAATGTGTTTATGAATGAAAACATGTTTGTAACACTTCGAGAGTTTTGTATTTTCAGAAATACTCCCCGTCCACATGTGCTTATGAGTTTTGACTAAAATCTGCACAGTGAGGGTGGAGCGCGCACTTTTGAATTGATCGACTCAAGATAGACAATTCCCCGCAAGACACTGTTACATCACTGACCAGGTCAGCTTGAAGTTGTAAACACTCCTTGGTGAGGAGGTTTGACCCGTCAAGGTTCATGTCTAACAAGAGTTTCTCGGATGGTACATTCTACTAAGAGTAGTCCTTTGCGAGACACGTTTACATTACTAGTGAACTAGTTTGAAATTATTACCCGTCCTGGACAAGTCTTTTCGAGTTACGACATTAAAGAGCTCATAAATTCAATGGTTAAGTCTATTCACACTTAGATTCAATCACAATCCAACATATTTGTATCACACAATTTTTCTCCCCCTCAAAAATGGCATATTAATGTTATTTTTGATGAAATTTGATTTCGAATATGACCATTTCGAGTTTTGTGGAAAGATTTCCACAAAGAACATTGTTTGAACAAAGATATTTTGCAAATACTCCCCCTCTACAAATAATATTAATTTTTGAGGTTTTGAAAACACGAGAGAGAGTACTTGTTCTTTTGAGCAAAATTTTGAAAATATTAAAAGTTTGATAAATTTTACTCAAAAGTAAGAAGCTTTCGCTCCTTTTACAGGATTGTGGCACTGATGCGTACCACAGGGTCCTTTCATTACAAGTTCGGGTTGTACACTGCTATTTATGTACAAGCCATTATGAATATTTCAAACAATCAAGAGAGTTAAGAGAGTACCCTATGATTACAAACAACCAGCTAATTTCTGAGGACATTGGTATGTCATAATCGGAAAGCTTGGTCTTCCTCCCACATAGCTCTTCAACCGTTGCATCTAATCCCGATGAATCTACCTTTCATCAATCCTAGTGATAAACTGACGAACATCCTTGCGATATGCCAATCCATCTCTTCGTCTGAATTTTACCCAATTCAATGTCCTTCAAAAGATATGCCAATCCATCTCGAACCATCTTCAGGGTGGCGTCGCAGAACTTGTGAATTTCATCGAACGCCATGAAACATGTATGATGATTTTCACTTCGGTAAACAACCCCAAACTTTGGTTTATGGAAGATTTTGTACTGAGGTTCTTGATTGATTTCGTTGAAGTGTAGAAGTGGTGCAGTGAGGTTGAGTTGTTTTTGGTAAGATTCAACCCCGAGTTGGAGATCTTCAACACGTTCTTGGATAGTTTTGCTGCGGATGAAAATGAGGATTGCGGAAATGTGCTTGATCTGAATCTCGGTTGAGGTTCAGGTTGGGGCTCAGGTATGTCATGATCCTCACCACCAGTGTATGTAAAGTAATCAATGGTTTTCTCCATTGGTGGTGTGGTTTCTGAATCCCTTGGTTGATCAGATGGTGGTGGCTTTGTAGCTAGTTGAGTGATAGCCTACTTAACCATTTGTCTAATCATTGGATGGAGTTGCCTTCTTAACAGATTTTGTTGTTGACTTAGTTGATTCTTTTGTTGGTGGAGGTGATTATTGAGATGATGATTTGGGTTTGGTGGAAGTGTCAAGAGGTGGTTCAGAAGACTGATGAGGTTTGTGTGTTGGATTGTCAACAATGAAGTTGTCTGTTTCCTTCTTTAACTTTTCCTCTTCAGCTCTAGCAGCTTCTTCTACGGCCTCTTTTCGTTTCATTTCCTCTTTAGCCGCCAAATTATCATCATCAGTAACTCTTTCATCCTTATCATGATCGTAATCTCCTTCGTCATACATTACCTCATCTTCACCATGCTCTTCTTCTTGCGGTTGTAGTTGTTGTTGTTGTGGTTGATTTATTTCAACAGTTGTAGTGACAGTGACACCCTGATCCTTACCGGGTTGATTAACCGGATCGGATGGGGTAAGAGATGTTTGCAATGGGTCTTCCATATGTGGAGAATTACTGAATGACCCTCCTGCCCCACCGAGTTGATTAACCGGAAAGGTTGAAGCATGGTGTTCCATCCTTTTCTGCTTTAATGTCTTATGAAGTTGTCTTTCTTCGTCCATTGAATCATACTCATCATCAGAAAGAAGTCAAGGATTGAGGATGACTTTGTGAGCATGTATTTGAATGAATGTTGCAGAAGGATGACCACAGCAATTTCTGCAAGATGATTCTGAGCATATGAAGTTGTTGAAGATGACACGAAGATTGTTCTTGCCAATTTTTTTGTCGTATCCAGCTCGGAATGTGTTTGCCATCGTGAGCTCAGTTGGGGCATTGATGTTTGCTTGATTTGTGGCCATTTTGTTACCTGAAAGTTATTAGACAAAGAAACAGACATATGGAAACACATTGTGTTAGTTTTAGTCTGATTTATTATCTAATTACTTGTTTGATGGTAACATGTTTACGTTAGTTACAAGTCCTAAGTCACATTTGTCCAATTGTTTGAAGTTGATGTGATAAGTTACGTGAACATGTTAATATTGAAGTTTAAAAGTTCAATTTTCACTTAACACACAACATATTAACTTTTATAAGCTTATTCGTAACATTAGGTAATAGTGACTTATGAGTAACATTTAACAAGTAACATATGCATAACAGGCCAAAATGTAGTGAATAGTGGCTTATGTGTAACAAGGATCCTTATGCGTAAGAAAGGAGCTTATGCGTAGGAGTAAGCTAAAGCGTAAGACCAAGCTTATGCGTAAGAGTTTCTTACGCGTAAGACAAGTTCAAAGGCTTTGGGCTTACGCGTAGGAATAAGCTAGATGTTACGCGTAAAGTTTTACTCGTAAGAGTAAAGCTTATGCGTAACGAGCCTTGTTTACGAATATCTTTCCAAGATATGCATAATCCACTGTAGACCTCTTATGCGTAAGAGTTAAGCGTAAGATTTCTCTTGGGCGTAACCTTTACGCATAAAAGTATTCCTTAAGCGTAACGGTTTGAACACCTGAAGATTTTTTCATTACGAATAATTAACCTGTTAAACATAAACATGAAAACTTGATTACAGTTTATTCCAACCATCTTTTAGATCACAAAACACGCACACGAACATATCAGATACACACAGAAAGATTTAGGCGTAAAATTTCTTAAACCCTAAACCCTTAATCTATGCGTAGCCACACAAAACAAACAAGAATGTTTCTAGAGTGTCCAAGATGTCATATGAGTGCAATGGAACAAGATTTAACACATTTCTGCCACAGAATCAGAAGATTCATGGGAGATGAACGCTAAAACCCTAAAACTTTAATTTTGACACATTATGTGTTTCTGGGCTAATTAAAGGTTCACAATATGTTTATAAACTTATTATAACACTATCTTGACCAATTAATCACATCAAACATCACAGAAAATAAAAATCCCAATTTGAGCGCAAGAACCCTAAATCAAGAATCAAGCAAATTAGTGATTCTGGGTGGTTTAGGATGGTTGAAATAGCTTTAGAACACATTTAGGAATGTTTTAACACAAGCCATTTCAACCCGAACACATTTATACGTAAAACCCCAATTCATACGCATGAACAAGCATTCAAAATCATATTTAAAGAGTTTTAACCGTTGGATTTGAAAGATTTTTGAAACCCTTATTTAGAATCTTGATCAAAACAGTTTAGAACTTACAAATTATGAAAAGCTTGAACGGATTTGAAAATATGATTTGGGCCGTTTGATCTTGGTGGTTGTTTAGGAGTAAATGCACATGAAGTGGTGCATTGAATGTGTTAGGTGAATGTTTTTGTTAAAATTAATTTTTCAAACTTGACACATTTGGCCCCTTAACCTCAAAGAGGTTCCAACCAAGATCCTTTAACTCCCATTTTGGTTACACAAAACATATTTAGGCAAGAAACTTGACGATACTCCCCCTTGACTTTTGAAATAATGAATTTTGTAAACATTTGAGTTTGAGGAGGGTATTTTACATGATAAAGTATCCACCACTTAATAAGAAACAACGTATTCATGGTAACATGCAAGTACAAGGTTTTATGAAACAGAAAAATATTTACTTTCTTCCCCTCAACACTTGTTCGGGAAAAATGGTGAAATGTTTGATAGAACACGGTGTTGATGGAAGTTTTGTACTTGCGATGTTTGTTTTCAGATAGAATTTGAAAAGAAGATTATTTTAGGATTTTATAAGATTTTATATTTTTGTATTTTGTTTTTGAAAAATATTTACAAAAGATGTTTTGGTAACTTTTAAGAATGTGTTAAAACTTCGTCCAGTTCTTCTGGAGTCAAACACCTCATACCAATACGGTGAATCAAACTAGTAAATCTTGCGAGAGGCAAGGCTTTAATGAGAAGATCCGCCAATGGGTGTTCTGTACCTACAAAATATAATTCAACGGAACCCATTTTCATATGCTCTTTGATGAAATTATATCGAAGATCGATGTGCTTTGACTTCGAATGTTGAACGGTGTTGCACGAGATCGCAATAGCACTTCTGTTGTTGCAGTACACCGGAATTCTGTCAAATACATAACCATAGTCTTTGAGTTGTGTTCTCATCCAAATGACTTGAACACAACACGCAGACATGGCTACATATTCAGCTTCAGTTGATGACAGTGCTGTGCAATCCTGCTTCTTCGATTGCCATGACACCAATTTATCACCAAGGAATTGTAAACCTCCTGAAGTACTTTTCTGTGAATCCAAGCATCCTGCATGGTCAGTGTCTGAAAAAGCTATTAGTTCAAAACCAGAATCCTTCGGATACCAGATCCCCAAGTTAATGGTTCCATTGACGTATCGGAGGATTCTTTTAGCCTCAGAGATGTGTCTTTCAGTTGGCCTTGACTGATAACGGGAGCAAAGATATACAGAAAATACAATGTCGGGTCTGCTGGCTGTTAGATACATGTGAGACCCAATAATACTTCGGTATTTGGTAGGGTCAACCAATTTCCCATGTAAATCAGCATCCAGTTTGATGGTATGTGTCATTGGTGTTGCATAGGTGTCACAACTTTGCATTCCATGTTTATTCAATATTTCAACAGCATATTTGGACTGACTTAAGAAAATACCACGGGGTGATTGATGAACTTGTAGTCCTAAGAAGAACGTAAGTTCACCCATCATGGACATTTCAAATTTTGTTTTCATTAGTTTTGAAACAGCGTTTGAGTACTTTTTGTGGGTAGAACCAAAAATGATGTCATCCACGTAAATCTGAACAATTAAAATGTGTGCCCCATGATATTTAATGAACAGTGTTGGGTCGACCGATCCTTTGATAAAATTATTAGCAAGGAGAAAGGATTACAACTTATCATACCACGCCCGAGGGGCTTGTTTGAGACCGTAGAGAGCCTTGTTCAGTTTGTAGACGTGATTAGGGAACTCAGGATCAAAAAATCCTTCTGGCTGACTAACATATACTATTTCCTTCAGTTTACCATTCAGAAAAGCAATTTTGACATCCATCTGATAAACAGTGATGCTCATGTGAGCCGCAAATGCCAGAAAAATCCATACAGCCTCAAGCCTAGCTACCGGAGCAAATGATTCTTCAAAGTCGATACCATCTTCCTGTCTATAACCCTTAGCCACCAGACGTGACTTATTTCGGATAACCGTACCTTCAGCATCTAACTTATTCTTCCAAATCCATTTGAGACCAATGACGTAGACCCCTGTTGGTCTTTCAACCAATTCCCATACTTCTAAACGTTTAAATTGGTTCAGCTCTTCTTGCATGGATTCAATCCAGTTGTCATAAGTCATTGCTTCTTTAATGTTTTTGGGTTCAGATTGACAAACGACGAGTGCATAAATGCAATGTTCACCATCAGTCTGAAGGTGTTGTCTCGTTACGACTGGTTGGTTTGGGTTGCCAATGATGTTAACAAGAGGA
The DNA here is from genome assembly GCA_910596185.1 of Chrysanthemum makinoi. Lineage (NCBI taxonomy): Eukaryota > Viridiplantae > Streptophyta > Magnoliopsida > Asterales > Asteraceae > Chrysanthemum > Chrysanthemum makinoi. The sequence continues at coordinate 156,942,578 of OU343218.1, forward strand.
TGGTATTTAGTCCATCGGTGTGTGGAGGGTTGATGTTGGTATACATTGTGCAGATTTGGTGGATTCAGATGGCTGGTAGAAGATTCAACAACATCTGAATTTGCAGTTTCAGTAGCGAAAGGGTTAAAGAATGCATTTCCATCATAATCCGGGTGCGGTACATTTTGATTAAAAAGATCATCAGCTGGATCAGTCATTAGAAGCCGTTTTTCGGCTATTTTATAGATTCAATCGGAGGTGCATCGACAGCTTGTTGTTTTTTCAGTGTATCAAGGATTGGAATATTTGAGTTGAGCATGGAAACATTTGATACATCTGGAGCACGTTGATCAAGATCATCACTAAACAAAGGAGCAATTTTCATATGACGATGAGTGAGTTGAAATGATTGATCAGCTGATGATTGGGGGAAGTTGAGACGGTTATGTCTAGGTTCCAAGCAATATTGTACCTGTATAGAAAGTAGAAGGGGGCAAGATAGAAAAAACATGGATCTTCAAGTGTAGATGTTAGAAGAATAAAGTTGTAGTGTCAATTATCTTCTTGACACCTGAACACACTATTTTGATGATTTCCTTTCTTGCCTTAGGGATGGATGTTTTGGTGCAACTACTTAATATCTTGCCCGTAGGAATCCACCTAAGACCAACAGTTTTAAAAACTCTACCCGTGGGTATCCATCTAAGGTTATATCTAGGAGATGTTGAAACTTCTTTTGGAAAGAGTCTATGTCCTATATTGATCCACCTATTAGGTTGTTGAAATTTGTCTTTCAGTTCAACGGGTTTATTTCTAACTGTTTGTTAAGTACACTTAGGTTTGGTTTGCTACTACTAGCATTGTTAAGTAATACACCAGAAGGCATCACACGAGCTCTTGAACCTAAGATGTCGTCCTTTTATAGTAGTGCCATTTTCCTAGCGTTTTCTAGATCATAGTTCTTGTGCAAGTCATTTGTATCATATGAATTTTTTAATTTTAATGCTTGGTTTAGGCATTTTTTTCGAACTAATCTTAGACGGGCCAGGTGCAACAACTTGTTAAGGTTTAACAGAAACAGGTTTAATAGAAACAAAAGCATTTTTCTTAGGCCAAGAATGTGGAGTGACTGGTTTTGTCAAATGATTATTCTCTACAACTTGGGAGGCAAACCGTGGTTTTGAAGATTTTGATCGTTCAAATTTAAATGCAGTTGGTTGTCTAACTACTGATTGGTTTCTGATAGGTTGTAGAGACGATTTCCCCAAGATTTTTGGTTTTGCAAACTTAGTATCCACACTCTTGCCAGTTAATCTTCTCAGTTTGTTTTGTAAAGCATCATGTGCAAGACCATTTACTTGAATTTGAGCCTTTAAATGCTCATTTTCTTTTACTAATGTATCCACACGATTACTTTGTTCATTCAAAGATTTACTATTTGGCTCTGAATTTAAAATTTTGTTTTGCATTTTAAGTTCAAGAGAGATGCAATGAGCCTTTAGTTTTGAAAAATCTTTTTGAAACTGAGCAATGGTCTTTTTTAGAAGATTTTTTTTTTTAACTTTACTTGTGTTGTTGATGGATCTTTGTAGTCGAATGAAACTTGTTGTTGTTGAAGATGTGCTTAGGCGTAAAAATTCCTTAGGCGTAAACTGATGTTTCTTACTCGTAAACCTCCTTAGGCGTAAACCTTCCCTTACGCATAAGAATGTCTTACTCGTAAGTTTAGTGGTTAAACGTAATCGTAGGCGTAAACTAAAGACTTATGCGTAAGGAACCTTATTCGTAAGATTGAACTTAGGCGTAAAGGCTTACTCGTAAGTTTTAACTTAGGCGTAAGATTAGGTTTTAAACCAAAATCCTTCACACTTGTCCAAGTGTGAGAGATATCCACAAGTCGAAGTGTATTTCAGGCTTATCCAAGCAAGAAAAATACTGAGTTACCAACAGCTTCGAAGAACGTGATGAAAATTCCTTATGCGTAAACTGCTTAGGCGTAACTTCTGACTTTAGGCGTAAACTTTAGGCGTAAGATTAGGGTTTGCTTAGGCGTAAAAAGAGGGTTTCCAACTTATGCGTAAGAAAAGGGTTTTCTTAGGCGTAAACTCAACAGAATTCACCAAAACATATTTTTATGCACCAAAACATTTTGTAAACTCGTTTTTAATGATGAAAAGGCTTCAAAAACACAAAAATAACAAGAAAGTTTTGAACTTGATATACCAAGATGATTTTTTAGCTTATGCGTAAAGTGAAGACACGATATAAAAACGAGTTTAAAAACTAAGTAAAACACGTAAAGCTTCGAACTTTTTTGCAAAACAATGATTCAAAACACTATATTAAAAACGTAAGAATCTTGAGGTTTAAAGTGTAAAAATCAAGGTTTTAAGCTTGAGAAATATGAGGAACGAGTGAAACTTACGCGTACGGTACCAAAACTTCAAACACACACGTTTCACCCAACTAGATGGCGATTGATACTACTGTTAGGTCACCATAACTTAACACAAGCATGTAGATGATAGAAATGAGATGAAGATAGAAGGTTGAACACAATACACACGATAGAATAAGAAAGGTTATGTGTAATGTATTATGAGTGAACAACACTTCTCAAATGAGAAGTAAACAAGTATTTATAGGGGAAGGGAGCTAGGGCAACACATCTAGTCCCTTCCGTGGCCTTTTGGGTCATTGCATAGGCTTATGGGTTTTCTACATAAGGCTAGCCTTAATTACTAACATAAAAGCAATATTAAAGCAACCTATTACATATAAATAACTAACACTTATAAATATAGTTTAGGAGCGTTTCCAACACAAAAGTGTCACTCTAATGAAAGATGATTTGATTTTCGACATGATCATGTAATTAGTTTTATTTAACAATCGATAGCTTATGAGTATTTAATTCAAAAAAAATGGACATAAGTGAGTTTTTAAATTTTGATTAAAAAATAAGTGGCTAGTGTTCTCTTATTTAATCTTTAATTTTTTATCTTTTTTCTATATTTGTTGAACCAAACTCATGTACATAAGGTATATAGAGGAAATTTTCATGTTGGACCCTTTGATAACCATATTACCAAATACGACTTTTTGAGAGTTTCTTACCAAAAACTACACAGCGCGCAAATTAACTTGCGATCCTCCTTCTTGCATCCATTGATATAGTGACACGTGAGACAACAAGCAAAACGTTTTCGATCTCCCTCTTTTGGGCATCCCCCAAAGTGACATGTCATGTGTGCGCACAAATTAACTTGTGCATTCCTCTCATTTGCTCATCCCTCTACTTTGGCGCTTACACTTCAATTATCGATATAGTGACATGTAGACAAATGCAAGCAAAAAGTCTTGCGTATCCCTTCCTTTGCGCATACTCACGATATGAAATCCATTCAAAATGTGTATAAAATGAGACATAGTCACGCTAAAAATTCCAAAGAGGCTAAAATACAGAAAAAATAGAAAGTGTGAGTTTTTCCCAAAGGAAGTTTCCGGTATGCATTGTTAATGGTGGCCGTCGTAGTAAAAAAAGAGCAGTTACAATTTCAAAGAGTATGTTGGCAATAGGTTCGGTTTGGATATGAGGGGTGATTTGTTTATTATTCCAAATTTAATATGTATGCCCAGATGTTTAAAATAAAGGGACCATTGTATCCGCAGATGGGTTTTGCACTGCAAGCATAGTGTAGATTTTGGGCAAATGTTTAAAATACGGGGATCACTGTATGTGTAGATGGGTTTGTGCACCTGCACATAGTGTAGATTTTAGTTATGAGAAAAATTAGTGTCGATTTTAGTTATTCTAATATGTAAGTGTTGAGAATGAGTAATTTTATTGAGTATCTATACTACCTTATAATATATTTAGGACTTTTTAAAGAATGAAGTCTTAATTTTTTAAGCCTACACATCTTACTATAGTTAATAATTCATATAATTAAATTTTACACTATAATAATTGCATTATAATGTACACTAATGAAACATTAAATTTTAGTATTAAAATAGATATTACAAACTTACAATAATATAAATTTATAATTGTAATTTTTATCATAAACATTAAAGTTATACAAAGTTCAAATGAGTATAAGTATGGATATCTATATTTGTATTGATATACTTTACGAAAATTCAAATACGCATCTACTTTTTTCGAACTATCAAACGGGTAAACCTTCAAATACTAGCTTTCATAGCATACCGCTTAAAGATCAAGGTACGAGAAAAACTGACATATTAGATATCGCCGTTGCTTTACGCGAGCACTATGTTAGTATATCTAGTTGCCTAACAACTTCGTGGTCTTAAATTTTGAGCTACAACTAGAGTTTTTAGTTGCGGAAACATCCGAAGTTCTGAATTGTGATCTATAATAAAAGCCTACTTTCCAAAACTTATCCCAGACCATATGAGGAAAATATCAAAATGTATAAATCTCATAGTTGACAAATTATCGGAATGACTCGTTTCTTTACTAGTAGTTACACCAGTGTCGATATTTTAGTATAACCACTTAAAGTTTTTGCATTAAAACATAATAAAATTTTTATTTATTGACATGTTCACAACGATATATAGATTCCATAGGTTTCTTATATGAAACCAATTATTCTTTAATAAATTGGCATAACACTAGTATCGTGTAATATACTTGAGATCTAGAGTAATAATTAACAAAGCTAATTCAGTGACGTATATAGTTTGAGTGAGGTTATTTTGCATACCAAATAATCCTTACATACCAAGGGACACATCTCAACCATTGATTCAAATTTAATCAATGGCTGAGATTAAAACACACTCTCTACTAAAATAAAAGCGGAGGGGTATAATCGTCAAATCACACCAAATATTAAAACGCGCCTAACTCTTCATTTACCACATTCACTGCACCTAACTAAACACACACTACTCACACATTTACACCGATCAAAAACACCGCAAAAATCATCAAAAACTTTCAAAATCACCGGAGAAGATGGATGATACCGACGATGAAACTATCACGCTAAAGGAACCGAGGAAAAAGGAACTACCAAAGAAACAACCGCCAAAAACCGGCCGGGTATAATCTTACACTCTAAAACATCTATTTCAATATCTACAACTGTTATTTATGATTATATGATGTTTTCAACTGTTTATAGCGATTATGATGAAGAAATGTGCAAATAGAAGTTAGGTTTTAACAGTTTAGAAGCTAGGTTTGCAAGATTAGAACTGTTTATAGATTTTTTGTTATGATTAGGAGTTAGGTTTTGATAGTTTAGAAGCTAGGTTTGCGAGATTAGAAGTGTTTATCGAAGGCGTCTTATGCGGCTAAGCCCGCATAAGACGCCTTCGACTTTGGCTAAGTAAAAGAATTCAACAAAGCATTCGATGCAACTAAGAAAAAGGATTAGCCGCAGAAGATGCCTTTGGCGAAGCCAAAGGCATCTTATGCGGCTAATCCTTTGGCTGAGCTGTGGAAGCTTTGATGAATGCAAAAGGATTCAACAAAAGCATTCGCTGCAGGTGAGCCAAAGGTTTAGCCGCAGAAGATGCCTTTGGCATCGCCAAAGGCACCTTATGCGGCTAAACCTTGGCTCACCTGTGGAAGCTTTGACGAATGGAAAAGGCTTCAACAAAGCATATGCTGCAACTAAGTAAAAGGATTAGCCGCATAAGATGCCTTTGGCGAAGCCAAAGGCATCTTATGCGGCTAATCCTTTGGCTAAGCTGAGGAAGGTGCCTTTGGCTTCGCCAAAGGCATCTTATGCAGCTAATCCTTTGGCTCAGCCGCGGAAGGTGCCTTTGTCAAAATGCTAAAGCATCTTATGAGGCTAAACCTAAGGCTTAGCTACAGAACATGCCTTTGGCTTCGCCAAAGGCATCTTATGTCGCTAAGCCTTTTGCTTAGCCGCATAAGATGTTTTAGCACAAAATGCTTTGTGGGGATATAAGATAACTTAAAATAAGCTTTTAAATCTGTTTTTTATTCTATATCAGATATGATATAACAAACATTTTCTTTTAAAATAGCCTTTTAAATATGTGATAACTTAAAATTTTCCTTTGAAACAAATGATTTGGCTTAGATACAGGCATAGCCTTTGGAAAAAACTTCAAATCATTAACATTTGCTTAGCCACAAGCATAGCATTCAACATTTCTGAACACAAATACATGTTTGTAACATATTTTGTATCTACCAAAAATTTTATGTTAAATATCACATATGATATAATAAAAGATGTATTCAACTTTGTGAATTGACTAGGGTGCAGATAAGTTAGGCTTAGGCATAGCCTTCGGCTTTGCCGAAGGCTATGCCTGGCTAAGAATTTGACAAAATGAACAACTATTCAAGTAGCTAAAAAAATTATGTTGAATATCATATATGATATTATAAAGAATTTTGGTAATATACATGCGTAGCCTCTAAATTTGCAAAAATAGATATGCTTGCACCTAATCCTTTGAGTAAAACTGTCAGGATATTAATTAATTATTCATTGTTGATGATGTAGGAGATAAAGAAAATGATGACGGAGAAGATGATGTTGGGCATCTAATCTCTAAATTGCCACTACTAAAAACAACTGCCGAAGAGAAAAGCCCTGCTAAAGGTACATATCATGTGTTCAATGGTGGAGATTTGCACAAAAGTCAAATTAAGTAGTGTTTGGTTCAGGTTGTCAAATTGAGTTTAAGGATTGTTTAGTGTTATAGCTAAGTTACTAGAGTCTCATCTAGGTTTTTTAAAGTCATGTAGGTCAAAATTACACGGCACTTGCTCTAAAGTCAAAATTCTCTTGAAACTGCTTTAATCTTATATCAGTTAAGTGTAGAAGTAAAATAACTTGCATATTAGGTGTAGAATCATATAGGTTAGTGTAATATGGTCTCATTTCATCTAGAATCATAGTTTAGAGTCTGTTTTGTAAGATCAAATTTCAATAAAATCAAATCTCAATTCGGTCCAAAAAGTCAAAAACACCATTTTAAGCTCAAACTGCGTGTGTTTCTGGAATTTTAATTCATTCATTACTAAGTCAAATTGGTTGAAATTTTGGATTCTAAAACTACTGTTGGTGGAGTTTATCAAGGGTATTTTTAAATAATTTTGTGAATTTTGTAAAGCCACCTAACCAATGCTTCAATTTGGTCAAATCGCCTGTTCACACACTCGGCTTTAAGAGTGTGTAACACCTTCTGCGTAGTCTATAATAAGTTCATCATTGCTTATCTACGGTCCAAATTTGGTTTTCAAGTTCCTTGCCAGGTGTCTTTGAGGTTGTGACGTCTGGGTTTAAGTTCCAGGCTTATCTTGTAGCTTATTTTAAGCTGCAATTGAGTAGATTAGGCCTGTTTGGTAGTAGTTCAGCTTTTTTGTTTAGCTATTTAGGAATCTGATTTGAGCTTATTCACTTGAAGCTGGTGTTTTTGTGGTTTTAATTAGTTGATAATGGGTTAGTTTTAGTTTGTTATATGTTCCTGGTAGCTTTTGGTTCACTTAATTAGCTTTTAGCTTAAATCTTCATAGCCTTACTAAGTCAGTTTCATAGCAACTTGTATTTTCTGTGATCACAAGTAGGATTTAGTAATTTTCCTTGCATAATTTACTTAAAACAAACACACTAATAAATTTGTTTTGCAGATAAAACAAAAACAGTAGCTCAAAGATTAAATGAAATCCAGAGAAATGCTAAGAAGAGAAGAGCAGAGCTAGAAAAGAAAAAGAAGAATGAAGCAGATAAGAAAAAACTAAAAATCAAGAAGAAAAAGACACTTGAGAAAAGAAACGCGTAGAAAAGAAAAGTATCATAAAAGCAAAGTACTCGGAAAAGATTTACTAGAGGTGATGCTAGAAGAATTGAAGAGGAAAAAAATGCTGATAAAAGTGATGATGAGGATACTGAGACAAGAGAAGAGACTGAAGTGGAAGAGCTTGAAGAGGAAGTGGAAGAGACTGAAGAGGAAATAGAAGAAGAGAATGATCGACAATTGGTTGTAAAAGAAACCAAAAAGAGAAAGAAGGAAATAGTTGTTGTGAAGGAGGTTGAAGATAAGGAAGATAAAAAGAAGCTTAAGGTGAAAAAGGACAAAGCAAAAACAAAAATTACCCAACATGTACAACAAGGTCATCACCAAAACCTCTCTATGAAGCAATGATCGGTTTATCAAATGACAGAAAGAAATGCTTGAAAGAGATGGGATTTGAGAGGTTCATAAACTTCCCTATTATTGAACTTCCAAATTGCATTGGTGTACCATGTAATTGATAAGTTCCATCCACCTAGCATGGAATTGAGATTACAAAAAGGTTCAATAAAGGTAACAAGGCAAAAATTCATGATATGCTAGGTGTGCCGATGGGGACAAGAAAGCTGGAAGATCTGGAGGAAAGATTTGATGATGACGATTTCATTATAGAATGGGAAGAGCAAAGACGCTCATATTGGACGAATTACACCACTTGCTGTAGCCTTCGAGATATCAAGCACAACTGAAGCAAATTTCATGTTCAAGATGAATTTCTTAACTTTGTTTGCAAGCACCATGGGCACTTTGGAGAGTGCAGGAAGAGTGCCCAAAAAATCCTCGTGCACGTTAAAGAAGATGATGATATCTCTGATATCGATTGGTGCAGCTACATAATAGAATGCTTGGAAGTCAGAAGCTAAACGGACGCAAGTCAAGTCGGGTACCAACTTCTATTATGGTCCTATAACATTCTTATGTGTAAGTTATTTTCCATTAAACTTATCAACTATGATTCACTCATATAAAAAATTATCTAACAAAATTTTAATTGTATTTTTGTGTATAAAAAAGCTGCTATACTTGGACTCAACAAACTACCCGAGCTTCCAAGTTATGCGTCACCGCCCACCATCGAAGTTGGAACACTCCAACAATGAGGAAAAGAATAAACATGGAAATGAGAGACGGTTGCTTGGGGACGTTAGAGCATCACGGAGAGTATGATCCTGATGAGGAGCAAACCGGACTGAATTTGTACAAGGGAGAAGACATATACTATGAACCGTTGCCTCCCGAAAGCCGTGGAAAGAGAGGTAATATTATTGAATTCATTTATAAAAATGTTGTTATAAAAAAGTATGTTATGATATATTTTACTTATTATTAAAAAAGCATGTTTAAAAGAGTTAACAGAAAACAAAACCTTAAGCTTAGGCGCAAGCATAGCCTTCGGGTAAAGCCGAAGGCTATGCTGCGCTAAGCCTTCAGTACTTCGGCTTTAGCCGAAGGCTATGCCAGCGACTAAGCCTTTAGCAGGCTAACATTCAGTTGTGCTTGCAACAATATCATATATGATAAAACAATAAGATGAATATCACATTTGATATTAGTGTTCAATCATATATGATATGTAATATCATATGTGATATTACACTAATATCACATGTGATATTACATATCATATATGATATTTTAAAAAATCATATATGATTTTGCATATACAATAAAAAACTAAACTGAAATACTTACTTTACAGGAGTTTTATGAAAAAATTGACGAGAAATTTGAGATAATCTCAAAAGAAAAAATAGAGTTGGTTGAAACAATGAGAGAGGGATTGAAGAAATTCAAGGGTGACAAGGTGATGTTGACCTTGTGCAAGAAGTACAAGAGAATGTTCAACAAGATTGATTTTGATATAGAAAGTGAGGTTGAGGATAGTGATAGTGATAGTGATAGTGAGAACAATGAACGAAGTGAGCTTGAGAATCAAGAAAAAACAAATGAAGGAAAATTAATACTTGAAAAGGAGAATGAAAATGAGGGTGAGAGCAAAAATGAAAAGGAGAATGAAAAGGAGAATCAAGAAAAAACAAATGAAGGAAAATTAATAGTTGAAAAGGAGAATGAAAAGGAGGGTGAGAGCAAAAATGAAAAGGAGAATGAAAAGGAGAATGAAAGTGAGAGTGAAGGTGAGGATGAGGAAGAAGAAGAATATAATATATTTGGAAGTGAGAGCGAAAGTGAACAGGAGGATGAAAGCGAGAATTTAGGTGAAAAGGAGGTTAAGAGCAAAGATGAAATACCATAACTACCAAAAATACCGAAATAATACCAAGAGAAGGAACACAAAGTTGCAAACAAAGAAACAACTCCAACTGAAACACAAAAAGAACCTGAGAAAGAAACAGAAAGACCAGTAGTGAAGGTGAGTGTGATGGAAAAGCAAACTGAAGTTCCAGTAATGAAGGTGAGTGAGAGTGAGAAGGATAAACAAACTGTAGTTCAAGTAGCGGAGGAAAACCCGATTGAAGTTACAAAGGAAGTAGGAACACCAACCGTGGAGGTAGCCGGGTTATAAGGTGAGAGTAGCAACACCAGATGATTTTTGGAATGAAGAAAACATTGATAATCTCTTGACTCAAGCAGAAAAACAATATGAAAAGCTTCATGGGAAAACATATAAGAGTGATCAAAAAGAGATTGCTGGGACAACAGAAATGATAACTGACCCAAAAGAGATTGTTGGGACAACGGAGATGAGTAGTCCAAAAGAAATTCAAGGGTCAAAAGAAAAAAAAGACCAGGGCAATAGTAAGAAAGTCAATGTCGCCACAATCTGAGAAAATGACAAGAGGAAAGATCAGAAAACCATTCACGTCACCAACTTTCAGTCTTGGTATAAGCCCAATGGTAACAGAAGCTGTTGTTGAGACTGAAACAAAGATCAAAACTGGAAGAAAAGAAAGAAAAAAGGGTGAGAGACATGGAGGCTGAGACTGAAACAGAATCAAAACAAGGAGAACAACATCTAGCAAAGAGAGTCAAAAAACCGTCACGTTTTCTGGTATCACCATACATGAACAGAAAAACTGTAATCCACACTCCACCACAACCAGATGAAGTGATGATAACGGATGCGTTATTTTCAATGGAAGGAAATCCAGTGTAAGTCTGCTATTTTTTTATTAAAAATCACACAAAAAATAATAAATGTTGTGATAATAATATGTATATAATTTAAATTTTGTGTAGTGACTTTGTGTTCGAACCAAGCATCAAGGGAGCCCCTACAATAAGAGAAAGCATGCAAACACTGGCACCTAACTTGAAGGTAGAAGCTAGTGTCATTGACAGCTTTGCTTCACTTTTAAACTATGAAGAAATGGTGACCAATGGTGGAAACAAGATGAAGCATTACTTCCACACTGGAATGTTGGTAAGTAGATAAACATTTAGAAACTAATTACTAATCTGTTTGTTAACAGTTATATGATATTGTTGATTTTCGACAACAGACAAGCCAAATGGTAGAGATGCCGAAGAAAGATGAAGCAAAGCAATATAAAGCTTTCTTTGATTGCATGACAAGCGAGTTTGAACAAAACCCAAATGACATGTCATTGCAACATGTAGAAATGGTAACAACTTACTTTACTTATTATGAAGAAAGAGATTCGACTTTTATTTGAGCTAAAATGAATATAATTTTCTTTCAATTTCTACAGGCCTTCTTCCCAGTGATTGCTCATGAACACTTCTATCTGGTTGTATTCAATCTAGCAAAAGGAACTTCAGGAATCATTGACAACTCCAACTCTGGACAGACATATGACACCAAATACAAGAAAGAATGCGATGTTTTGGTAAGTCACTCAAACTAGCCATGGAAAGAACATAAATTGCATCTAACATTAGAAACTATAATATGACAGTAAAATATCATATATGATATAATTGTCTTTAAATATTACAAACTAAAATATGGTAGTTAAATATCATATATGATAAAACACTAGCAAGTTAATTGAGTCTTTGTTTGAAATATCAAATATGATAAACCACTAGTAAGTAAACTGAATCTTTTGTTTGTGCAGAAAAAGTATTTTCACAGTATTTGGAGTCATTCAATCACCCAAAAGTGAAGCACATAAAGAAAAACAAGACAGCAATCATAAAAGTCAAATGGGCAACAAAACAAAATGTGATTGATTGTGGGGTTTTTGTAATGATGCACATGGAGTTGTACAATGATGAAGCAGCAAAGAACTGGGAGCTGAAATTCCCAACTGAAGAAGAAGGCCAAACAATGGCAATAATAAAGCTGAGAGTAAAGTATGCAACAAAAATTTTAACGCATGAAATTAACAGTAAGAGAGAAGAAATCAGCGAGGAAGCACATGCGTTTGCAAGGAAGCATACTGACAAAGCATTGAAACAAACCTACATAAAGGAGCAGATAGACAAGAAGAAGAAGGAACAGGAGGCAACCCATGTTGCAAGTGCGATTTGAAGGCAAAACTTGATAGATGATAGGAGAGAGTTGATAGATGATAGGAGTCGACGAACAGATGGGAAGTCACTCGTTTTTTGGTAAAGGTGGAGTGAAAATGGTGATGCACTTACAAACTTACTTCTGATTAGTTAAATTTGGGATAGCTTATGCCATTTAGAATGGTTAGGACAGTATGTTATGTCTTATGGTACAATGTCACAATCTTATCTCGTATGCTACAATATGTTATGTCTTATGGTACAATGTCACAATGTTGACGAATAGTGATCAGATCTGAAATGGTTATCTAATGAATTTGGCGGCACATCTGCGGATGTGATTTTGGATTATATGTGTTGTTGTACAAGTTTTGCTACACAAAACTGATATATTCGATGAAAAGGTGTTGCTAACCAACTCTGCGTTTTATAACACAATTTGAAAACATATGATATGAGATCTGATCAACAAATGTGCTAATGGTGGTATCACATATGATTTTGTATGTATATCAAATATGATATATAAAAGTAAAAAATCAAATGTGATTTTGTATGTATATCAAATATGATATATAACAGGAAAAACAAACTAGATAAATCAAATATGATAATTCACTTAACACAAAGAGAAGATAAATCACTTAACACCAAAAAAAAATCAAAAATCCATTTCATAAAACAAAATATGTAAACAATCAAAGAAGATTCAAAGTACTTCAATCACAAAATTCTTATTTGGACAAAAACAGTAAAAAGATTTATCATGTAGCTTCAGATTGAACCAAATCATCTTATACTCTATCCTTATTTGGACAGGTCCTTTTGTTGTGGCCATCTTTAGCTCCACATACTGAACATGCATTCCTATTAACTGAACTCTCATCAATAGCTTGCTCTTTTCCACCTTTTATACGCGACTTTTCAGGTCCTTTGGGCTTACTGACCACGGATTCTTAACAGCAACTACAGGAGGCTTTGGCACTCCGACAAGCTCTTCAAGATTATCAAGCTTGTCCTTTGATGGAGGATTTGGGCAATCAGCTTCAACATCTAACTTTAGCAACTTCAACTTCTCAATAAAAGCAGCTAACCTTGTCTCGTCTTTACTCAACATATGCACACAGTGATCAACAATAGAAGAAGCCTCGTTTGCATAATTCTCAACAATCTCATTCTTCTCACCGCACTGTTCCTTTGTTCCTCAAACCAGCAGGTATCAAGTTCTTTGTCCAACGCCTCAAGATGTATTGATTTGGAATCATTTCAACATTTGCATTATTAAAGACACAAAAAATGTGTCTACACAATATTCCAACTCTAACAAAAAGCTGACAGGAACAAACAACTGATCCATCTTCTATTTTTCGCAAAACCTCCATCCAAAAAAAAAAAAAACAATATATAGTCAAATATCATATATGATAGATCATATGCGATACATCATTTGACATATCATATATGATATATCACATATGATATATCATATGATATATCACATATGATATATCACATATGATATATCAAAATTATAAAAGTATAAAAAATAACAATAAAAAAAGCTTTAATATAAAAAAATTGGTTAACAAACTAACAAACCTTATACAGTCCATCTTCTCTGTGAAACAAGTTGATCGGCTCCTCTTCTTCTTCATTTTTATCAGTATCATCACCTTTTTTCTTAAATTTCTCTTTTTTTTAGCTTTCTTCTTCTCCATTACTTCATCAACAAACTTTTTCTCTTTAATAACAGACACCTCAGATCCTTCAAACAAACTTTTGGTATCTATTTGGCAAAACCATGTCCCAGAAAATATTTCAGCTTGAACCAATTCGAAAAGGGGACGAGTATAAACATTTGACGCATGACGTTCAATCTTAAGATAGGTTCTAAGTGTAGGAACAGAATCAATCGACTTATGATCTAACCTCTCTTGTATATGCCTCTGTTTTCCATTGCCGTCTCAAAACAATTCATAAAATTCATGAGAGTCGAACCAGAATTAGTAAAATGAGAGAAAAAGGAATTCTCACTCTCGGACCTAGAAGTTGTCCTCATCAAACCACACAAAGGAGAGTCCACAAAAGCAGAATCCAACAAGAGCGATGAAACATCTTTGTTAACCACTTATGATTATGCAAATTAAACTCATCTAATAACTTCCCCATTGATACTCAAACTCATCAGGACCAATATACATATTCCACACAATTTGATTGAATTTCCTTTTAAAGTCTATGTGATCATAAATCTTTGAGCATATCTGCAAACAAATATCACATATGATTTAACAAATGATTTACCAAAATGAAAAAGTATGAAATATCACATATGATAAATCATTAGGAACAACAAAGAAAGCAAAATAAAATACAAGAAAGCACATAAAGTATCACATATGATATAACAAAAGAAAATACAAGAAAGCACACAACATACCTTTCCAGGAAGCTTTTGTGTAATATGCCACATACACAATCTGTGTTTCGATCCAACAAATTCTTGTTCAATCGCCTTTCTCATAGCCCCGTCCTGATCAGTGACAACGATACTAGGAGCTTTACCAAAAGCTTTTATAAATGCTTTGAGCAACCAAATATAAGAGTTTGCAGTCTCATTCTTCAGCAAGCCTGCAGCAACCGTAACACACTTCCTATGATTATCAATTGTTGTAAAAGGAACAAACATCATTTTGTACGAAAAACAAAACAAAAATAGTTAAAAAAAAAAAGAACAAATACGAAGACAAAATACAAAGTAATAAAATAAAATATGATATATATCACTCAAACACTTACTTATTTGTCCTGTACGTAGCATCAAAAGAGACAACGTCATAAAACTCTTTGTAATTGTACTTGGAAACTTCATCACCAGAAAATTGCGTAAAGCTCAGCATTCTCAACCAAGTAATCAAACGAAAATCGGAACATGCTTCGTCTATTTTCCATCTTAGCTATAAGCATCTGAGCATCACTATCGCCTATATAACAATTCACACTCCTAAAGAAGTTCTTAAAGTCAACAGTTGTACCATGAACAAGCAAATACGATCCCTTCAAACCAGTCAACAAGTGATGAGCTCTCGTTGCACCTATATTCACGCTAGCAGCTTTAACAATAAACAACCGCTTTCAGCATATGTTAACGTCTTTCGGTCTTTGACAAATGCTTATATTCTTTACGTTCAAGCTCATGGTTATGTATACTATCAAAAACAGTCAACCTATACTTTGTAGAACCAGGAATCAACTCAAACATCACACGTGCTTTGCAACATGTGATATGCAGGTTCGAACTTCTCTTCTGCTTGTCACTATTCTCTAAATCTAGTGTGTCTACATGAATTCCCTTAGGACAGCCTTCCCTATTACACACTAGATACTTTTGCTTAACAATACCACTCCTCAACCTTTTCTGACATGATTTCCTAACCACAAACCCGCTTTTGAAGCATATTTCATATACGCACTAATGCACTCATCAACTGAATTAAAAACATTGCCCTTAGCTAGTAAAACATCGACAGGAACTTTAGGAATATAATAAACCGTTCCACCAGGAGTATCAAAATTAGAGTGAGTAGAAAATGATTCAGGAGTTTTCAAAGCATTCAGTTCTGAAAAAACAAAAAGTACAAAATAAAAACATCGATCAAGTAAAAATGAAACAAACAAAAACAACTTCTTATGATCACATATGATATAACACATGTGCTGTATGTAACAGAAATATATCACATGTAATATCATATGTGATATCAAATGTGATATCACATTTGATATCAAATGTGATATCACATGTGATATATCATATGTGATATCACATGTGATATCACATGTGATATATCATATGTGATATCACATATGATATCAAATGTGATACAAAATAAAAAGTGCTTATCAAAACATAACTAATAGCTTATTCAAAAAGCTTAAACTACTTAATTCAATCAAAGCATAAACTAATAGCTTATTCAAAGCTTAATATACTTAATTCATCAAAAACTAATTAATAGCTTAATTTGAATCTAAACAAAACTAATCGCTTATTCACAGCATTAAAATGATTAACACCTTATCCATCTCCTACACGTAACACTAAACTAACAGTTTAGATCAATCTAAAGCTAAATAATAGCTTATTCACAGCTTGAAACTAACTTAACATTGCTTAATTCAATCTAAAACTAGATTAAAACTGCTTAATTCAATATTAACCTAACTAAATAGCTTATTCACAGATTAAAAGCTGTTATTCAAGCAGAAAAACACAATGAAAAACAAAAATTAAACGCGTCTTACTCTTAATAGCTGCGGATTCATCACCGTGTTCATAAGCTACAATCTCCTCCGTATACTTAGCAGAAACATCATCACTAACAACAATATCTTCAGATGCAGATTCATTCTGAAACAACGACGCTTTCAGTTATAGAAGAAGAAAGATCGAAGAGGAACGATCGATTCTTGGCGATTCAGTTATAGAAGAAGAAGGATCGAAGAAAGAAGAATTTGGAATCGAATCCATGAAAGAATCGTTTAATTGATAACGAACGAATTAGGATTAACCGATGAAGAAGATGAAAAAACGAGAGAATAGAGAGAGACACACACTTTGTGTGTGTGAAAATTAAATAGCGTTTAACTGAAATAAAGATAAAAAATTCTTTTTATATTGACTAAAATACCCCTGCAGTGTAAAAATCAGATTTAATCTAAGCCATTAGATCAAAATGAATGAAAGGTGGGGATTCGTCCCTTGGTATGTAGATAAAGTTTTGTCCCTAAATGATCTTTAATCATATAGTTTTCTTATAATTAAAAGAGTAAATTACACCGTTCGTCCTTGTGGTTTGCGTTGACCGCAGGGTTTCGTCCTTTGACCAAAAAGTTGCACCGTTCGTCCTTAAGTGTGAAACGTTATGCGTCGTTCGTCCTTTGACCAAACGACGTTAAGTTTGACCGTTAAAAACCCATCATGTGACTTGCACATGAGGGTAAATTCGTCATTTCAAGACCATAAGGACGAACGGTGCAAGGATATTGGTCGATTCTTCCTAGTAACTAAATTTGTTTTCCATTTGGAAAAGCTAACTTTCTATACGATTTGTCAAAATCTTTGACCAAATACAGTGAACTTCTCGAGGTAAACTCCTTGGGAACATGAAAGAGAACTAGAGAACTTTCATTTGCAAACTGGATTATTCATAGTTTTTTCCTCTTGTCATCTCACATTTGTCAAATCTATTAATTTAAGAAAACGCAGGTAAATATCTTGGGCTTTTGTCTTCTGATTATATTGTTGTGGCTTATACAAGGACATGGATCATGTAAATCTGCCATTATCTTCTTTGGATGTAGACAGAAGCTCGAACCTCGTGAAAGGCAATCTTTAGTTTTGTAATAGTCAGCAAACCAAAATTGTTCAAGCATCCGGTAGATTAATTTGTTTTTAGTTATCTATGACTCATGAGGGTTTTATTTTTAAGTCCAATAATTGAAAAACGATGAAATTTCCAAAAACAAAAAACTTTTTTGGGTTTTAATCCTTTTAATCTTTTATAAAAAAAAGTTTATAAACTTTGTTACTACTAGATGATAGAGCCAAGTGAAAAAATGAACAACAATAACAACACTAGTAGTGCTATTACTGATAGTTGGATCGGATGCACCATCAGGACTACCAAATAGCACCATCGGTGAGTGATAGAGCCGCTAGGCCTCTCCGCCACCACCACCACCACATCTCCACCAGCCCAACCATCACCAACAACCACCACCACCACCACTGAAAAAAAAGAAAAGAGGAAGGCCCGAGAAAATATGGAGCGGATGGGTCTGTCGGAAAAGCTTTATCTCCAAAACCCATTTCCTCTGCTCCCTCCTCCGGGGTTATTGATTTTTCCTCCGCCAAAATAGGCAAAATCCGGCCAACTTCTGCGTGTCATAATGGTGTTTGGTGGGTGGATTAGTCTTGTGGGTAAAAGAAACGAAGGTGGGGGTGGTTTTGGGGCGCGTGATGTAGTAGATCAAAAAGAGGGAGTGGTGGGGAGTTTTTTGGAGTAGGCGGTGAGAGGTGGGTGCCGGCGGTGGTGTGTTTTTCCGGTAGGCTAGGGTTTTCAAGAGAAGGAGAGAGAAAAGTGGTGAGGATGATGAATGGTTGTGTTTGTATGTGTGTTTGTATGTGGTCTTATCCACATAAACTACATTCGTCCTTACGCGGATTCGTCCTTATGGTCTTGAAATGACGAATTTACCCTCATGTGCAAGTCACATGATGGGTTTTTAACGGTCAAACTTAACGTCGTTTGGTCAAAGGACGAACGACGCATAACGTTTCACACTTAAGGACGAACGGTTCAACTTTTTTGGTCAAAGGACAAAACCCTGCGGTCAACGCAAACCACAAAGACGAACGGTGTAATTTACTCTAATTAAAATCAAGGTGGACCATAGCTGGCCACATGCATTCAATGAATAAAAATGTCGCAAACACTAACATTGGTGGACATCTAACAAAAGTATAAGTTTTTAATTACATTTAATATCGTCACGTTTAACATCCTGTGCCACCCCTTGTTATTTAATACATACTATTCTTTTTTTCTTTTTTCTTTTTTTAAAAAAAAAAACAACTAATTTTAAAATTCAACATGTTTGTCCAATGTTACTGCTATTCAATTAAGATGATATGTCAAGGGAACAAATCCACACCATCTATTTAGTTTAATTTAATTATAGGGATAAACCTAAGATTTAATATGAAAACCTAAGTCCATGTTTTTTTCCTCCTTTTTCTTTGTCTTTTTGTCTTTCTAATTTATGAACATTTTTTTTCTTTTCTTTTTTTTTTTTTTTTTCTCTTTTTTTCTTTTTTTTTTTGGAATTTACGTTTTTATTTTAAATTCATGTTTTTTCTTTTTTCTTTTTTAATTTTAAATTCACGTTTTTTTATTCAAGTTTTTTTCACTTTCATACGTTTTCGTTCGTTTTTATACGTTTCCATCCGTGTTCATATGTTCTCGTTCGTTTTTTTACGTTTTCGTCTGTTTTCATCCGTTTTCGTACGTTTACATCCGTTTTCTAACGTTTTCAAATTTTGCATGCGTTTATATCGCTACGTTTTCTGTTTTCAGACGTTTTTGTCCGTTTTCATACGTTTTCGTCCGTTTTTACGTTTTCGTCCATTTTTAGACATTTTCGTCTGTTTTCATACGTTTTCGTCCGTTTTTATCCGTTTTCATACGTTTTAGATGCGCTTCTTAAGTTTTGCCCTTTTACGTCTGTTTTCATACGTTTTCGCCTGTTTTCTTACGTTTTCGTTTGTTTTCATACATTTTTGTCCATTTTCTTATGTTTTCGTTCGTTTTCATACATTTTCGTCTGTTTTCATACGTTTTCTTTCGTTTTCGTCCATTTTTCAGATGTGTTTTTACGCTTTCATGTGTTTTCGTCTTTTTTCTTACGTTTTCGTCCGTTTTCTTACGTTTTCGGCCATTTTCATATGTTTTTGTCTGTCCTTTTAGGTTTTCATGTCTTTTCATCCGTTTTTAGACGTTTTCTTCTGTATTTTTACGTTTTCATGTATTTTTGTCCGTTTTTATACGTTTTCGACCGTTTTCGACCGTTTTCAGACGTTTTCATACATTGTCATCCGTTTTTTTACGTTTTCGTCCATTTTTAGACGTTTTCATCCGTTTTTATACGTTTTCGTCCGTTTTCATACGTTTTAATCCGATCTAATACGTTTTTGTCCGTTTTTATACTTTTTTGTCCATTTTCAGACGTTTTGTCCGTTTTCATACGTTTTTTTACGTTTTTCATTCGATTTTTAAACGTTTTTGTCCGTTTTCAAACGTTTTCATTTTGATATTTGTAAATGACACTTATGATATGAAATCCATTCAAAAATGTCGCAACACACTAACATTGGTGGACATCTAACAAAAGTATAAGTTTTTAATTACATTTAATATGGTCACATTTAACATCCTGTGCCACACCTTCTTAAAAACTCTTAATTTTAAAATTCAACAGGTTTTTGAGAAATTTTCAAATGTTTACTCTTATTTTGATGCTTACTAAGGGACAAATCCACACCATCTATTTAGTTTGATTTAATGGTGGAGATAAACCTAAGATTTAATATGGAAATCTAAGTCCATGTTTTTTTCCTCCTTTTTCTTTGTCTTTTTGTCTTTCTAATTTATGAACATTTTTTTTCTTTTCTTTTCTTTTCTTTTTTTCTTTTTTTCTTTTTTTTTTTTGGATTTTACGTTTTTATTTTAAATTCATGTTTTTTTTTTTAATTTTAAATTCACTTTTTTTTATTCAAGTTTTTTTTCACTTTCATATGTTTTTGTTCGTTTTTATACGTTTCCATCCGTTTTCTGACGTTTACGTTTTCTTCTGATTTCAGATGTTTTCGTCTGTTTTCATCCGTTTTCGTACGTTTACATCCGTTTTCGTACGTTTTTGTTCGTTTTTATACGTTTCCATCCGTGTCTTTTCAGACGTTTTTGTCCGTTTTCATACGTTTTCGTCTGTTTTCAGATGTTTTCGTCGTTTTGAGGACGTTTTGTCCGTTCCATCCGTGTCTTTTAGGACGTTTTTGTCCATTTTAGACATTTTCATTTTAAGACGTTTCGTCCGTTTTTATACGTTTTCGTCCGTTTTCATACGTTTTCGCCTGTTTTCTTAAGTTTTCGCCCGTTTACGTCTGTTTTCATACGTTTTCGTTTGTTTTCTTACGTTTTCGTGTGTTTTCATACATTTTTGTCCATTTTCTTATGTTTTCGTTCGTTTTCATACATTTTCGTTTGTTTTCATCCGTTTTCTTTCGTTTTCGTCCATTTTTCATACGTTTTCAGACATGTATTTACGCTTTCATATGCTTTCGTCTGTTTTCTTACGTTTTCGTCCGTTTTCTTACGTTTTCAGCCATTTTCATATATTTTTGTCTGTCTTTTTAGGTTTTCATGTATTTTCGTCCGTTTTTAGACGTTTTCTTTTGTATTTTTACGTTTTCATGTATTTTTGTCCGTTTTTATACGTTTTCGACCGTTTTCATACGTTGTCATCCGTTTTTTTACGTTTTCGTCTGTTTTCATCCGTTTTTATGCGTTTTCGTCCGTTTTAATCCGTTCTAATACGTTTTTGTCCGTTTTTATACGTTTTTGTCCATTTTCAGACGTTTTCGTTCGTTTTTATACGTTTTTCATTCGATTTTTAAATGTTTTTGTCCATTTTCAAACGTTTTCATTTTGATATTTGTAAGTGACACTTATTTATCTATTGTGATATAACGTTGTAAGGAAGTTGAAAAGTATTGCATTCTTCATCATGTATGTGTTATCAGTTGTGATGCTCAACTAAGAATGTGATGGTTGTGTTTTTGAAAATATTTAGGAAGATTTTTGTGTTTTATGATATTATGAAATATTAGAAAAGTTGTTCAACTGAAAACAATAGATGTTATGATACTTTTGTTAGACTTGTGGGTGATTTTTCTATTTAATGGATACATTGTGCATGTTTCGATAGGTTTTATAGCGGGATTTGAAAATACCTATGGTTGAATCAGCAAACTAAATAAGCTATGGTTGAAGATAGCACAAATCTTCATAAGAAAATTTAGGAAGATCAAACACCTTTTATATCACAGGTGATATCACCTCACTTGTGATATCGCCTATGATATCGTGTGTGATAACACCGGTGATATCACCTGTGATATCATGTGTGATATTACCGGTGATAGCATGTGTGATATCATAGTTTATATCACCAGTGATATCGCCTGTGATATCACAGGTTTTTGAGCTTACTCAGTTTGTTTATAAATATGTGTGCTTTCTTCAATCATAGCTTCTTTAGTTTGCTGATTCAACCATAGATATTTTTAAATCCCGCTATAAAACCTATCAAAACATGCACAATGTATCCATTAAATAGAAAAATCCACCACAAGTCTAACAAAAGTTTCATAACATCTCTTGTTTTCAGTTAAACACCTTTTTCTAATATTTCATATTATCATAAAACACAAAAATCTTCCTAAATATTTTCAAAAACACAAATAAAAATGAAAAGAATCATCTCATAATATAATAAGTGATGTTTATTATCATTTCTTTCATATATACTTGGTAAAATACTAAATTCTTATCACACTTGGTATGAATTTAATATTTCACATTCTTAGTTGAGTATCACAACTGATAACCCATACATGATGAAAAGTGTAATACTCTTCATCTTTCTTACAGTGTTATATCACAAGAGATAAATAGGTGTCACTTAAAAATATCAAAATGAATAAAAAGGAAGCAAACTATGAAAATAGAGACTTGACATATTCTCAAAATCAAACAAGTGTTGCATTAAATTAGCATTTTTTAAACATAATAAAAATTCACCTAAAGAGACTTTAACCCTTTTATTTCTACTAAGAGTATAATATCACAAGTGATAGATAACATTGGTTGCATTAAAAAAAAATATGCGCTTGTCAATTGCGATGAAAGGCACAAAAACTATATTGTAACTGAGAATTATAAAAATATTAGAAAACATATAGGTTATAATATATAAAAATATACCGAGAAATGAAATATCTCAGGTGATATTAAAGGTTAAAAAAACATACTTGTTTGTTTATGAAATATCACAAGTGATATTAGACATTAACTTTTTTTTTTAATAAAATATCACAGTTGATATTAAATATGTAATATAATAAATTTTAATAATAAGCATGAAAACGTATGAAAATAAACAAAAATGTATAAAACTACAAAAAAAGGATGAAAACGTATGAAAAACAAAATGTACAAAAAGCGAATGGCGATATAAAATGTATGAAAAGGAAAAATCGTCAAAACGGACGAAAACGTATAAAACGACGAAGCGTATATAAACCTATGAAAATGAAAACGTAAGAAACGGACAAAAGCATCTAAAAATGGACGAAAACGTAAAAAAACGGACGAAAAAGTTTATAAACCTATGAAAACGTAAGAAAACGGACAAAAACATAAGAAAAACGTATTAAAACGGACGAAAACGTAAGAAAACAGACGAAAAGGTAAGAAAACGGACAAAAACGTAAGAAAACGGAACGAACAGAGGAAAACGAAAAAATGTAAGAAAACAGGCGAAAATGTAAGAAAACGGACGCAAATGTATGTAAACGGACAAAAACGTAAGACAACGGACGAAAACGTATGAAAACAGATGAAAACGGACGAAAACGTAAGATAACATACAAAAACGTAAGAAAACAGAAGAAAACGTAAGAAAACAAACGAAAACGTAAGAAAAAGAAAAACGTATGAAACGGACAAAATGTAAGAAAAGGCAAAATTATCAAAACGGACGAACGTATGAAAACGGAAGAAAATGTATGAAAACGGACAAAAACGTAAGAAATCGAACGAAAACGTAAGAAAACATACGAAAACGTAACAAGACTGACAAAAACGGACGAAAACGTAACAAAACGGATGAAAACGTATGAAAACGGATGAAAACGTAAGAAAACGGACGAAAACGTAAGAAAACGTATGAAAACAGACGAAAACGTATAAAAAGCGAAAAAAACGGACGAAAACGTAAGAAAACAGACGCAACCGTAAGAAAACGTAAGAAAATGGACAAAAACGCATGAAAAGAGACGAAAACGTAAGAAAACAGGCGAAAACGTAAGAAACGGACGAAAACATAAGAAAACGGACGAAAACGCATGAAAAGCGGAAAAAACAGACAAAAACGTATGAAAACTAACTAAAAAAAAACGTGAAATTAACAAAAGTGATTAAAAAAGCCAAATAATGAGAAAATAAATAAGAAGGATAAAAAGAAAAGAAAAAGGCAAGAAAAAAATATGTATTTAAGTTTAGACATATTAAATCTTAGGTTAATCATAACCATTAGATCAAACTAATTAGATCAAACTAAATGAAAGGTGAGATTTATCCCAAATAAAGTGCCTCCCAAATGTTATTGTTATTGCTATTGCATAGCTCAAAAGGGTAGAAGCAAAATGATGTAAGATTGTTGCGCAACTATTTTATGACCGAAGTGTCGTTAAATTCAAAAATGTATTCTACCATAAGTGTAGAGCTCGCGGTAACAGTTTATTTCTCTGTCTGCGTTCCTTTATTCATTTTAACGTTGCTATCAGTCTGGTAGTCCGGTAATCCAGTCAAGACTTCTCAGGGTGAAACATCTGTAGATGGAATGTTTGTCAAAACCTCCCACCATTCTAGTTACAATCATAATTTACTTTGATACAGAAATAGTTGCAATTTTCAAGGACACAGAAAATAAATTGATACAAAAACACATAGAAAGAAAAATGTCAATTAAAACAAGAATTTCCAATTACAAACTACATACAAGCGCATTGACAGTCTCAACATTACAACAAAGATCCTCTCCAATGTACACAAAATCCATCTAAATCTTCGTTCTTCCCAAGCTGCTCGATTCATAACTACAATGCCTATCATCCGTTTTACAATATGGCAAGGAATAACCATTTTCTTTTTCGTGGCAAAACTTTTCATGGTTCATAATCTCTCGTCTCTAGAGCCCGACCCATCTTACCCATCTGAACATTTTCCCAACTCTGAATGGTAATCCGTAGTCTTTAGCAACAGCAGGCTCCCTTCGAGCCGCCTCTGCTTCAGACCACACATATACACCTCGTTCTTGCCTACTTCCTGGGACCGTGTTGTCCAAAATTACCGCTACTAGGAATGCTATCACCATATGGAATGAGAGCACTGTGTTCATAACATAATTCAACTGTAATCATAAAACATAAAGTTCGTCAGGAAAATAAATTAGACATGACTAGTCTGAAGTTTAAGAAAATGATAAATATTACATACCCCTCCATATTGGGAGTGGAAAGGACCATGAGAGGCAACAATGTAAGGCTGGAAGTAAGTGGGAACGGGTGAGTTGGAATTTGGTGTCAGACCGTATTGCTGAAAGTAGGCTGGAACTGAAAGGGAGAAAAACAAAGAAAGCCCGATGATGATGATGTTCCTGGAGCTTCCAGCCTCGCTGTAACGTAGATTTGACAAACCCAATGCTGCAAGCATGGCCCACATAATGCACAGCAAGCCGGCAACCATGACTTGAGGGATTGATGCTATAAACCCTCCTACTTTCCCTGCCAGCAGATGTACCAAACATATAAATATTGAGTAGATCATATTTTGTCTTATAAACTATTGAGATTGGAAACATCAATTGACAAATACGTACCTACTAGGGACAATACAATTAAAACACAGGCTCCCAACTCAACTGCTTTACGACTCCCCATTTTTGTGACAGCAATTGTGTGAACATTTTCTGTCAGAGTAGTTGAACCAGTCCCAGTCCCCCACAAGCCCGCCAAGATGCTGCACAGGCCTTCAAGACCAATCCCACGGCACTACACCTGGTGGGAGGCCTAGATGCCACCAATAAAGATGATGCATGATATGAGCCAACCTATATGAAAACACACTTTCAGAAATCGACTAATTAACTCGGTCAAATAGTCATACAAATTACAAGTTCTCTGCTTACTATACTCGATGATATGTCGATATTAGAAATTTTAGAGGTGTTACTCTCCTATCAAGAACAAATTTTACAACTGGTTTTTGAAAGCCGTAAACAATATGTGGATCCCTTTTTTGACCATTAAGAAAACATTACATAAGATGGAGGGCTAATGGAACAAAAGTCTGAATTGATATATATCTATTATATTCTAGATTGCGGATTGACTAAAGCGTCTAGCAATCCATTTACATGAGATAAAAGACACATGCAATATCATCTTTTTCTTAAATCACACATTATGGATACAACATGCTCACTAACTACTTTTATTAGTGGTTTCAGATCAAAGAAGGTGGTCCATACAATTTCTCATCTTTCTTATGTTTTTTTTCTTTATTCTGTTTTTGATATATTAGGTTGTTGATTGGTATTTGAGCCGCTGGGGTTAAGTTGGGTCAATGTCGCTTGCATATCTGCACAACCCAGATTTTAGAAATCATTTGGCAAAGTGACATTCTCCTGTGAATATCTGTAGCAAATATTACGAGATCCTAGACTCCTAGTACATGTAAAGTGTATGCAGCTACGGAAAAAGGGATTAATAATTGTTTAGTTATGTTGATTAAAGGCAATTATTAAAAAATAATAATAATAATAATAATAATAATAATAATAAAATAAAAAATACTTCAGAGCAAACCTAACATGTAATAAAAATATAATACATGTACCGTTGAAATTTCTAGGGAACTTACCGAGTCTACTGAAGCAATAACAGACACCACGCACATTACAATAACCATTTTCCAGTTGAAAACAGGTGTACCCCACTGTAATGGGTATGGAAATCTAAACCATGGAGAAGAATTCAAGGCATGGGAAGTATCAGCTCTACAACTCTTCATCCTGTTAACATGTCTTCTGCAATGATCAGATAACATATTTGACGTTGGGATATTTACATCACAGCCATCATATTTGTAAGCCCCTGCTTCAGTCAGTAGGAAAGACATAGCCCATGTAATAGCCAGGCCCAATGGTACCTGGGGACATAAATTAAAGATATATTAGTATTCACTTGAAAAGCCGTGAAGTTCAAAAGATGAAGAAAGAATATCGTGTATGCTTACAGCATAGATTAGAAATACGCGGTGTCCCAAAATAGAAACCTTGCGGAGGTACTGAAATACAAAAAGAGTATCTTAGAGAGCACGTGAGGTAAACTTTAATGGCGGAACGTATATTTGCATAGGAATTTTTTTACTTCCCATCAGCAATAGCAGCTCCCAGATAGAAGATCAAATAGAAACAGGCGATAAGGAATTGAACTTACTAGAGAAAACATAATAACCAATAGAATCTGCACCATGCCAATCTCAAGACATGCACCCATTTGCGGGAAACCATAACTGTAGAACGAAAGTCCAACAGCAGCAATAGTTGGGGACACAACCACTGGGTTAATCAATCTGAAGGCACAAAACACAAGTAGTAGTTAGGTTTGTGGCACATGGTGAACTGTGACCAAGAATTCCATTTAGTATTTAAGTGTGCTAATCTAAAAATATTAAAATTAGATATGAAACAGGTTATCTTGTTTGTCAAAGTAAGCCATCAACATGAAACAATGACCTTGAGGCATACTGAGGTAACAAACTTCCTTACCGTCCACAAAAGCAACTAACTATTGCCACAATGGTATTAAAGAACCGAAACAGGTCAAAGAAAAAGAAGAAAATGCATTGGAAAGGGAGCATTGTTGAGAGACCAAGTAAGGCTGTTGAATGTAGAAATAAAATCCCATTATGTATGAAGATGACTAGATGAGCTACATGCCATCTCATGACTTCAATATGCAAACAAACTATAAGAATATTTATCCAAAAACATATGAAACTTTATTATCGTTGGGAGATTCACCTATCCTTTTCTTTTGAAAAACATATGAGAGTTGATTTCAAACCATATCCTATACTAGTGTAAGATTTATGTGATTTAAAATGGTTTGATTTAGAATATACATTGGGTATCACAACATGGAAATCTCTCCAGCATGTGTTCATTTGCACCACAGAACTAAATCGGGTAACAGAGAGCCTTATCTTATAACCAAAAACAGCTTTGGATTGGGGAATGTGAATCACGGTGATTATATACGTTGTCAATAAAATAATCTTTAGGATAGCAGTTACATAACATTTCAAAATATTTAGCATATTCCAGACCCTCATTGGGCTCGGAGAACCAAATTAACAGAAGTGATCCACACCTTAAAAGCAGCGTCATCAGTCCACTGTATCCAAGTAATGCTTGAAAGGCAGACGCAATTATAATCGCCCCCTGTAGCTCCTTCATTATATGCTTGAAATTCTGTAGTATCAAAGAAGCATAGTTGAAAAGGCATGAGTCTCATGGCAAGAGCCAAGATGTTCAACATACAGTAAACAGGAACAATTTATTTACCAACCATACTAAAGTAATGATTTATACGGTGCATAATACAGCAATTATGGTCCAAGGGTGAAGGTGGGCAACAATGATGGTCAAAGAGGGATGGTAGCAAGGAATGAAAACTTGCACAGTTTTTTGGGATGGCTAATCATTAAAAAATACAACAATGTAATACTTGTCGTTAGATGGTAATGCTAGTATATAATTCCACAATTCTGTCTATTCTTATGACATACAATAGGGCATACTTTAAAAGGGCCAAAATCTACAGCTTTCCTCGTAGAACTAGCAGGCAAACATGTAAATATGGTTTATTACAGAGACTGAACCTTTTTTGTACCCATCTTATTTTTACTTATTATCGTTCCTAGTCTCCCAATAACCAATTTGGTTGATATTTACTTGTGGTAGTGTGCTATAGGGCCAATCATAGAGCCCTCACTAAGTATACTATGTAATGGCAACTAAGCGCCATTTACGCCTAAGAATTTGGAAGATGGAGGATTGATACTGAGATAGATGAACCATGTGTTGCAATAAATTGCGTCAGCCGTCAAGTAGGGGCTTCGCCATGTAAAAGCATTGCCAAATAAGGAAACGCTTTATTTTGGTAGTAAAAGCCAAATGATGTATGGACCACTTGAAAACTTTTTTTTTTCCTCTTTGAGTTCTGTTGGTTATTCCTTTCTTCTTTGTGCATATATAATCAATAATGCTGAAGTGAACTGACATCTTTGAGGCATATGTTGGACAAATTCACGACTTTTGCAATAAAAGCTAATTCAGTTAGTAACAACCATCTTTGTTGATAGTTACTTGTATTGTCATTTGTCAATATGTTTAATGGTTACATATATAGGCTATAGTTGGTGTTTCACATTCTTAGGCTACCTAGAGCCTCACCCAAAGGACTTTTGGCCTAATCTGTACCATAAATACGGACCTATTTAAAATCATCATCTCCAAAAAGTATATAGAAAAATTAACAAACGTCATTTAATCAGAGCCGCATTGATAATATACTAATGCATAACATTTCAAAAATAAATAGCAATGTGCTTGAAACAAACTGGATAAGAAAGGTAGAGCTTACATTTCCATTCAATCCAATGAACTCGGGAGACTTTATTATGGCAAGCGCAGGCGCAAGAAAAACAAAGGATGGACCTTGTATCAAAGGCAACCTCGATCCAAAATTCGCTTGTAGAAGAGTGGTCATCCCCGAAACAAAAAGCACAGTGGACACCACATTCGACATATCCTCCTACACACACTAATTCTCATCAGACCATTCCCAATAAAAACACAAATTCTCAAACTTTACATAACCTAAAATCAAAATTCAACAGCTTACATGATCACCACCCATTGCCGGAACAATGACAAGCGGAATTAAAACCAACGAACCCAACATAGATAGATAATGCTGGAAGCCATAGAAACCAATAGGAACTGTAAACATATCACAAACATTATAATTATTATAAAGTGTAAAATGACGTAACAGCTAAACATATAAATATATATATATATATATATACCGAGTCCAGGCGTATCTCTAAGCTCGTATTTCATATGCGTATTCCGCGAAACAAACTCATCGTCAACCAACTGCGGCAAAGCATTTTCCACGTCACCATTCCTAACCACTCTTTCTCTCTCTCTCGCCGGAGCCGCCGTAGCCGTCGTCGCCGCCGCCATCTCAACCGCACCACCACCATTCTTCACCGGCAACCTCACAGAACCACCACCGCCTTCCCCTTCCTTCTTCTTCTTCACCTCCGTACCATTCACCGCCGGAGGCGCACTACTCACCGGCGGCGGTGGAGGTGTGACAGGAGGTGGGACCGGAGGTCTAGAGATAGGGCCGGAATCAGAGGCATTGGTCTCGCCGGAAAATCTAGGTCGGAAACCGGTGCGTTTGGCCCAGGAGGAAGGTGGAATGGCGGGTGAGTCGTCGGGTTTGGGTCGGGTGTTCGGGTCGGACATGATGATTTGGGGTTTGTTGTTGTTAATTCATTGCATTTGAGTGTAGTGGTGGTTAGATCTAGGGTTAGGTTAGGGTTTTGAAATGAATAAATAAATAAAAAGGTGTGTGTGAGTGAACTATTAATAGCAAATGCTCATTGAATTGAAGATCCCAATTTTATGATATGAAGTGTTTGTGTGTGTGTGTGTGTGTGTGTGTGTGTGTGTGTGTGTGTGAGTGAGAGTGAAGTGAAGTGAAGTGATTACAGTGAGAGAAGAAAACGGTGTTCGGAGCGTGAACTAAACCGCGTTTTTATTTATTATCAGTCCATGTATTTTGTGTCTTTTCATCCAGTGTTCACCCTTCATGTTTTTGAGATATTGTACTTGTAGACCCTTTGGTTTTGCCATCTTCAATCTAGCAAAATAGACCGAAAATCTAGTCGAACCGGCTTGTCCAAAACCGAACTGACCATCTCGGTTCGGTTTTTGCTTTTATATATTTATGATTTTCGGTTTGGTCTGGTTCGAGCCAAAACCAAGAAAAACACACATAAACCATAAATCGAGCGAATCAAACAAAAGAATAAACGGATGACCAAAGCCAAACCGAACTGAGTCACTTAGGTTCGATTATCGGTTCCTATCTTCCAAAAAATCGATTTTGTTCGATTCGGTTTGGTTTTGACTCGATGCTCGGCCATATTTTTCTTATTCAGGTATTTTAAAAGGGTAGATATTTGAATCGCATGTAGTAGCCTTACCAAGGTCTTTTTGTAAGTGTTTCCTAACATTTTTTTAACAACTTGATATATTTACCTATCGAGGTTTAAAAATGAGTTATCTTGTAAGAACATTATTACGAATGTATGATCACCTATCACATTGATGATAGTCTTCATCCTGAATATGAATGTGATAGATATGTGTATATTGTCATCAGGTATGATGTTCGATTTTGTACACGTTTATTAGTTTTATGTTTGAAATGACAATGTCAAGTATAGAGATAATGAATGATGCTCATTCTATATATAGTTTATTAGAGATTCAATCGTGATTATAACAACCAAAACACCTAGTCGCGTCAGTAACATCCTTTAACATTTAACATTAACATCCCAAAAATGCTACAACCAATAACATCCCAATAACACCATAACACCAATAATATTTATTATTTTCAATTTCAACCCTAAACTAAAACAAACACTTCATTTATTAAACTAAAACAAACATTTCATTGAAACTAAAAACATATTCAGATCAGTTCTTAATTTAAAAAAAAAAAAAAACATAGCAAATACTTATCCAATCTTATTAAACTCTTGTTGTTTGTCCAGTATGGCTTCAGGTCTTCTAGCCAACATGCTCCATAAGGTCCCGTTGGAGTTGGGTATCGTTGTCGGTTAGTTATTATTCTTTTTGCCTACGAAGTATGCGTATCACATCTTTCAACCCAATCGCCGTTCGCCAATTCTTGTGGATCCACCCGATTCGTTATAGTCACGTAAAAAATTTTGATCTTTATAATCATGTTATGCATAATAATGCAAGAATACATGATTCTATATCGTGGCAATTTCGTATTGACGTTAGGTTGTTGTAGTATACCCCAACGCGAAGGTAAAATGATCACGGAATATTGGGAAGTATAAGATTCAATCACCTTCAACTATTTGGGAATAGTTTAGGCTCATCACAAATCTTCTACGAAAATTCCGGTTTGAATACTTACAACTTTGTGCGAAATAATCGTTCTTGCTGACGTTCTTCTGGCTTCACGTTCACGATATACATAGGCTGAGAGCGACTTGGATGTTGAGATTCAATACCTTCTTGTTGAGATTCAATACCTTCTTGTTGTTCCAACTGAAGATGATACTCGTCTGCTGGCACCATAAATTGGAAGTCCCTGTATCAACGTCGACCAAGCAGGGAATATCACCGGCTGATTTGGATCCATGTGACAATTTGATTTTTGAAATATGAAAGTGTAAAGAGGAAGTATATAAAATTTGAATGGAAGTGTGAAAAAAAAATAGTTTTAGTTGATTTATAGTGGTAAAAAAATGTTTTGATTTTTTTTTTAAACTAGCCGATAAGGTTTTGTAAATTTTTGAATTTCTAACGAATACTAGGCGTTGAGGGACTAGTTGTGTTATTTTTCATTTTTTTTCTGCCTGCCAGGCGTTAGCAACCCAAGGCCTTATAACGCCGCTACCATTTCAAGTCCAACCGGGTTCGCCTTACGGCCCGTTAAATCGCCCTTGGCGTTAGTTACCGTTGGGAGTGCTCTTAAATTATGGTTGTCTTGTTAGGATAGTGTTCTATTTGTAAAAATAGTTGTTTTTTCAACTTATGACATCACTCATATTCTAGTTAGTACTTACTTTCAATAATAGACTTGTGAACTTTGTATTTCAATCAGCTATGACTTCATGGTTACTTAAAATAACTTACGATGTTACTCGTGTTTCAATTACACATGTAGATGTAACACAATATCTAAGGAAAATAAAAATATTTTAATGTACGGAAAATAAAAAGAAAAAACAACGTATCTAATTCTCGCAATTATTAAAAATATAAATAGGGATATTTTTCAATCTTTGGTGTCGAAACACTAAATTTTAGTATCAATCAAGTCTATAAACGCATTGACATTATATCAATAAGACCACTTAGCCACTTAGGTGACGTTTGAACTAACTTCTATTTTAACTTATAAGCTTACTTTTTTGTTTTTGTTCATGTGTTTACAAAATCAAGATAATGAAATTCAATAAGCCATAAACTCATTTTCGATGAATACATAGGCTACGTTTGGCGAAAATAATTGTTGTTAAAACTAGAAATGGAACTGTAAATAAAAATGGTGAGAGATTAGTTTTATAAGCTACATAAAGTGGTATTTGATTTTCAGATATTATGAATATTTTTTATACCTCTTTCATATTAAATATATTAAATGTATTAATGACTTTTAAAGATTTCTATCAACTTTCATCTTAAATATTTTTGCTTGTGTTATATAGTATTTGATAAAAATTATACGCGATGAAAATACATTTAAAACTTAATTCATTCATATATAAAAATATTGAAGGTAAAAGTTGAGAAAAAAAAACTTTAAAAAGTTAAACAAGACATTTAATATGAGACAGTGGGAGTAATATATTATAAATTAAATCTACCAAACAAAAATTATATTTTAAATAGTTTATCTTTTTCAAAAATAATAATTATAATCACTCTAACAATATCGCGTGACAAACACATAACCGTAAGTAGGGGTGAGCATACGACCCGAACGGACCGGACCGACCGAGACCGGACCGGACCGACCACATTCGGTCCGGTCCGCGGTCTGCTTTGAGCTAATGGTCGCCGGTCCTCGTCCGGGGCCAGCAAATTCGGATAATTTGGCCTTGTTGGACCAGGGCAAGCCGGGCAGGCCGGGCAAGACGACCGACCACGGTCCGGTCGGTCGTCATGATTTTTCCGAAATGGTGCCGGTCGATCCGGTCTTGGCCGGTCCGGTCGGTTTTTGGGCCCGTCGCACAACAATAGCGGTGATTTACAAGCTTTCTAAATTCAAATAAACTTATAAACCCACAAATTAAGGACTGAACATGGAAATAGAGAGATGAGAGGGCCAATGTTGAAATTTAGTAAGTATTGTTATTTTGTCGTTGTATGTGCGTTATCTCCTAACGTTTGTTTGTACTTTGTAGAGATGATGTCTTGTTTTCATGACATGTAATGTACACATGATCCCCGATTCCATACATACCATGTTATTCGCTTGTCACATTCCAAATTTTACATGTCACCTATTAATTCAATTTTTTGTGAATCTTTTCTGTTAAAAAAACATTTACTCCTTATTTTCTATTTTTGGGTACATGATATGTTTTGTTTGCGATACTTATTTTAAGTTTAGTTAGTCAAATACACTTAGCTATACGTATTGTGGTTTTTTTTTTCTTTTTTAATTCACTCGTAACGAACAAAATATTTTATTTGATGTATACTTGAGTAGCAATACTTTATAACCAACAAAATTTTGGATAAGTGAGAAACAAACAATATTAATATGACTAAAATCTGTAGTTGGTCCTAAATTTGTCAAGCATCTTCATGTTGGAATAAACTCACCTTTTCAATCGCATGTAGTCCAAACGGCTAAATGCCAATCAGTCCTTTTGACAAATTCCTTATCAAAGTCTGCTAACTTCACGTCATGCAAGCATGAGGGTAAAATCGTCATTTCATTGTTTTGGTTTATCACCCTTCATCTTCATCTTCCTCATGTTTAAACCCAGATTTTGGCGACTTTAAACCCATAATCCGGCGACCAAAAATTATATCATGTGTATCATTCTTGAATATTGGCAATTGTAGATTTTGGTATATTAATTTAATATAGGCAGTTGTAAATTATTTTCCCAGAACAATGATGGTATAGAGGTTTTTTACTTCATGCCCCTAAGGTTATGTATTTTTATACTTTAAGTGGTATGTATTATTTAGCCAGGAGTGACAAGCCTATACCTGAAGACTTGGCCACCAAGTTTTGGTAGGGTGTTAAAGGAGAATAATTAAGAAGCAGCAGGAGAGTTAGCAAGTAAAAGGAACCTAACTAACATGAGGAAATTCTAGTGCGTATTTGATGGCCTTGTTACAGAGTGATTGAAATTTGTCTTTTGTGTTGAATATTTTTTATAAATAATCTTGTCTATGAAAGCAAACCATGAACTCACTAGGCCATAGGATTACATATGTATATTTTTATATAATTGATAGAAAGCGTAACTGAGACAAACTTGCAAAGAAATGAAATGTATTGACGAAGTCTTATTCTGCATTGCGATGCAAGTATAGCAAATTAGGATGTAAAGGTAAAAAAGTATGCTGTTTGAAATGCTTGTATGGTTAAGTAGTAGCTTTCTTACAGATTAACCAACTGGTGGAAACCATGTTGTTACAAAGGGACAAATAAACTATTTCAGATATGGTATACTGATTCGTTGTGAAGTGAGTGGTGAAAAACACAATATCAACGTATATCAAAATAACCGTAAAATTCGACAAATCGACCCTTTAGGAAAAAGGTCAACGTATCAAATCTTACGGGTGTGATAAAAGTGATACCGGAAAAGTGATTTCCCGGGTCGTGTCCCAACGAGGTGTGAATGGAAGGATTCGTTGAGTTTTGTGATTTATAACTTGAATTGGTTTTGATGATTTGTTTGATTTGAATTACGTTTCTACAAATTAATCAACGGGAAGGTAATTAAGGAAAGGGAACCCTAAAAAACTAAAAATAAACTAACACTAAGCCTAAGGAATGATAAAACGAAGCTACACTAAGTCCTAGGGTGCAAAACGCATTAAACGTAATGACAGAACCACCCGAGCCATAAACGCAAAAATTTTGCAATTTAAGGGCTACGGGTGTGAAATCAATTTTCCTACGTTCTATTTGACTAAAAATAATTTTAGAAAAAGACCGGGTATTTTTTCTACTTTTATTTTATTTATTACGAATTAAAAACTAATTTACACTAATTAATTAATTAAAAATACTAAACTAAATTAGAAAATTATGAAAAATTCACAAAAAGTCCTTTGATTAAACCTTGTTCTAAGAAAAATAAGAAAACTACAACTTGTTGTGGAAAATAAGCAGAAAATAAGCTATGAAAGTTTTAAAACCAAAACTGCAAGGTCTACTTAAGTATTAAATTGTGTAGAAAAAGAAAGAGACAAGTCCCAAGGGCAGTTGGTAAAGAGGTGTTGAGTTTGGTGTCTGAGTGAGGAGAGTGACACGGTTCGAATCCCACAGGTGACCCTTTTTTGCAAATAATTTTTTCTCAAATCTTCTTTTTGGCAACTGAAGTTAAGATCAAAATAAGGAACTTTTGTAAAACTTGACTTTCCAAAACCCCATAAATAAGCTGTTTAGACAGCTTACTGTCTACTGTTTGGACAGACTTACCCAAACACACCCTTATATCAGTTTAAGAACAAAATAAGCTATGTGAATCACCTATAAAAACAGGAATAAGCTAATCATGGGTGAAGAACAACTACAATAAGCTAAAAAAGAAAGCAACTAATGAGGGAGGGGGGGAAACAGTTGGCAAATAAAGCTACACTAGGGAGACCCTTAAACTAAAATGGACAAATAAGCAGCGCAAAAGTTCAAATAAGCATTCAATAAGCTGAAGCTAAACTAAATCTAAACTAATGATACTAATAAGAATCCTAGAATAAGCTAACTAACAATACTCATAAGCACTTGAAACAAAAGTTAAAAACTTAGTCAGTTGTATGATCAGCAGCTCAAACAGGTCAAAGGGTAACTTTGAAGCTTATTTGGAATAAGCTAGAGTGAGAATCATTCTAAGAGCTTCTGGAAAATTGAAACACACCTAGCTAACTCGTCATTTGCCCCATCTCGACCTATTATAAGCTGGTTCACTTATATAAGGGGAAAAGTGGATGATTGGGCTTAAGGAGCTTGTGCTCAGAACATTAATAGAAATAACTGGCCCACTTTGACCCAATGGCAGACCCCTTAAAACAATTTTGTGAATTTTTTCCTCTTAACCACAGTTGGACAAGCTACTGAGCTTGTGATTTTTATTTTTTTATAAATTTTTAACTTGATTGAAACTTCACTTAATCTGATGTTAAAAACCTGAGAAACTCTCTTTTTTTTTCTTTGAAACAGATTACACTTCAAATTAGTGCAACCTTGTAAAACTCTTTTCCACCCCAAAACAAGTGACTTCTAAGCTCAAAATTGGTTTGACTACTCAGGTCAAAGTGGGTAGAAACCACTTTGACCCATTTTCTTACTTGACCCAAACAGTGCTTAAAACTGATTGAAAACCTTAGAACTTATAATGTTTTTGATGTAAGCTAAATACTACTTAATTAAAACTGTTTAGATAACTTTGATAAGAACTAAGAAAGCAATGATCACTTAAATAAAATTGTAACACATAAAAGAAATGCTTCTCATTAACTAAGTAAAACTCATTACAATAAAACTTAAAAACCGTAAACTAATTTTTGAAAACTAAGTAAAAAGGGTGCCTTATAATGGCTACAACATGTCCTATTTATACTACAATCTTGGGTCTTCAATCTCTTCAAGTGTCTTCAGTTGTGCTTGTTTTGTGAGTGAAAACAGACCATAACATCATCCTTGTGCTTCTTTGAGATGATCCGATACATTCATGAGTTGGTAACCTTAAGAAAGAATCGAGTCGGTCCTTTGGAGCTTTTTGACTTGGATTGCTTAGGTGGCACGTGGAAAAAGGGATAGTGGGTTTGGGATTAGGTTTAACGGTTAAAAGAGATGAAGGTGGTTTTGGGGTATGGTGTAAAGTGGGTAAAAGGGCAATGGAGGTGGAGTGTTCTTGGTTGTGGAGAAGAAGCGTACTTATGGGGAGAGGGAAAAAGAAGGTGCAGGGTCGATTATATTATTGGTTGTGAGGGGGTCAAATGGTAGGGAGGGTTCAAATGGTCGGGGAAGGGTCAAGTGGTTGGAAGGTTTAATTTGTTTGGTTTGTAGTATTAATACAAGGATCACATTTGCCAATTTTAAAACTTGGAAATTTGAATTAGCAATTTTCCAAAATTTATCAAAATGACCAATTTTGACAAGTAAGAATTACCAAAGGACTAAAAATGTTCATTTTCCAATTTAAAATGTCCAGGGTAAATCTTCAATCTTTGAAATTCTAGGGACTAAAGTTGCCATTTTTAAAAGTTGGAGACTGAAGCCAATTATGCAAACTTTGTTCGTTTTCATTTGTTTTCGATAGTTTTGCATCCGAAACATATAAAACACAATTTTGAGATATTTTCGATATTTTGATGCATTTCTAAGTGTTTTAAATGTTTTGCGTTCAGATTTGACCAAAATGATGAGTGAATAAGCACTCATCAAATCCCCACATGAACCATTGCTAGTCCCTAGCAATCTTTTGAGAAAACTTAATGGATTTGAATCTCTTTACCAAAAGCCATTACTTCTTGAGTAGCCAAATGTTTCAGTTCAAGTAAGAACTATGGTACACCGATAACCATGTGATTTTGAGCAAACCACCAGCTTTCAACGGTTTTGATTTGTCTTTACCGAAGCCGCTTGTTTCCGGACTAGCCAACTCTTAGATAAATTATCAATATTATCTTTGGTGAGGTGATTACCAATTATGGTTTTCCAACTGCCTTTACCACAAGCCATAAACTTGCGGGCTAGCCAACTCTTCACTAATTAAAGATATGGTGAGCTGAACACCATACAATTTTTGGCAAATTGCTAGCCGTCAACGGATTTGAGATATCTTTACCAAGAGCCGTTTGCTCCTGGATTAGCCAATCCTTTTGTTTTTTTAGACATGGCGGACTGATAACCATATTTTTTTTTTTTGCCCAAAAATGGGGCAATTGGGTGGTAATACATATGATAAAATTCGTGAGAATTCCCCCCCACACTAGAAATGAATATTGCCTTCAATATTCAAAGTACGGATTATGCCAAACATAGAACGTAAAAGGGAAATACTACGGCCATTATTTGAAATTTTTTTTTTTTTTTTTTTTTTTTTTAGGAAAACTTTATATACAACTGGGGGCAACTCCCCCACACTATGGTGGTAGAAAGTAGAAAGAAGTCAGAAATACGGGTGAAAACCCATATAATGTGCTACTGTTTTTGATTCCCGAGTCGCTAGCTTGACTCGACCCGTATTCATTTGTTCTTGGGGAAGCAACGTGGAAAACCAATCTCGATCGGACTTTCGCTCGCGGTGTTAATAAACATATGAACATCAGAAAGTTCCACACCGACGAGATACAACCGCGGTATTGTTAATAGTAGAAACTATAAAGGATGATACCGGGTCAAAGATGGTGTCCTCATTCCCGAAAGAGAAAGGGAAAGAGCAACCACACCATCTGTGAAGAATGGAACAAAGATGTGCATGAGAATGCAGTCCATTCCTCATCGAAGAGCAAATCACCATTTTGACATTCTTAAGCTTAGTCTTGAGGTTTGTGTGGTGATTGTCAACAATTTCCCGGTAGGGAGGGTTGGAAACGGTTCTTCAATCAACAGATTTTCAGAAAAGGATGTCCTCCCGAATCAAAGTAAGTATTATCAATTTCTGTTGGAATCGACTCATCACTAAGAAAGGCATCGACTTCATTCCAAAAGTTGTCATCTTCCTCATCGGGAGTGAGAGAAGGGATGGAAGAGTCGGAAATAATAAGACTAGGGGATGATGGATCATTTTTGAGCAATTCTTCTATGGGAAGAATGTCTCCCATTGGATCACAAACATCATCATCCAATCCAGATGGCGAAATCAAGAGAGTTTGGTTTCATTCACAGAGTTAACAAACTCAATACGATAAACTAATTCCGGAGGTGGGACAAGTGGTGTGCTCTTAGAGCTAGCAATTTCCACCACTTCCGATAAAGTCTCCGATTCCAGATCATCATCATCAAGAACACTCTCGACTTCCTTGGGACAACTTTCAAACCATTTGTTTGAACCAGGGTTGATTTTTAAAGCTTTTAGCTCAGACGCGTTTTGATGACTCCTCTTAATCGGGTGAAATTTGAGAGTGTTGCATTGATTCTTTCAGATTTTTGATCAATTGTGGCAACACTATGTTTGTATAGAGGTTTGGAGTTCTGGTTGATATTAAACGTGAGTTCTTCCCTGTCAACCCGTATGGTCAGTTGACTCTTCACCGAAATACATCAATTAGAGCACCGGCTGGATCTCAAGAAAGCTCTCCCAAGATGAGGGGAACTCTAGGATGCATCAAAGTCTACTACAAAGTCGTAGGAAAGTGAAACTTTCCTACTTTTACTATGACATCCTCGGCTATCCCAAGTGGACGAGTTTTGAATTACGGTCCGCTAGCTCGAGTGTCATACAAGTGGATGTAAGTTTAGGAAGAGACAATTTCTTCCATACTGAGAGTGGCATGAGGTTAATGCTACGCAAGATCGCCAAGGCGGAGCATTGAACCATCCCCAAGAAATCACACGGATTAAAACCGCCGGTCTTCAAGCTTTTGGGAAGCGAGAAGGACCGCCGAGCATTGCTCATTGAGAGGGTTTTAGCCATCTCGGATAACTTATCTTTGTTGCCGCCAAGAAGTTTGGCGTGGATGCAAATTTGGGCATTAGAACGAGAGCATCAACGGTTTATATCAAGTGCAGTTCATTGAAAATTTGGAAAAATTTTTCCATTTGCTCTTTGGTTTTGTCTTTGAGCTTCTCATCATGCAATCTTGATGGGTAAGGAAGTCGACTAGACTTTTGGCCGGACTAAGTCATTTCCTCGCCTCAATTTCTTCCTAACTGCCTGACTTAAAGCTTCGACTACCGTGGCGTGGGACGGATGCTCGTGGGCTTGAGAATTGCACCTTGTCCTTGTATCCTTGGTAACTTGACTCATTGCCCGTGGAGGAGGCATTGAAGGTCCATTGTGCGCCTTACCACTCACGTGGTGACGGCCAACTCTGCATTTGGATTAGGAACCATTGCTTGGGAGTCCTCCAAGATGACGAAGCTTTGTTCATATTCATGTTCATGAAACTGCTCATCATATTCTTCAACTCATTTGTTTGCCGAGACATTGTGGTATCAATTTCCTTTTTTAGCTCAACTCTCATGTTATTGATTTGAGTTTGCATTGAACGATGCTTGACTGGTAATTTCTCATGAAGTCATTTGGTAGGGGAGAGAAGGTTGTTGATAACTTTGATGATTGGAGCTTGATATGGTTGGTTGAAATTGTTCCTGGCTCCGATTGAAATTTTGAGTTATTGAAGTTTGTCCTTGATTCTGAACAAAGCAATTTTGATTGCCATGGTTTTGCAAGAGGAAAACCGTGGTGTCATCTAGATGCACTGGGTAGTGAGGATCAGCTTGTGGTCGGTATTGATTGTGGTTTCATGGTTACGGGAGCTTGGTAAAGAGAAGCATCGGTTGCTTGACAATCATAATACGCGTGTGGACCACTACAAGTTTCACACACCTTGTTTACTGCTTTGATTGGTTCCTTATATTTATTCGCTGATTTCCTTTACCTCTTTCATCATAACGGATGACGCCCGCGAGCGCTTAACGGAAAGCTAACCTCGAAGAGTTACCCCGGGAGAAGGCGAGTGTTCGAATATTGACTTTGTTGCGAAAAATAGGAACTTTTGATTTTATTTCGCAAATCTCAATCACATCTTTGTATTCAAGATATTGCCACCGCTACTGCTGCTTCAAAGAATCTTGATCGTTACCGTTCAACCCATTATAAAGATATTAACTTGTCAAGCTCCGAATTCATGATGGGCATTTCTAGAGATCTTTGAATCTCTCCCATGCCTCTCCAAAGTTATCGAAATTTTGACTTAAATCCGTAAATTTCATTTTAAGATTAGTCCTCTTTGATGGAGGAAAGAAATAATTGACAAAATTTTGAACAAGATCCTCCCAAGTTTCATGGTTCGAGGGGTTTTTCCAATAAACCGGCCTCAAGTGAGAACGGAAATAGCATCAGTTTGATCACTTTTGTGGTACATCCTTGTAATTGATAGTTGAGGTCAACTTGTTAAACCAACGATGTGTATACGGTCTTCGATCAAACCCGTGGAATTGATTCAGACACAAGTGGATCAAATGCGCCTTCAATTCAAAGTGATCGTAATTGATGGTAAACGATGGCATCTCCATAACCCTGGGTGCCGGAGCATTTCGCCAGTTCGCTTCTGCCATATTGTTGTTTGGAATAGTACAAATCGGGGTTCGACTATCTCAAAGACGCGTCATGAGAACGACTTCTAGGAATTTCGCTAGATCACGAAAAGGGCTCAATGATCTAGAAGAACGAGCGCGATGCACTTCCAAAAAAACAACACTTTCAATTAAGACCGAAACACAAAGGAACTTAAACTAATAACCCAATGAAATGATCACTTCTATAAGTAAACGCACAAAGGCGGAGAGACTATTAGGGTCGTACAAGCTTATTAAAAACCCGCCCTTTTCACCGCAATTTAATGTCGGCCGTCCTTATACCCTCACACGCTTGTTAAACCGATAGAAATAAAACCAAATCACAATGACACAAAGGCAAGTTTTAAATCTTTTGTTCGGGAACTTATAATGATAACACCTCAGTTGAGAATGTTATATTGATTGTGTCTTCTATTTTATTTAAAACAACAAGGAAAATCTTTTTGTATTTTTAATCTTTTACATATATATACAAAGAAGAGAAAAATATTTTTGTATTTTTGTATTTTTATAAAACAATAACTTCACGAGGAAGGTTCTTCAAGTCACTAATCTAAAATCACGATATTGTCGCGAACACACACTCCCCAAGCACGGCCAAAATTTGATTCGTTGTGAAGTGAGTGGTGAAAACACAATATCAACGTATCAAAATAACCGTAAAATTACAAATCACCCTTTAGAAAAAAGGTCAACGTATCAAATCTTATGTGATAAAGTGATACCGAAAAGTGATTTCCGGTCGTGTCCCAACAAGGTGTGAATGGAAGGATTCGTTGAGTTTTGTGATTTATAACTTGAATTGGTTTTGATGATTTGTTTGATTTGAATTACGTTTCTACAAATTAATCAACGGGAAGGTAATTAAGGAAAGGGAACCCTAAAAAACTAAAAATAAACTAACACTAAGCCTAAGGAATGATAAAACGAAGCTACACTAAGTCCTAGGGTGTTAAAACGCAAAAACGTAAAACAGAACCACCCGAGCCATAAACGAAAAATTTGCAATTTAAGGGCTACGGTGTGAAATCAATTTTTCTACGCTCTATTTGACTAAAAATAATTTTAGAAAAGACCGGTATTTTTCTACTTTTTATTTTATTTTTACTTAATTAAAACTAATTTACACTAATTAATTAATTAAAAATACTAAACTAAATTATAAAATTATGAAAAATTCACAAAAAGTCCTTTGATTAAACCTTGTTCTAAGAAAAATAAGAAAACTACAGCTTGTTGTGGAAAATAAGCAGAAAATAAGCTATGAAAGTTTTAAAACCAAAACTGCAAGGTCTACTTAAGTATTAAATTGTGTAGAAAAAGAAAGAGACAAGTCCCAAGGGCGAGGTGTTGTGTTTGGTGTCCGAGTGAGGAGAGTGACCTGGGTTCGAATCCCACAGGTGACCCTTTTTTGCAAATAATTTTTTCTCAAATCTTCTTTTTGGCAACTGAAGTTAAGATCAAAATAAGGAACTTTTGTAAAACTTGACTTTCCAAAACCCCATAAATAAGCTGTTTAGACAGCTTACTGTCTACTGTTTGGACAGACTTACCCAAACACACCCTTATATCAGTTTAAGAACAAAATAAGCTATGTGAATCACCTATAAAAACAGGAATAAGCTAATCATGGGTGAAGAACAACTACAATAAGCTAAAAAAGAAAGCAACTAATGAGGGAGGGGGGGAAACAGTTGGCAAATAAAGCTACACTAGGGAGACCCTTAAACTAAAATGGACAAATAAGCAGCGCAAAAGTTCAAATAAGCATTCAATAAGCTGAAGCTAAACTAAATCTAAACTAATGATACTAATAAGAATCCTAGAATAAGCTAACTAACAATACTCATAAGCACTTGAAACAAAAAGTTAAAAAACTTAGCTGTTGTAATGACGCACCAAACAGCCAAAGGGTAACTTTGAAGCTTATTTGAAATAAGCTAGAGTGAGAATCATTCTAAGAGCTTCTGGAAAATTGAAACACACCTAGCTAACTGTCATTTGCCCCCATCTCAGACCTATTATAAGCTGGTTCAGCTTATAAATAAGCCGTGGAAAAGTGGATGATTGGGCTTAAGGAGCTTGTGCTCAGAACATTAATAGAAATAACTGGCCCACTTTGAGCCAATGGCAGACCCCTTAAAACAATTTTGTGAATTTTTTCCTCTTAACCACAGTTGGAC
Organism: Chrysanthemum makinoi; assembly: GCA_910596185.1. NCBI lineage: Eukaryota > Viridiplantae > Streptophyta > Magnoliopsida > Asterales > Asteraceae > Chrysanthemum > Chrysanthemum makinoi. The sequence continues at coordinate 156,986,813 of OU343218.1, forward strand.
AAGCTACTGAGCTTGTGATTTTTATTTTTTTATAAATTTTTAACTTGATTGAAACTTCACTTAATCTGATGTTAAAAACCTAAGAAACTCTCTTTTTTTTTTCTTTGAAACAGATTACACTTCAAATTAGTGCAACCTTGTAAAAACTCTTTTCCACCCCAAAACAAGTGACTTCTAAGCTCAAAATTGGTTTGACTACTCATGTCAAAGTGGGTAGAAACCACTTTGACCCATTTTCTTACTTGACCCAAACAGTGCTTAAAACTGATTGAAAACCTTAGAACTTATAATGTTTTTGATGTAAGCTAAATACTACTTAATTAAAACTGTTTAGATAACTTTGATAAGAACTAAGAAAGCAATGATCACTTAAATAAAACTGTAACACATAAAAGAAATGCTTCTCATTAACTAAGTAAAACTCATTACAATAAAACTTAAAAACCGTAAACTAATTTTTGAAAACTAAGTAAAAAGGGTGCCTTATAATGGCTACAACATGTCCTATTTATACTACAATCTTGGGTCTTCAATCTCTTCAAGTGTCTTCAGTTGTGCTTGTTTTGTGAGTGAAAACAGAACCATAACATCATCCCTTTGAGATGATCCTGCCATTCATGAGTTAGGTACCCTTAAGAAAGAATCTGAGCCGTCCCTTTGGAGCCTTTTGACTTGGATTGCTTAGTGGCAGTGGAAAAAGGGATAGTGGGTTTGGGATTAGGGTTTAACTGGTTAAAAGAGATGAAGGTGGTTTTGGGGTATGGTGAAGCTGGGTAAAAGGGGCAATGGAGGTGGAGTGTTCTTGGTTGTGGAGAAAGAAGCAGCTTATGGGAGAGGGAAAAGAAGGTGCAGGGTCGTTTATATTATTGGTTGTGAGGGGGTCAAATGGTAGGGAGGGTTCAAATGGTCAAGGGGAAGGGGTCAAGTGGTTGGAAGGTTTAATTTGTTTGGTTTGTAGTATTAATACAAGGATCACATTTGCCAATTTTTAAACTTGAAGGACTAATTAGCAATTTTCCAAAATTTATCAAAATGACCAATTTTGACAAGTAAGAATTACCAAAGGACTAAACATGTTCATTTTCCAATTTAAAATGTCCGGGGGTAAATTTCATCAATCTTTGAAATTCTAGGGACTAAAGTTGCCATTTTTAAAAGTTGGGAGGACTGAAACGCCAATTATGCAAACTTTGTTCGTTTTTCATTTGTTTTCGATAGTTTTGCATCTGAAACATATAAAACACAATTTTGAGATATTTTCAGTATTTTGATGCATTTCTAAGTGTTTTTAAATGTTTTGCAGTTCAGATTTGACCAAAAATGATGAGTGAATAAGCACTCATCATATACTATGCTCACCTTTATTTTATTTTTATTTTTTTTCTTCTTTTGGTTCGAGACGGCTTATTGTTAGGCAGTTAATTATGAATAAAAAGTAAGGTATGATGAGTGATAACAATTTTTCGGCATGACTAAAAGAGCCTTGTTTAGCTTTACATGATAAATCTCTCACTCTACACTCAAGTGACTCAACCCACCACCATTTTTCTTTAAGCTGGTTTAACATTTCAAAGCCATGTTAAGTACTTTAAAATGAAACCTTGTTTATTGTTTGGTCGGACTTAGCTTCTTATGACCTCCTCGCAACCTAAAAGAAGTATACATTCATAAAGAGTACCGTAGAAATTTGAGGATATTGAATGATATGTCAGTCGAGGAATTGAACCTCCAGGTGTTTCGGGTACTATTTTTATTTGTGTGCTGGCTGTATCCATAAAAACAAAAGAGAAGAAAATAAACAAACCGAATTGAATCTTCTGGGTTTAAAACACGTCTAATCTAGTGACACCAATCAAGTAGTAAGAGTTGTATTCAAGAATGATACACATGATATAATTTTTGGTCGCCGGATTCTGGGTTTAAAGTCGCCGGAATCTGGGTTTAAACATGAGGAAGATGAAGATGAAGGGTGATAAACCAAAACAATGAAATGACGATTTTACCCTCATGTGCAAAGCACATGGGGAAGTTAACAGATTTTGACTAACAGCGAATTGGTCAAAGGGACTGATTTGGCATTTAAAGGCCAAGGTTTGGACTTGTGGCGATGAAAAGGGTGAGTTTTGTCCCAACACGAAGCATGCTGACAAATTTAGGGACCAACGGTGTATTTTAGTCTATTAATATTGATCATTTTTTTATAAGAAGCAATAATAATTATGTTATGGGAATAACATCCTTGCTGCGTGGAATAACTATTTTTTCTGACAATTATTTTTTAATATTTAAACTTTTCATCCTTCAAGATTTTGAATTATACATGAACTATCATCTATACTACTTATAATGAAATGATGACCCTTTCTTTTCTAATTTTTTAAGATTTCTATATATAGATTTTAAGCAAATACAACTACTTAAGCTATATGTACAATTACTTTATGCATAAACATTTACACATATTGACTGGTCAACATTTGTAATTAATGTCATATTTAAAACACTTATTTGATAAAAAATATTATTTATAAAACACAATGTACAAACTATTTGAAGAACAAATACAACTAAAAAACACTATTCAACACATACAATTAATACACTATTTAATTTACCCATTCACTAAAATATACAACCATTTAACCACAATGTAAAATCTAATTATACTACTAAGTCAACCATTTAAAAATAAAGCCATTAGGCTGCCCGTAATGGTCGATCGACTGGTTCGGTCGCCGCTGCGCCGACCAAGTCGCCACCATTGCAACATAGGGGTCGAACTGGGTCAGTCGGCTCCAAAATTGACGAAGGGTGATTATGCTGAAGGAAAGAATCAAGATTTTGTTTGTGGTAGCTTCGCTAACGTGAGATTAATTATTTCACACCATAACTAAAGTTATTGTTATTTGCAATTTAATTGTTTAATAAAAGTATGGCCGCATAACATTACATTGTCAGGAAATATAATCACAGAGTACCCGCCGCCGCATCGCGCGGGTACTCTGCTAGTTTGCTATAATACAACAACATATATCCTTCTTGCAGTTTGTAGCTAGGATAATTTTGCCTTATGTTATTGATACTTCTTATACCACTTTTACTCCTTTTTACCAACTTTATTTATAAGACATGACTTTTTTTTTTATATATATATATATATATATATTTTGACTTATTATGTTTAGTACTTTTTTGGAATAATTTTACCTGCTTTATTAACAGTGAAAAACAGTTTTTTAAGGTAACAATAACCAATACCAATTACAAATCCGTTCGTGATTTACCTTCTTGTTTTCCGCATGTTTATTGCTAGATTTAAGGTTCGTTTGGTATGACGTATGAAATGTCAAGTTAATGCAATAACGACGTAATGGAATAAATGATGTAATGTGATGATTCATTACCGTTTTTAATCATGTTTGGTTTGTATGATAGCGCAAAATGAAATCGATAAGAAAAAGACTAAAATGTCCACGAAGTTTATTTAATGTGATTAGTTAATGATAGACTTTTATGTAATTTTGATACTATTACAAGATGAAATGCAAAAAAATGAGGTGAGTTCTAAGGAATGAAAATGAGATTTGTTATTAATCATTACATTGTATAATTGTAAACAAACAATATTTTTTTATTTCATTGTAATAATTTTTTCTATTCTCACTTTGATTACAATATACCAAACACTTTGATTACAATATACCAGATACTAAGTTAGTGTTTACCATTTTTTATATGTAGCCAACGATGAACAAAGAGAGATATGTTGCACCTTTTTTTGATATGTAGCCATCAATGAACAAATAGATATATATTGCATTGGAATTCTGTGACAAAGTGAAGATCCTGTTAGATCGTATGTTTACATTGAAACATGTGGGTAATACCCTTTTATTGATACGATATATATATAGAGTTAATACATAATGAAACCCTAATGGACCCAACCGCACATACCGGGCTTGGGCCGTGTTTGTCATCTAATACTCGCCCGCAGTTCGAGCGGCGAAATCGCAAAAGCTCGAAGTGGAGTAGTAAACTAAGAATGCAAAATAAAATAATAATCAAAATAAAACGGGATAACCCAAAGTATCCCCTATTCTAAATTTTTGTTTACGGATAACCAAAGTATCCATAGGATAAACCAAAGTATCCCAAACAGTCGTCTCGGGAATAAGAACCCTAAATTCGACACAAACAAAAGTCGTCTCAGGAATAAGAACCCTGGATTCGACACCAACAAAAGTCGTCTCGGGAATAAGAACCCTAGATTCGACACCAAAAAAAGTCGTCTCGGGAATTAATACCCTGGATTCCACACAAAACAAAAACAAACATTTTTTTTTCACAAAAAAATTAAAACACAAAAACAAACAACAACAACAACAACAACAACAAACTCAATCCCGCCGGGGCAGGGTATGGGGGAGGTATAATGTAGACAGATCATACCCCTACCCCAGGGTAGACCCTGGAGTAGAGAGCCTGCTTCCAAAGAGACCTCCGGCAGGTGCAGGTGTGCGGGTGAGAAAAAGATGAGGGAGCAAAAGAACAGTAAACAAGCATACAGAAGCAGGCGGAAAGGGACAGACAAAACAAGCAGACACGCAAGCAAAAGCAGAAGAGGCTACCCTAAAAACAGAATCACAAAGCCAAAGCACAAAGAGACGCAAGTGAACCTAAGGGGGAAGTGTAAGGCAAGGCACAAAGAGACACAAAAAAATTAAAAGACTTCTATAATCTAATCTACACTTTTTAACTGAAACATAAAATGTTGAAAGCTTCCAAACACAATGTGAACTCAATCCCCCATTCATGGTCCTGATGGAAACACATTCCCATCGGAAGTCTTGAACGCATCTTCAAAGTCATTCCCATTGGAAGTCTTGAATGCATCTTCAAAGTCATTCCCATCGGAAGTCTTGAATAACCACCCTCCCACTAATAACTTCCAACCAATCACAAACCAATAGAAATTTAATTATCAAAGAACCACCACAGCATAAATTCCAACAACATAAATTCCAAACGAACGATTTATCACAATCATAAACCAAACGAACCAATCACAGCAGAAATTCCAATCAGCATATCCAAGCAAACGAACCAGCACAGCAGAAAACGAAACCAAAAACGCAGTCGACCGGTGATCAAACCACACCAACAATCGACTTAGCAACACATAAACTTGTAAACGAGGTCGACAACACAGAGGTCGACAAACAAACAAACACCCACGTCGACAACACACACGGTCGACAAACAGGAACTGTGAAACGAAAAAAAATAGAAAAACAGAAAAAGTTAAGGTTTGTAGGGATCGACCAAAAGGCCTGATACCATGTTATACCGTATGTTTACATTGAAACCCGTGGGTAATACCCTTTTATTGATACAATATATATAGAGTCAATACATAATGAAACCCTAATGGACCCAACCCCACATACCGGGCTTGGGCCGTATTTGTCATCTAATAGATCCTACACAATCATGCTACGATGAAGTGGAAATATATGTATTCATAAAAACACAATAAATGATGTTGATCGTATACTTAGAGCATCCACTATGAGAGGTCTAAGAATAGATCCAAAAAACTTGAAAAGGTTTATGTTTTATATTAGTCATAGTGGAATTTTATTTTATACCTATATGGCATGAAAAGGTCCTAAATGTTAGACCTCTTCATAATCTCAAAACATTTAATGGATGTGTTGTATGAAACAATTATAAAGCTCAAAGATGTTTATACCATAGTAGAAATAGGTTTATTAAATCAAAATGTCTAAAGCTTATTGATGTGACATGAAAATTTTAATACACAAAGCTTTATAATATTTCACTATAGTAGATGCCTTTAAATGAATTTGCTAAACACAACCCTATTTGTTTTGTTTAAAATGCTTAGTTATCTATATATCTTATAATAGAGATTAGACCATCTCTCTTCTTAAATTTTTAATATTTCCAAATATAGATTTTAAGCAAATACATATATTAATGTTTTATGTACAATTAATTTATGCGCAACCATTTATATTAAACATATGCAATTAATATTCATCTTAAATCACCCCCTTACTAAAAAACACAACCATTTATCACATGGTACAATCTAATCAAGCTACTAACAATCTATTATTAAAATCCAATAACCCAAGCACTTAAAACACGAGCATAAAAACACAACCTACGCAACTTAAAAGACCAACATTGTTAAAAGAGTAAAATGCAGAAATCGTCCCTGTGGTTTGCCCAGATTGCAGATTTCGTCCCTACATTTTCGAAAGTGCAGGCGGCCTCCCTGTGAGGAAAAGTTGAGTTCATTTTCGTCCCTGGCCAAATTGAAATGATTGAAATACCCTCGTCTTCATCCCCTTTAACTTTACAAGGACGAAATCTGCAATTTGAACAAACCACAGGGACCATTTATTTTTTGTCGAAATTTTTTTTCGAAAATAATTTTTTTTCCGAAAATAATTTTATCAGTGTTCATCCGTTTTTCGTACATTTTTTTAGATTATTGTCCGTTTTTTATCAATTTTTCCTACGTTTTGTCTATTTATATTCGTTTTTGCCCGTTTTTATCTATTTTTATCCGTTTTTGTCCGTTTTTTTTTTTAATTTTTGTCTGTGTTTCTTACATTTTGTCTATTTTTCTTACGTTTTTGTAATATTTCATCATTTTGAAAAAAAAATCAAAAAGAAAAAAATTAAAAAAAAAATTCCAAAAAAAGTTTTCCAAAACAAAAAGTATAATTTTTTCGCAAATTTGAAAAAAAAATTCCAAATTTGCGAAAAAAATTATACTTTTTTTTTGGAAATTTTTTTTTCAAATTTTTTCAAAATTTTTTTCTTTTAGAATTTTTTCTACGTTTTTGTTTGTTTTTGTAATATTTCATCATTTTGAAAAAAAAAAAATCAAAAAGAACAAAATTTTGAAAAAATTAAAAAAAAAAATTAGAATTTTTTCGCAAATTTGAAAAAAAAAATTTCAAATTTGCGAAGAAATTCTACTTTTTTTTTTGGAAAATTTTTTTTCGAATTTTTCCAAATTTTTTTTCTTTTTGAACTTTTTTTTTTCAAAATGATGAAATATTACAAAAACAAACAAAAACGTAAGAAAAATAGACAAAATGTAAGAAACACGGACAAAAATAGGAAAAAAACGGACAAAAACGAATAAAAATAGACAAAACGTAAGAAAAATGGATAAAAAACGGACAATAATCTAAAAAAATGTACGAAAAACGAATGAAAACTGATAAAATTATTTTCGGAAAAAAATTATTTTCGAAAAAAAATTTCGAAAAAAAATTATTTTCGGTAAAAAATAAATGGTCCATGTGGTTTGTTCAAATTGCAGATTTCGTCCCTGTAAAGTTAAAGGGGATGAAGACGAGGGTATTTCAGTCATTTCAATTTGGCCAGGGACTAAAATGAACTCAACTTTTCCTGCAATCTGGGCAAACCACATGGACGATTTCTGCATTTTACTCTTGTTAAAATTACTCAAATATAAAATTCTTACAATATATAGAGTTGTTGTAACGAAAAACATAAAATAAAAATATATTCATCGCCGCAAGTTTTATTACAGGGTACCCGCCGCCGCATCGCGCGGGTACCCTGCTAGTAGTAATAAAGAACAAATTTATAAAACTAAAATCAATATTATTAGTTGAGTGCAAATAGGACCATAAGTTACATTTGAATGAAGTCTCACAACATAATTGTCGGCAACAACTAGAAAACAGATTACAAATTTGTTTCAGGATAAAGAAATTTTGATCCAAAATGAACACTATCAGTTCCATATGATGATTGCTCTTTTGCATTAACAACAAGTTATGATTTGAATTTAACAAAAAAAATTGCATGTGTTTCAAACAACATAAAAAAGTGTCATACTTTATAGAAACATATGGAATATCACACTTTTATATGAAGTGACAATACAATTTTATTTGGTATTTTCGTTGGCAAATTGAATAATTGTTTACTTTGATCAAGGTTGAAATTGAAGCTCTTAAGGGACCACATTGAAACCACTTGTTGCTATTTTAAATGCAAGTTGATATATTTGCCTATAAATTGTAGTTCATATTTTAGTTTTCTGTTAACAAGGGTCCATAAGGCTTGTCGCAGTCGTGTGGGTCGAGATCGGTTGGCAACAAAAAAAAGGTTCGGCAACCGATGTTGAAATCGGTTTGGTCGAATGTGGCCCAAGGTTGCAAGATCGGTCGTGTGTGGTATATTTGCCATATCGAGTGCATTTTGAACCGATGTGGTTTATTCGTTTGTATTTTACAAATTTAAAAATTGTGACCGTTTGGTCTTAAACTAAAAAAAAAAAAAAAAAAATTCAAACCAAATTTACCACTTTATAAATACCAACTTCACCTCAAACACATTTCTTAACACACAATTTCAAACACAATTCAACCTCAAAATACTTCTTAACACAAGATTTATTACGGCTTGCCGTCTCCCCCATTCTGTTGAAGATATGCAAGTGTACGTTCAAAATCAATGCAATATCGACGATGCGGGCGAAAACACGCTATTATAAACGCCATCGAATTGTTTGACCAGCGAAAGCGAGAAGGAACAAATGAGACAAAACTACCAGAGTTGCAACGACATTACTCTTGAAAGAAAAGCTGTGATCGACAAATTTTTGAAAGATCAAGCCCGTAAAGATCGCGAGGTTGTTACCGCTGACAAGTTGTGGCTGTGTGTTTCGAAGATAACGAACAACGCCGCACCAAAATCAATTGGAGCTATCGGGAGAACAAAGACGATGGTGTTGGTGCATCAACTTCGACTACCAACTTCGAGGGGAACCTCTGTTCGAGGGATTTGCCGGTGCCTCTCGTCTCAGACATGTATGACTCTGCATGCGGGGAGCATTCAGATTAGATTTATGATTTATGTATTTCGTCTTGTTTTTATTTAGCATTGTAACATTTTAATTATTAATGAAATTTTAGTTTATGTTAAAAATGATTTTTTTTTTTTTTTTTTAAAAAAAATAAAAAAATCCTTGGGTCGTCGACTGGGGCATCCGGGTTGTCCCAGGTCGCTGGAGAGAAAAAGCTGACGTGGCGCAGGTTGTCCCAGGTCGTCCCAGGTCGCGACTGGGACCAGCCTAATATTCCTTCAAAATTCTCAAAGTAATACTTTAAATAAAAAAGTTAGTTCCTGACAGGATAACGTTCTATATTAAAATTTCTTATAATAATGTTTGTCATAAAACAATAGCCACATGCTCCAGAAATAGGAAAGAAAACAATATTCCAACAAATATACAACTTAATAAAGCTTGACGGATGAAAAAATAGGACATACTAACATAGAATTATAAGTCAGTGCTAAATGATCAGCAAGTAGTTTGCGTCGAATATTCAGGCCATCGTTTGGATGACTAACTCGACATAAACATGGCGAATGCTTTGTTTCAAGCAAGTGTCTCACATGACCCCTAACAAACGTGTTAACGAGCTTAAGACAAATCTAAGAATAAGTAATTCACACTATATTAATGTATATAAAAAAGTTTGTTGCATTCATAATCTTCAACTGCATTTCGCATATTATTTCCTGATGTTAGATGTATGAATGTATCATATGACATAACTACTGTCACATTCATAGTAGCTCAAGGTAACAAGCAACATCACGAAAGACCAACATCACCACCCACCCCGATTCATCTCTTACCTCTCTTAATTATCTTTTGAATATGATATGGCACATTGATACATCTTTGTTCCTCACCCATTCACAATATTACTTTTGCAGACACGCAATTTCCGCCTCTTTATTCCTTCCCTTGACATTTTTTTCTCATATGTGGTGTTCTCTCTTTATCTTGGTACTCTTTTGAGTCTTTTTCATGTCATGTGTTTCGCTAAGTGTTAACATTAAGCTAGCTGCACCCACATTATGCAGATGTGCTACCTATGATTGCTATGCCCCAATTGCATGATGGATAAGATCGAGCTATTAAGTTTGAGCATGATTCTGTCTTCAAACCATTTACTTACTTGATTAGACTTGCTAACTATTGTTGAAGTAAAAGTTGCAATCTCACTTATCATTTCATGTTGTTAAGGTGTGCATCCTTCATTACATAGCGTGAACGTGAAAGTGTTAATATGCTTATTCGAGGTTTGAAAAAAGATTTAAAAACCGAAGAAATATAATCAAAGACAAAATAATGATCATATATACAAGTTTCACTAGTCATTTGAATACCTTACAATGTCTCTTAATTTTAGGTTTGAGTAAATTGCAAAAATCGTCCCTGTGGTTTGCCCAGATTGCAAAAATCATCCCTGGGGTTCGCTAATTGCAGGCGGCGTCCCTGTGGGGAAACTTTTTCATCATTTTGGTCCCTGGATTTAACTATCGTTAAATGAATTCCGTTAGAAGTTACACATTTAGCCCTTTTGGCCAATAATCGTTACAGCGTCCATCCTTTAAACCACAGGGACGATTTATGCAATTACACAGTTAGTCCTCAATACAAAAACGATTGCACCTTTAGTCCTTAATACATAATTTTAGTTAAAAAAATTGCAGGGCCTGCACCGTTAGTCCTTTATACATAACCTAAGTTAGTCTCACCACCACCACTATTACCACCACCACTTATCACCGCCACTCCACTGCCATCACCACTACCACCACCACCAATACCCACCGCCATTCACCACCACCACTGCACCAGTTACCACCCACAATCATCTCCACCACGTCTACACCACCACAACTAATCACCACCGCACCACCACCACATTACAACCACCACCACCCTACACCACCAATCACCACAAAAAAAAAATCAAAAAATTTTGTAAAAAAAATCAAAAAAAATTTTTGATTTATTTTTCAAAATTTTCAAAAAAATTTATTTCGAAAAAAGTTTTTGAAAAAAAAATTATTTCGAATTATTTTTTTTTGAAAAAAAAATATTATTTCGAAAAAAAAATTTTTTTTTTTAATTTTGAAATTTTTTTTTTTGATATTTGAAATATTTTTTTTTGAAAAAAATTTGAAATATTTTTTTTCCAAATTTGAAATATTTTTTTTCAAAAAAAATTTTTCGAAATAATATTTTTCAAAAAAGAATTTCCGAAATAATATTTTTTTCAAAAAAAAAAATTTTCGAATTTTTTTTTTTCGAAATAATATTTTTTTTCAAAAAAAAATAATTCGAAATAAATTTTTTTTCAAAAAATTTTTTTGAAATAAAATTTTTTGAAAATTTTGAAAAATAAATCAAAATTTTTTTTTGATTTTTTTTACAAATTTTTTTGATTTTTTTTTTGTGGTGATTGGTGGTGTTGGGTGGTGGTGGTTGTAAGTGGTGGTGGTGGTTAATGGCGGTGGTGAGTGGCGGTGGTGATTAGTTGTGGTGGTGGTAGACGTGGGTGGAGACGGTGATTGGTGGTCGTAACTGGTGGCAGTGGTGGTGGTGAATGGCGGTGGGTATTGGTGGTGGTGGTGGTAGTGGTAGTGGTGGTGGCAGTGGGTTGCGGTGAGTAGTGGTGGTGGGACTAACTTAGGTTATGTATAAAGGACTAACGGTGCAATTTTTTTAACTGAAGTTATGTATTAAGGACTAAAGGTGCAATCGTTTTTGTATTGAGGACTAACGGTGTAATTGCATAAATCGTCCCCGTGGTTTAAAGGATGGACGTTGCAACGATTATTGGCCAAAAGGGCTAAATGTGTAACTTCTAACGGAATTCATTTAACGATAGTTAAATCCAGGGACCAAAATGATGAAAAAGTTTCCCCACAAGGACGCCGCCTGCAATTAGCGAACCCCATGGACGATTTTTGCAATCTGGGCAAACCACAAGGACGATTTTTGCAATTTACTCTTTAGGTTTTCAATGTTCTCGTGCAAAAAAGTACGTATACACATAACACAAGAAAACCATCACCTAAAACTAAATTTCTTCAAGAGTAAACAGCAAAAATCATCCCCTCGGTTTGTGTATTTTCGCAAGAATCATCTCTATCTCAAACCTTTAGCATTAAACATCCTCAAATCCACAAACCTTTAGCATTAATCATCCCTGAGCACTAACGTCATTAGTTTTACCCGTTAAGTGTTAAATAATATATGCCCGTTAGTCGCTCCGTTAATATTTTTTGTACTGTTAGTCCTCATTTTACGTTTTCATTCGTTTTTTTACGTTTTTGTCCGTTTTTACTCGTTTTCGTCCGTTTTTATATGTTTCATCCGCTTTTTATCCGTTTTCTATATGTATTCGTCCGTTTTTTTACGTTTTCGTCCGTTTTTACGTTTTTGTCCGTTTTACTTGCTTTTATCCGTTTTCATATGTTTCGTCCACTTTTTATCCGTTTTCGTCCGTTTTTTATATGTATTCGTCTCTTTTTACGTTTTTTACGTTCTCGTCCGCTTTTTTTACGTTTTCGTCTGTTTTTTTACGTTTTCGTATGTTTTTTTGCATTTTTGTACGTTTTTACTGTTTTCGTCCGTTTTTATATGTTTCGTCCGCTTTTTATTCGTTTTTTACGTTTTTTTCCATATTTTTACGTTCTCGTCCGTTTTTTACGTTCTCGTCCGTTTTTTTACGTTTTCGTCCGTTTTTTTACGTTTTTGTCTGTTTTCTACGTTCTCGTCCGTTTTTTTACGTTTTCATCTGGTTTTTTTTTACGTTTTGTCCGTTTTTACCCGTTTTCGTCCGTTTTTAAATGTTTCGTCCGCTTTTTATTTGTTTTCGTCTTTTTTTTTGGTAAAGGGATTACACCCCGGAGAATATATTAGAAAAACATATATGAGTTTACGTACATGAAAGAGAGGTAATGAGCCCTTCTTTTAACGATGAACATCGGCAATACACTTTGAACAAAACTCAAAGCATAACAACCACGAAACACAAACTAGGAATCTACATAAAATAAATATGACAGCAAAATGCTCAAGAGATCCCTAGCTTCCATGCGTAAATTAGCCACCTTCAATCACCAAGCTTGAAATCTTCCAAATTTTCATCAACCTTTCAGGTTGATACGACTTCTTAAGATGTATAGAAGCTGTTGGAATCACTCATAAACTATATTTCAAGTGTTTGTAATTAACATGTAATAGGTTGCTTAATTAGGCTTTTATGTTAGTAATTATGGCAAGGCTTATGTAGAAAGCCCATAAGCCTTGGCCCAAGCCCATAAGGAAGGAAGGGACTAGATGTGTTGCCCTAGCTCCCTTCCCCTATAAATAATGTTGTAAACCCCATTTGGGAGTTGGTTGTTCACTTTTACATTTATCCTACACATAACTCTTTCTCATATTCATACGTGATATTGTATAAGTGTTCATCGGATCTTTCTCATCTATATTTCTTACATATTGATGCTTGTGTTACAATATGGTGACCTAACATTGGTATCAAGAGCAAGGTCGGTTTTTATCATTGTTGATTTTTGGTGATGTATCTTGTCAAAGTCTTGTCTAAAAATCTGTTTTTTACCAAGTATCAACCTTTCACATATGTTTTTTTTTAGTTTTTTAACAGATTTTTTACAAGTTTACTTGTATTTTATGGTCAAAAGTTATTACGGTAAACATGAATATTCATAAAACTGTTTTGTCTCAACAGTTTTTATTCATTTTTTTACTCAGTATAATTTTTTTTGTCCATCTCATGATAAGTTATTATGGTCAACATGGTCTTTTGACCTGGTCAAATGGGTCTATATAGAGTAAGTTTATACCAACTTTCTGGGTTTCTCAAAACTGGTCGGAAAAGGTCGCCGGAAAAATGGTCAAATGGTCAAAACCCTACTTTTACGCCTAAGGACTCACCTTCAGATTTGTTTACGAGTAACTTGGAAAGTTACTCGTAAGGACCCATCTTTACGCGTAAGAAATGTTACGAGTAACTTTTTCTTACGCATAAGCTAACGTTACCAGTAAGGAAGACTATGCATAAGGGCTTACGCGTATTGGTTTACGCTTAAGGTTCAATCTTTACGCATATGATTGACGCATAATGTTGTTTACGCGTAAGGTATGGTTTACGAGTAACAAACTTGTTTACGCGTAAGGTTAGAAGTAAGAACCATGACCTCAAACCAAATACCAACTCAAGGACCTCAGATCTTAGTTATCATCCCTGGTCATCATAAGTTAACAACAAAAAGAAAGGAAGAGGAAGATCAAAAGTATACCAAACCAAATATCAAAAGCTCAAAAGACCTCAGATCTATTCTTCATTGGTCCAAATTTGTCTACGAAAACAATAATATGAAGATGAATACGTGACATAACCAACACCCAACATGAATCAGATCCACAACTATCATCCTCCTCAATACCATAACCGTAACTTTTCCAATTCCATATCCATCAACGAGACTCAGAACTGATAATTGAACATTCAATTGATCTCAATTTCTTTCATTTTCGTGTGGTACAAACCCATTTAAAAATCATATTCACTAAACGAAAGTTCATCATTGACCTTTAAACTCAAACTCAAACTCAAAACAATCAAGATCTCAGTTGTGCTTTCAGTTGTATCTTTTACAAGATTACAAGCTCTTAAATATTTAAATCTCGAAAGCATAACAACCATCATAGATCTATTTAAAGGACTAACCCCTTTATTATATTCGAACTCTTATTAAAAGATAGAACAAAACCAGTCGGTTTTATTCTCCCTTTTGGTTCGGTTACTAATCATTGACACAAAACGAAAAACAACATAAAACATCTCTTACCCGAGACCCTTGTCAAAGGATCTTAACGCTGAAATCGTCTTGAATATCATAAGAGTATCGTTTGTTTTCTTTGGAACGATTTGTGGTTGATGAATTGAGAATAAGATTATTTGATTCGAAGATAATTTTTTAGATGAGAGGGTTTGTTGAAAGGATTTTAGGGGAGTATGATTTTTGAGTTTAGGGTTCGTAATGGGGGCTGACACATATGTGTGTGTGATATTAGGGTTTGACAAATGACTAATTAGGGTTGTGTTGTTTGTTATATATCCGTGTTATTAGGGTTCATGGTTGGATGTGGACCAGGCGTTAATTGGACTTAAGCTGCAATTGTAATGGGCCCTTGTTTCACAACCGTATATTATGTTTTTCATTGGGCTTAATCATTCAATAAGGACATTGGACTGATGACGGACTGGACTGGGCTGTTTTGTGACTCCGAAAAATATACACTTTGGGCTGAATTTTTTATCTATACAAAGGTATTTCTTTAAATACAATGTGTTAATTTTTTTCGGTATAACATTTGGCAAGAGGAGTGGTATTTTGGTATTACCAATTTTCACGGGGATACAATTTTTGAGAAGATCGGGAAACCATTATCAAATTCACTTAAACCGTTAATGAAGGCTAGTTTGAGCATGTAACCGTAAGATGTGACTACGGCGTGAATTCACTATTATTTATTTGAGGTTGAAGTGGGATATCACGGATGCGTGTACTTAGTATCTGAAGATATCGGGGTTGGTTGGATGCATGATTCTTCGAGATCCTTGTTCGAGCTTTAACCGTTACGAATGACAAAGACATGAGTTATCTAGTTGTACCTGATGTAAGGAGTTACGTTGTTGTGCTCACAGCGTATAACTATCACTTTTAAGGAGTTACGTTGTTGTGCTCAAGTGTCACACTAAGGTGTGGATAATTTGAGAAACTTTAAGTTTACCCTTTTTCGATGATGATAAGAAAAAGGGTTCTTCGTCTGACAATAGTGCAAGTTTAAGTCACAATTTCGGGTTATTTTACTTCAGTCTCAAGTTCGTCATATTGGGTTTTCTCCATTAGTAGTCACTACAAAAAGCCGTCGAATGATAATGGGGGTCGGTAAAGAGTTAATACCGAGAAGAGTATACACGAGTAGAGAAGTCTTATCTGCAATTGATTCTCACATGATATTTATGGTACTTCACAATTGTTCGATTACTTGGACATACATGGTTTCGCTGTCTCCAATTCATCATCAACATACGTGGTGTATGATTTTGATTCATTGAAAACATCGGGGGGAAGAGAGTATAGGTGTTCATTGCTTCTTTGATGTTTTTGGATTTAAAAAAAAACCCCCCGTTTCCTTCATGGATTTCTTCAATCAGGGGGAAGAAATGAGACGATTTGTGGTGCAAATTTCTCAAGTTGGTGTTATCGTCTCACTTTCACAGAGTTATCGTGCGTGAAGTTCCCTAAATATGATGTTATGATGCCTTACACATGGTCATTTTATCGAGTAATTGCAGATTCACAGGTAACTATTATTTCGATAGACCGCAACATTCAGGGGGAAGTCGTTTCATTTCGTCTTTCGTGGTTTGTTTGGTGTGAAGCATCTACATACGTGAGAAGATCTTGTTGATTTATTGCATGTTACCCCCGAACGGATTTTCCGCAACAAGTCAGATTTACCTTGTGTGGTTTTCTGCTCATCTACAAATTCGGCGCGCACTCGAAAATTTCAAAAGTTAGAGGAAATGTTCACTACATCAAAGTTTCGAATCTGATGAAGACGGTTTTCAGTTTGGGGGGAAGCTGATTCAGAAACTTCGCCAAAAAGGAGTGTACGGAGAAGCTGCTAAAGACATGCGGCATGAATTGGGGGGAATTTAATCCAATTTATGCATATTACATCATTTGCCTACAAGTGAAGAAAAAGGTTCTCAATTCGTGGTACAAGAAGAAGACAAAGAGCGTAAACTTTCATCATCCTCAACACTTGAAGAGCTTATGAAGACCTTTCTTTATTTGTTTTCTATATTTGTAGTAAATGTTGTAAGTAATCCCTTATGTCGTCCCATTGGGGGAAGATTGTTGGAATCGCTCCTAACTCGTAAATGGAACGACGTTGACGGGATTACATTTTCTATCTTTGTTACTTTAAACACATGGGCTTGTTATGTCAATTTCCCATTGTTGCATGTGTTTGGGTATATATACCCCTCCATACTTCCATGGAGGGGTGAGTCTCATTAGTGTAAGCTTTCATCTTTCATAAATAAAACACACTAGTTTCTCCCTTCTCTCTCTAGTTTCTCTCACTAACTTGAAGATGGCTTTCTTCCATCTTTCAAGACCTCCCGATTCACCAAATCACCCATAAAACGATCCTAACAGAAGCAAGCTTCATCCTAACCACATCCAAAATGCAGTTTATTATCTGATCAGTGTGCCATGAATTCTATTATTTCTCTCTTGCCATAAATAATAAGATGATGCACCAATGAGAAGACGACCAACTATACTTTCAATAGTGTTATCATTAGATATAGGAATAATCAAAATCATGATATCATCCAAAATAGGCGACACATTTGGCATTTTAGCTGCACTCAAGACTTGCTTCCAAACCTTCTCTGAATAGCTACATTCAAAGAACAAATGCTCGTGAGAATCTGGTTGTGCTTTACAAAGAAGGCACCGAAGCAGGTTTAAGTCTACATTAATGCCAAAATCCCATTGCCTCATCCTATCTTGAGTCTTTAGACGCCTCCGCATAACAAGCCATAGGTGGAACGAATGTCGAGGAATGCTATTCGTCCGTTTTTTATGTTTTTGTCCATTTTTTTTACGTTTTTACGTTTTTGTCTATTTTTGTTCGTCTTTTTTCGTTTTTAAACGTTTTCGTTTGTTATTTTACGTTTTTGTCCGTTTATAAAAAATGGACGAAAACGTATAAAACGGATGAAAACGAGTAAAAACGGACATAAAAAATGGACAATAACGTAAAAAACAGACGAAAACGTAAAAAAAGGGACAAAAACTTAAAAAAAACAGATGAAAACGTAAAAAACGGACAAAAACATATAAAAAAAACGGACGAAAACGCAAAAATGGACGACAACGTAAAAAAACGAATAAAAAGCGGATGAAACATATAAAAACGGACGAACACCAGTAAAAACGAACAAAAACGCAAAAAAATTTATGAAAATGTAAAAAACAGACGAAAACGTAAAAAAAACGGACGAGAACGTAAAAAACATAAAAAACCCGATAAAATGCGGACGAATACATATAAAAAATGGACGAAAACGGATAAAATGCGGACGAAAACGGATAAAAAGTGGACGAAACATATAAACACGGATAAAAGCGAGTAAAGCGGACAAAAGCGTAAAAAAACGGACGAAAACGTAAAAAAACGGACGAGAACGTAAAAAACGTAAAAAAAACGGACGAATTCATATAAAAAATGGACAAAAATGGATAAAAAGCAGACAAAACATATAAAAACGGACGAAAACGAGCAAAAACGGACAAAAACTTAAAACACGGACAAAAACGTAAAATGAGGACTAACGGTGCAAAAAATATTAACGGAGGGACTAACGGGCAAATATTATTTAACACTTAGCGGGTAAAACTAACGACGTTAGTGCTCAGGGATGATTAATGCCAAAGGTTTGTGGACTTGGGGATGTTTAATGCTAAAGGTTTGAGATAGAGATGATTCTTGCGAAAATACACAAACCGCAGGGATGATTTTTGTAGTTTACTCTTTCTACAATAACACTTGAACAAACGTTTTCTTTAAAAAAAAATACTAGTTATAATACCCGTGCATGCATAGAATTTTTAAAAGCTCTTTTTACTTATATATCTATACTATATAAAATGGAAAAATGGTCAAAGTGGAAAAAGTGAAAAATGTTGAAAGTTGAATGTTGAAAACATGGTCAATGAAGAGAGAAACAAATAATATAATTAATACTCTTATTAAAACACCCCATTACTTAAAAGTACAATAATTTATTCACATTGTACACCCAATTAAAAGCACATCTACCAAATTAAAAACAATTAATTGAAACCGATACCGGGTTGACCCGTTGAAACCGAGCACGGTTGACCCGACGCTTCAAACCCGCGGGCTGACCCGGTTTAATTTGACATTTTTTTGACCCAACCTATCGGTTTGACTCGGTTTAAATCGATCTGTTTTTTTATCGGAACGGTTCAACCAATTGAACCACCCGGGTGAAATCGGGTTTCAAATTTGACAAAATTATATGAGAAATGATGAAGTAGTTGGGGAACCCGTGACAATTTTTTTAAAGGAGAGACCAAGTAATTGTAGTTTTTGGTTTATTTTGCTTTGACACATTTAATTTATTTTAAAAATGCCGCTCTTGCACCATTTAGGGACTAGCATATATGAATCGCCGTTTAAAAGTTAATATATATTGTATAGCCATTGGTCCAGTATCAATAATGTTATGTAAGTTTATTAAAATCACAAAAAATAAATAGTATTGTTATCTTTAGCGATAATTATTTGTACCTCAAACAAATAACTTTGAACAATGCATAAATATCTATACAAATTGATAGTACAAAATAATCTTATATGGTGATATCCAATTTGCAAAGTTACAATTTTAAAAGCCACACACCAAATGATAAACGCTACACATGTAAAAAAATAGTTATCACTGCCTAAATTACTGACAAAACAAAAAAAAGCGTAGTCGCACACATGTTGGTTATACCTCTAAACTACAATATAATATTGCCAATTACATAATACCGTTGCTTTTGTAATGCTTGAATCTATTATTACTAAAAATCTTAATAACTTAAAACAGTCCTATTAGAAAATATACTCACACACTTAAATCGACTCCATATAATTTTTTTAAAAACTATATATTTATGCTGCTATGCAACCACGCATCAGAATTGTAGTTATTCGAAAACGATTCTCTAATGCTACAAATACAGTTTGATGAAAGAAACTTATGGGTCGTCGGAACTTTGCAGAAAACTAGACATCGCTGCCGCTAGGCGCGGGTACTCGTCTAGTTATTATCAATGATTCAGCTGTATTCAAATATCATTATAGATGTAAAGAGTTGAAATTGTCCCATTTATGCTTTGCTGGTGTTGAGCAATGGTGATGTTGAGTTAATAAAGGTGGTTAAGGAGGTTGTGGATAGTAATGTTTCTGGTCTACTTTCCAATTGGTCTATTTTCCAATTTGAGCAAAAGTACCATTTTCTTTGAAAGTGTTCCTGATGGTGTAAAGCATGAAATTCTTCAAGTGGTTCCTTTTCAGATGGGTAAGTTCATAAAATTAGATTAAAGATTAGTCTCTTAATAAAAATTTAGGGTTTGATTATAAATTATGTTAATCAATCAAAATATAACGTTTATTTACAGTTAAGTCCGAAAGTAAAGAAGCTCACAAGACCATGTGTATTTTCAGTTTTTTTTTTCTTCATCAAATTTCTACACCACTTTTTTCAAAAGTTTATCCAAACTAATTCAATTTTGATTCTATTTTTTTAATAAATATATTTTGACGAAATGATGTAATTCTTTTTTTATATTTTGACGAAATGGTCTATTTATCATCGAATCATTGTTTTTAAAGAGAAATAATACACCCACAAAACAAATCCAAAACAAGCCATAAAATGATGTGTCAAAGAGTGAGTGGCTGAATTAGAAAAAAAAAAAAAAAAAACTATTACAAAGTACACTAATGAGGGAGTGACACCTCATTTTGTGGATTTGTTTGTGTGAGTGTATCATTTTTCGTTTTTAAATAATCAAATTGCAAAAATCGTCCATAAGGTTTGGTTTGTCCTTGTCTTTTCATAAATGCACTCATTGTCTTTATGAGAAACTTACAAGGAGGGAGATCCTCTCAAGTTGTAAACACAACTTGACTTAAGTAAGTGAATTCTGAGCCATTGGATCAAATCCAATGGCTCACAATTGTCTAACTTGAGTCAAGTTGTGTTATACAACTTGAGAGAATCACTCTCCAACTTACAATTGCATTTTTCATCCATGCTCAAAGTGATTTTACTATAATACCCATGTCTTCATCCTTTTTACTTTTCACTTAAACTCTTAATTTCTTTTATATAGAAAAATTGCTTTATTCAACCTATGCTATATCAAACATTGCACACACAATCTTCTTATCATTTACTCACTTAAAGTAGAAGGTACCCTTGGCTGATAGCCATGGCGCCATCCTTCAACACCAACCTATGGCACCAACAACATTGTAGGTGATGCCATGGGCTCTCGCGTCGTACCCACCAGCCCACGTCGTTTTGTTTTTTATTTTTTATTTTTTTATTTTATCGTGTCCATGTTTTATTGGGTTATGTGTGAGTCAGGGGGTGTCCTATAACACTGGAATTAAAAGAAGAGTTTTTTGTGTTAAGTTATAGGTTCCGGTGTTATAGGAAAATATGCCGAGATAGCAACACTTTTACCCATGACACCATGGTACCTTGTTCTTTTAAAAGCATCAACTTACCACAACCACCATCATCGAGTAGATCCGACCAACCACTTCCATACATGTTTGTAACACATACATGAACATATCTGATTTGAGTGGTCGTCATCATCGTTAGCCCTATCGTCGCTGCCACTGTTAACCGTCAGATTTGGTCTTCGTTTTCAAGAGGTGAGAGCTGGCAGTTATGTCTATTTGTTTGGTATAAAAAAGACTTGGTTTTTTTAGGTAAATAATAGTAAATACACACACAAAGTTAAATAATGGTTTTTATTTTGGGATTATGTAATATATGATGTTTGACTTGGATGTGAGAGGAGTTGTTCGCTGATGTGTGTAGGGGTGTAAAAAACTTGACCCGACACTAACCTGAATAAGCTTATTCGGGTCGGGTTACTTAGTTCAAAAAATGTATTCGCACTATTCGGGTCAACCCGAGTAACGCAAATACTAAATAGGGTCGGGTATCAGGTTGAAATTATTTGGCTAACTCCGGTTCCATTGAGAAGGTTTTTATTTTGAGAAGATTGAGAAATCTTCGTTTGAGCAAATTGATTCATGTTTTTTATTTAATTTACAAGTAAACATCATTTTATGGTGAATCGAATCTATAAATCACAAATTTGATTCACAAATCATTGTTAAAATCGAGTTATAATGATGATTCATTAAATTTGTACAGATGATTCAGTATTCTACATATATCGCAAAATCGATAGATTTTTAACATTGATTCAAATTTTTTTTACACATTTTGAATTTTAATCACATTAAAATGAGTTTTACGCTTGAAAAACGTGAATCAAAGTTAAAAATCTATCGTTTTTGAAAACCTTCTCAATCTTCTCAAAATAAAAACCTTCTCAATCGATCCGGATTATATATATATATATATATATATATATATATATATATATATATATATATATATATTTAATTATTTATGTAAAAATATTAAATTACACCATTTTTTAATTACTTTGCTCTCGGGTTGACTCGAACCCGAATAAACCGAACCAGACTAACCCGAGTTCAAATAAGGTCGATTTTGGGTATGTTATTTTTAGCCTTGACCCGACTTTGACCGACCCGAATTGATCTAAACCCAACCAACTCAACCCGCTTAACACCCCTAGATGTGTGTATTCTCAACGGGGATGGTATTGACTTATTTAAAATGAAAGATTATAGAATTTGGTAAAATATGGCTTTGTTATATGGAGGTTTGCTCCAAATTGCGGGTTCAATCCTTATACTTTCGAAAGTGCACTCATCGGTCATGTAAAAAACTTATAAGTGTACATTTGGTCCATAGCTAAAGTTAAATTACTAAACTACCCTATTCGTCTTTCTTTTCACTTTGGTCTCTGTGAGAGTAATTTAGTCATTTAATTTTGCCTAGTGACCAAAAGTGCACTTATAAGTTCTCCATATAAACGACGAGTACACTTTCGAAAAAATAAAAACCCGAACTTGCAATTTGACCAAATCAATCACAAAACAAAGACTCAGATAGATTGCACCAACATTCAGCAAAGTTATGTCTTTGACAAAGGCCGATCACTGCAATGGTTTCCACCCATTGGGTCATCATTAAAAAAAAGTTATAGATCGGGTCATCATTAAAAAAAAGGTATAGATCACAAAGATAATGGTCTAAAAACTAGATTAAACTGCAAAAATCATCCATGTGGTTTGTGGTTTTGGCAAGTATCATACTTATCTCAAACCTTTGGCATTAATCATCCCTAAGTCCATAAACTATCGGCACTAATCATCCCTGAGCACTAATGTCGTTATCTTCTCCGTTAACTCTTCTCGTCAAGTGGCAATGTTAGTCTATTAACCAAACGATCGTTTGCAATGTTAGTCCTTTATACTAACAGTCGTTTCTACATAAATAAAAATTTGGTATTCTTACGTAACTCGTCCGTATTCTTACGTTTTTGTATGTTTTTATACGTTTTCGCCCGTTTTGCTACGTTTGTCCGTTTTTATACGTTTTCGTCCGTTTTTCTAGCGTTTTCATCTGTTTTTTTTACGTTTTCGTCCGTTTTAACATGTTTTCGTCTGTTTTTACACGTTTTCGGCCATTTTTATACGTTTTCGTCCGTTTCAACACATTTTCGTCCGTTTTCACGTGTTTTCATTTGTTTTTCTTACGTTTTCGTCTGTTTTTTATGTTTCGTTCGTTTTAACACGTTTTCGGCCAGTTTTATACGTTTTCGTCTGTTTTTTTACGTTTTCATCCGTTTTAACACGTTTTTGTCTGTTTTTACACTTTTTGGGCCGTTTTTATACGTTTTCATTCTTTTTAACACGTCTGTTTTCACACGTTTTTGTCTGTTTTTACACGTTTTCGGCCGTTTTTATACGTTTTCGTTTGTTTTAACACATTTTCGTTTGTATTTATAGGTTTTTGTTTGTTTTTATACGTTTTCATACGTTTTTATACGTTTTTGCCTATTTTGCTACGTAAGAAAACGGACGAAAATGTGTGAAAATGGACGAAAATGTGTTAAAACAGACAAAAACGTATAAAAACGGCCGAAAACGTGTGAAAACAAAAGAAAATGTGTTCAAAAAAACGAAACGTAAAAAAACATACGAAAACATAAGAAAAATGGACGAAAACGTGTTAAAACGGACGAAAGTGTAAAAAACTGATAAAACATAATAAAACGGACGAAAACGTGTTAAAACGGATGAAAATATGTTAAAACGGACAAAAACGTATAATAACAACCGAAAACGTGTAAAAACGTAAGAAAATGGACGAAGACGTATAAAAACAGACAAAAACGTAGCAAAACGGTCGAAAACATATAAAAACGGCCGAAAAATTGTTAAAACAGACGAAAACGTGTTAAAACGGACGAAAACGTAAAAAAACATACGAAAACATAAGAAAAACGAACGAAAACGTGTTAAAACGGACGAAGACGTATAATAACGGCCGAAAACGTGTAAAAACGTAAGAAAAACATACAAGTATGTATAAAAATAGACAAAAATGTAGCAAAACGGGTGAAAACATATAAAAACAGCCAAAACGGACGAAACGTATAAAAACGGACGAAACGTATAAAAACAGACGAAAACGTATAAAAACAGACAAAACGGACGAAACGTATAAAAACGGACTAAAACGTAAGAATACGGACGAGTTACGTAAGAAAACCAAATTTTTATTTAATTAGAAACGACTATTAGTATAAAGGACTAACGTTGCAAACGATCGTTTGGTTAATGGACTAACGTTGCCACTTGACGAGGAGAGCTAACGAAGAAGATAACGACGTTAGTGCTCAAGGATGATTAGTGCCGATAGTTTATGGACTTAGAGATGATTAATGCTAAAAGTTTGAGATATGGATGATATTTGCCAAAAACCACAAACCACAGAGATAATTTTTGCAGTATACTCTAAAAATTATCTAACTTATTTACATTTTGCTTTGTTGTGTGTCATACTTTTTTTTTCCTATTAGAGCACAAGGTATGCAAGGACCCAATAACACGTTATTGGTATGTCACATCAGCGCCACATCCTACACCTCCTAATAACACACCAATAACTCAAACAACCCTCCCTCATAACATACCACTAACATCACCTATAGGTCCCGCAAAATACCCCACCAAATATACTTCTCACTCACAATAAAAACACACACACACACACACACAAAAGATGCATTTGGCTTGAGCTAGTGGAGTGGCTCAAAACACAAAAGAGTGCATTTGGCACAAGTTTGGCATGTTGGCCGGTAAGGTTGGCACACCAACGGCTCACCAATGGCATCTCATACCTTGTGCTCTTATATCACCAAACTCTTCTGACATTCTATGTAGTGTACTAGTTAACCTGATGACTTGCTTGTTGCTTACCTGCGTCTAGTTTCTTGTTATTATAATCTTATTTTCTTCTATAAGTATTTCCTAAACACCACCCATTTAAACAACCAAAGTACCGAACACAATTATCTAAATCCCCAACAAAACTTCATATTCTTCGTAGACGGGCACAGACTTACATGGATGATCGGTGTGGCACTTATTTTTGGTTGCAAAGTGTATAATTTTAATAGTGTCATTTTTTTATGTGCAACCCTTAATATTTATGATATTTTCTTTATAGTGCAACTTTAACTTAACTAAACAAGTTTTTATGATACAAATTTTTGTACTTATCATAAAAAAAGGATTAATTTCATATTTCACCCTACTTTCATGATTAATTTCATATATACCAAAAGTGCAAGTATCTAATGCATAATGTACAATATTTTTAATGCATATTTGGGTATATATGAAATTTCCAACTAAAAGAAAGGGAGATATGAAATTGCACAACGCCTTTTCTAAAATCCTAAATCCGTCCATGTTTGTAAAGGACCACAAACAATTCATTTTTCTCATCTTTGTCATCAAGAACCTCATTGATCTCATCAATAAATTCATCTTCTTCATCATACACCGCCCATTTAAACACACAAAAAAATACACAAACACACACGCACTAGATTTCATAATGACTCGATCAATAGAACAAACAACACACATAACAATCAAAAGTGAAGATGGGTGGCCTTGCTTTCGAGACCAGAGATGGGTTCGTTCACAACCATGTTGAATTTCATATAGGTTTCTGTCACAGGATCGGTTGGTTCCCCGAAAAAACGGTGGTGGGGGCAGCGGCTACATGCAATGGTGCGGTTAATTTTAAACGAATAAGAAATCTATCTGTTGGTAATTTGGTAAAGTTTAAGGGTAGCAGAATTGAAAAGATATAAATGGGTTGTGGAGATGAAGAAGATGAAGATTGAGGTTATGTTTTCGGTGTCAGTTGCTGCAAGGGAAAAAGTGAGGTGTCGTGTGTTCTGTACTTCTATAATTACATACTTCCATGTGTTGTCGTGAAAGGAAGAAAGAGCGTTTTGGAATAGGTTTTAATGATGTGGATAAGGGTGAGCATATGACCCGAACGGACTGGACCGACCGAAGGACCGACCACATTCGGTCCGGTCCGCGGTCCCGGCTTTTGGGCTAATTGGTCCTCGGTCCGGTCAGTACGGACCACCAAAACCGACGAATTTGGCCTTGTTGGACCGGACCGACCGAAGGACCGACCGGACCGGTCCGGACCGAGACCGGACCGACCACATTCGGTCCGGTCCCGGTCTTGGGTTTATGCCGAAATCGGTTTTCGGTCCGGTCCGGTCTTGGCCGGTCCGGTCCGGTTTTTGGACCATGCACACCCTTAATGTGGTATAGTAGAATGAGGTGACATCTTAGGTGCATATCAAGTAAAAAAATTAACTAATGTAAAAGTACATTACATAGAACGATTGGAAGACTTCGTTGCTGTTTGTTTCGGCTTATATAGCCGGCTTATATCTTACTCCGTATTTAGTTTTGGGCTTATGTTTTATAAGCTCACTTTTTGTGGCTTATTTTGACATTTTCAGGCTTATATAAGTTCATTATGTCAGCAACAACTTATATAAGCCGGAAAGTGTCAAAATAAGCTACAAAAAGCGAGCTTATGAAACATAAGCCCAAAACCAAATAAGCCATATGCCTGCTATATAAGCCGAAACAAACACCCCCTTCGTAGATATAATAGGAAAAAAAATAACTTCTATACACAACAAAGCAAGAAGTGGCTACACTACATAGAACGATTGGAAGAGTTCGTAGATATAATCGGAAAACAATAAATTCTATACACAACAAAGCAAGAAGTGGCAATTTAGATACATTTTTAGACTATTATCCCTTATCACTAATATTGCAGGTTGGAATCATTATCATGTGTCATCTAATGATACTAATGTTTAAAATAGTTTGTTAACCAAACCTATCTGAATATTTAATACGTAGTAAGATACAAGCATGTATCCATAATATAACTAAGAGCCAGTAAGTAAATTGGCATTTTGGACAGAATCATTGTGCTACATTGCAAGCAAATTGGTACATACATCTGAGGTAGTGTCTGAAATGTTAAATACTTATTTTGACATGTATAGTAAAACTAGTGTTGTAATGCATAAAGGGCATATATTGCAGTGAATGGTACCTGTATATATGTTTGTACCCCATCTTTACTGCAGCCACCAACTGAAGTGATCTTCTAGCATTACACTTATAAACCAAAGCAAGAGTCGTGATTGTTATACAAATCCACAAATATATCTCAAGTCTCTACCCATTATTCGATTCTAAAAAAGTAAAAATATATACTGTATTATACACACAACCCATTAAAAACAAGTCAACAATGATGTACGTGCCGTACAAACGTTCATTCACTTGAATTAAAGGGGACCGTGTCCCTCCCTTCTTTTCTTTGGGGTGTGGAGGGTTGAAGTTGCTTGAGCATCACTAGCACGTTTGGACCCTGGGCCAACATCGTCAGTGGAGGAAGCATTAGTGGATGAATCGTCGGTGGAGGAAGCGTCAGTGTAGGAGGTGTCTGTGGAGGAAGTGTCGGTGGAGAAACTTTCACCGGAGAAAGCGTCATAAAAGTCACAGCTAGCAGCATCTTCGCGAGCAGCAACATCGCGCGAGGCAGCTTCACGAGCAGCAGATTCTCGAACGGCAGCTTCGCGAGCAGCAGCTTCACGCGCAGCAGCTTTGCGAGCAGCAGCTTCGCGAGCAGCAGCTTCGCGAGCAGCAGCTTCGCGGGCAGCAGATTCTCGAGCAGCAGCTTCGCGTGCGGCAGCTTCACGCGCAGTGGCATTGGTAGCAGCAGCATTGCGAGCGGCTTCGTGAGCAGATTCGCGCGCAGCAGCTAGGGCGTGATCATACTTAGCTCTAGATTCTTCATCAGACAAGACTCTTGCTGCTATCGCAATCCTCTTAAATGCTTCTGATGCTTTTGGAAAAGTGTTTTGATCTGGGTGAACATCAATTGATAATTTACGATATGTTGAGCCAATCTTCTTTGCATTGTCAGTCTCCTCAACGCCGAGGAGTTTGTAGTGTGTTGTGTCAGAAGGTGCAGAAAGAATTTCCATCAAAGCTACTAGCTTTTTGATCTTAGGCAATCCTGGATTCATCCGTTGGGCCTTCCTAGCGAACTTTAACGCGTCAGGATACTCTCCTTGGTTGGCTTTTGTTATAGCAATTTCTTGAGCCCTAATGGCGTCATCCTTGTTGGCTTCTAGCAGTGATTCCTGCAAAATAAACTACTTGTTTAACATAATGCCACGGCCTAAAGTCAAAATATAGCAACATATTTCTGTTGTGCCCGTTAAGTAAGTACTAAATTTTTTTCCGGTTTAATAACTATATTTGCATATGATGGGAAAACTCAATTACTTATAGTGTTCAAGACTTCAAGTAACAGCCAGTATAATGCGACATTTTAACCTCTTTTTTTTTGCTGACATGACCGCAGAATTCTTTAAAAAAACACATACAAAATGAATGTACAAATAACGAAAATGAAATATAAATACCAAAACTAGACAATGATGCAATATGAACACCAAAGTCACAAAAACAAAAACAAAAAGAATCAATACACACACCTCCAAGCCAACCCAGCAGCTGCAACAAGGGAGCAAAATGAGACTGCCTCCTTAAAAAACCTTCCCAAGTAAAACTATGAGAAAAAACCTTGGTGAAGGAAAAAAGAGTACAACTCTCAAGTGGCACTCCTATCTTGAATCATACACAGGGGGTGTTTGTTTAAGCTTATATGTGGCTTATGAGCTTATGTGTGTTTCGGCTTATATTATATAAGCCCCAATATTTTGGCTTTTTATGAGACTTGTGAGCTTATATAAGTTTATTATGATATGATAAAGTCATATAAGCCAATAGGTCTCAAAATAAGCCAGAAATTTGGGCTTATCTAATATATGTGGCTTATGAGCTTATGTGTGTTTTGGCTTATATTATATATAAACCCCAATGTTTTTTGCTTTTTATGAGGACTTGTGAGCTTATATAAGTTAATTATGATATGATAAACTCACATAAGCCAATAGGTCTCAAAATAAGCCAGAAATTTGGGCTTATCTAATATTATAATCCGAAATCAAATAACCTCATAAGCCCACACATAAGCTTAAACAAACACCCCCACAGACTTGGATTCTTGGAATCTTCCATTTATCTAAGAATCAATTACCAAATGGGCCACTGAGTAGTAAAATACCTTAAAACAATTAACCACATACCCTCAAGGATCAAACAGAAAATACACATTAACAGCACGAAATATCAAATCAAAGAGTAACATAAAAGATCACTACGCGGATCGTTCACTAAAACCTCAAAATGAACATCAAAAACTCTAAATAATGAGAACATTGAATCTAAGATAAAGCCCAGATCAAGAACTTACGGTATTCATCGAAGCCACAAGAAGTGCCGCCGAAACCAACTGTGTGAAAACACTGTAATTTCCTCGGAGTTCCGGATGAATAAAAATGAACGTGGATTGTCTTTCTATGTCTACTTGACCCCCGGGTGCAAGCCCATTATTTTTCTATTCAGTTAGGGGTGTTGTATGTCTACTTGACCCAGTGTCCATTATTTTTCTATTCAGTCAGGGGTAGGGGTGTCATATTTCCCGACCCGACCCGGACCCGAACCCGGATATTCGGGTCGGGTTACTCGGGTCCAAAATCCAATTCGGGTCAATCGGGTCAACCCGATTAACCCGAGTACGAACTAGGGTCGGGTATCGGGTTTAAAATATTTGAAAATTCGGGTTCGGGTTGACCCGACTAACCCGACTTAAATTTTTTATTTTCTATTATTTTTTTTTAACTTGTCCCAATCTTATTTAATTGAAAGGCCCAAATTAGTGCATGAACATATATTGCTTCATATATTTGGTTTTATATTCATTTTCATTCTATATAATTGACCTCAGATTGAAAACAAAATGCATTACAAAAAGAAAATGTGTAAATCCAACTATAAATTGCATATATTAATGCATTGCTCTACTGGTATGAATATAATAACCTTTTAAAAACCAATAGACATTATATTCATAACGTTTGGTCACTAAATTTAAGAAATTAAATTCTAGAATTATATAAATGGACTTGACCGAACCGACTTGACCGACCCGATTTGACCGAACCCGACCAACCGAATTCAAATAGGGTCGGGTTCGGGTATATTATTTTTTGGCTTGACCCGACTTCGACCCGACCCGACTGACCCGAACCCGACCGATCCGACCCGAATGACACCCCTAGTCAGGGGTGTGTGTTTGGGTAATTGAACAAATGTTTTAAAAAAGTATTATATTTGTCATTATTTGCTTTTGTAGTTAGCGAACAATTTTTTTTGCTTTTGTGAGTACTTTTCTTTCAAATACATGCTTTTTTTTTTGGTATTCTGTAAAATTTTTAGACATTTTTGCCCCTCTTAGCTAATAGAATTTTTTTTTCCTAAGGCAAAAATGTCACATACTACCCTGAAAATGATAGAATTTGAAAGAAAAGTACCCACAAAAGCAAAAAAGAATTGTTCGCTACCCACAAAAAAAAATTGTGGCAAGTATGATACATTTTAAAAACATTTGCTCTAGAATAAACAGAAAAAATGAAACCGAACCTAATCGAAATTTGTCAAAACCGAACCGAGGTTTGAATATGATTTTGGCTATTTGAACCGAAAATTAAACCAAAAACTAAATTTATATAAATATATATATTTTTTAGAGTAAATTGCAAAAATCATCCTTAAAGTTTGGTCAAATTGCAAGTTTCGTCCCAAATGTTTAGAAAGTGCAACGATCGTCCATGTGGGAAACTTTTGGGGCAAAAATCGTCCCTGGCCAACAACAAATGATTAAAATGCCCTTTCTAAACGTTTGAGATGAAACTTGCAATTTGGCCAAACTTTAAGGATGATTTTTGCAATTTACTCTTTTCTATATTATTTTCAGTTTTCTTACATAATTGATCCCTGTGTTGTACAAAGTTTTACAATGTATATACAAAAAGACCAGTAAAATTTATCTTAACACTTTTTATGCTTAAAATAACTTTTTTCCCCAAAAATTTATATAATTAAATTTAAAAAAACCATAAATTAATTTGGGTTATTCGTTTCAACTCGAAAACCGAACCGAATTCAAATTCAATTTTTGATTCGGTTGAATTCTAGTTCGGTTCGGTTCAGTTTTTAGTTTTTTTTTAAAAATAAATAAATAAACCGAATCGAAAAACGAACAACCCGATGACCAAACCGATCAACACACCTATATTCAGTCAGTTGGGCCGAGACTTACCCAAATGAATTTAGTGCCTATTTCAAAAGCTAATAAACTCATTCATTTTACCACTCTGATTACGTAGTATAATTTTAGGTGTCATTTTGCGTTAATAGCTTATCTAAGCTCACAAGCTTAAATAAATAAGTACTCCCTATAAGTTTATTGGTTTTGCAAAATTGTGATTAGATTATAAACCTACCAAATCAGCTCAAACAAACCCCTTATAAGAGGAGATCGAGAATGACGTTCTGGACAATTACACTGCTATATGTATTTATCGGTTGCTGAAAGTAACTTTGTGGTGTCACCTCCTGTGAATCATAAGGCACTTACGGAGTGGGCACAACAAACCCTCCGCACCATGTCTATCAGTGGCAAAGGGCCGTCATTACTGTTGGAAATATAGCAAGGTTGGTTAAGGTTTACCCAAGTCCCACCTTGGAGGGACAATGAAAATTAAGTTTATAACTGTGCACTTTGATACTATAATAAAGTAATTAGTGCTGCATGAGAATCTGGGGGTTCCTTAAGACCTATCAATTGAGCCGAATACTTCTTACACTTGCTTTAACATGGTACAAGTTGCTAACGGATAAGCTTCTCAGTACAACTCCATTGGGATAAATTCACGTGAGTAAGAAAGATATTTGACCACGCAAACAAAACATGGGTGTAAAACGGTTCATGAGTTAGGTTTGAAATCTTCTCCCATTATCTCTGATTTCTAGGGACTATGATCATGGCAAGAATATTTGTTAGTTATGATCACGATCAAGGTTTTCCTCCTTTATTTAGTATTGAAGAAGCTCATGAAACACACAATCATCCTTTTTCTCCCTACTGCTTTTGCATTGCGTTGTTACAGTTATGTGATTCAACACTATGTCTGCATAAGTCTTGAGCTGTACGACGTATTGGCTTGTAGCAAATTCATACGGGCATTCTATAAACTTTAAAAGGACACGGATTACACGTGCAGTACATCCTTTTCTATTCCCTCCTTTTGCGGGTGTAATTGTATGTGTTCATTTACCATTGTTGGTGTTTTTCATGGTGCTGTTCATGTTGCACTGAATTAGATGGTAAATGAAACACCAAGAACAGCAGCATCGTCATCATTACACTTTAACTTTCTAAACTGCCTTCAATGATCCATCAACAGTACATCCAGTTGAAGTAGATGGTGAAATCAGATATGAAAAATAATAATAAATAAATAAATAAACAAATAAATAAATTTGGTCAGAGGCTAACTGAACGAACTTGGTAAAGCTCAGACTACCTAAAAGTTTCTACAAATGTCTCCAGAAATAAAGATGCTTTATTAAGAAATATGAAATTTAGAACAACATATATTAACATTGTCACTAGGAATAACATTTAGGGCAAATTCTTTGAATACCCCGGTTGCCCAATAAATTTACCTCAAATGCCCCAAAATTTTTTTACTTCTTTAAATACTCCATGGGCAACTCTCACAATTCAATATTTGGGCAACTCTCCCACATAGGTGACATGTGTCCCTTTTTTTTGGTCCACCTTGTACTTACATTGTACAAGTGTCATAGGTGTTTAGTTGGGCAACTTTGACCCACTTTATTGGGCAACTGATATTTTTTTGTTTTTTAGTACAAAAGTATGGTCTTTTTTTATTATTAAAAAGTACATATATGTTGGGCAACTTGGTCCCACACTTATGTACTTTTGTGCAACTCATTAGGTATAAAGTATACATGTATTTAATGTATAAAAAACTTTTAAAAGTGTATAAATAATTTTATAACTTTTATACATTTATACACTTTATATATTTACAAATACAAATCTTCCTTTACACACTTCTTTTTTTAACACACTTCTTATCCACATAACTGATAACACACTTCTTATCCACACATAACACACTCAACACACTCAGATCCACTGATGTAAACAATCCAAACCATCGCCACCACACTCCGATCTAATGTCTATAAAAAAAATGATTTGGGTTAGGGTAAGTAATTTTGTGTTTGATTTAGGGTTTCGCTATTTTTGAGTTAATTTTTTTAATTGGTATCGTATTGGGGGTTTAATTGTCCGTGTTTGATTTATGGTTAATTTTTTAAGTTGGTATCGTATTGATTTAGGGTTTCGCTAATTTAGGGTTAACTTTTTAAGTTGGTATCGTATTGATATAGGGTTTCGCTAATTGTTCTTGTTTGATTTTGGGTTTCGGATATTTTAGGGTTTAATTTTTAAGTTGGTAACGTATTGGGTGATTAATTGTTCTTGTGGTTTTAGTGATTTGTTGCTACTTATTAAGTTTGAGAAACAAATGATGGATGTTGTTGTAGACTAAGTGAATAAAGCACTGTAAGATAACTGGCACTAAGTGGTTTTAGTGATTAATTGGTAACGTATTGTTTCACATAATTGTTCTTGTGGTTTTAGTGATTTGTTGCTACTAATTAAGTTTGAGAAACAAATGATGGATGTTGTTGTAGACTAAGTGAATAAAGCACTGTAAGATAACTGGCACTAAGTGAATAAAGCACTGTAATGATGGTGCAAACGGTTCGGTCAACGAAACAAAATACAATGAAAATTAAACTGACACACACTAAATATAATCCGGGGTGTGATCCAAGTTTGAGAGTGTAGAGTCGTAACCATCGTCGTAAAGATACTCAGACCAACCTTCAAATTTGCTCATCCCACTCTGTACAAAGCATCGAATTCTCGTCCGACGTTCTTGTTCCTCCCTGAGGCTTGCTCCATACGAGCAACTTCCTCCATATCTAAAAACACTTCTTCATCTTGGAGCGTAAGTCGCTCCCTTTCGGCTTCCTCCTTAAGCACAACTTATCTTTCTGCTATCTCCCTTTCTGCTTCCTCCTTAACAGCAACCTCCTCCATTTGTCTTAAAATTTCTTCTTCATCAATTTGTTGGCCGAAATCTTTTTGTTCAGAATTGTTGGCGAGAATCTTTTGTTGGAAATTGTTGGCTGAAGTCTTTTTAGACATTTTGTGAGATTTTGTAACCTATTGCAAACCATGATTAAAAAACACACACATATAAGGTGGGTAAGTTTTAATATTTATTACCCTTAATATGTCAATAAATGTGGTAGTTGAAAATAACTCTCCCTTATAGTTCACATGGGCCCACCTTGTACTTACATAGGTGATTTGTTGGACAACTTTTGCCTACTTTCTAATTAAGCACTTAGTTCTCTAATAAAACACTGCAAGCCTTTTTATTCTCTTAAGATAACTGGTATTGAGTTGAGTGGGTGCAAACGGGTTCGGTTAACTCCTTGATCTGCCACCTAGAGTGGTATGAATACCTGCTCTGGCCAACCTTAGTTCACTCGGGCACTCGGCTTAATCCAAGTTAAGGATTTGGGCAGTCTTGGAAGTTGAGATTGATTAAGGTTTAGGCAACAACCACTGGCAATGTTGCTGCATCCACTGCTAGTTCAGAAGAAACCACTGCTAGTTCATAAGGGGCCCCACTGCTAGTTTAGACGAAACCACTGCCAACTAATTACAACTAATTCTATCCACTGCTAGTTTAGAAGAAACCACTGCTAGTTCATAAGGGGCCCCACTTGCTAGATTCAGGAAACCAACAACTAATTCTATCCATATTGCTGGTCTGCCGTTTATTTTAACCTTAATTACAGTGTTTCGTGTATTTGTGATATGTATGAGGCTGTGATGACAATTATCTTACTTGATCAAGCAAATGATGTGATTTACCGTATCTTGGCATGGCAATTTTATTACATTATTATGCACCCATGGCGGTTATATCTTTTGAGTTATCTATTTATACAGATCGAGCCTTGATAATGCATGTCACAATACACGTTCAGTAGCATACATTATTGTGTACCCATGGGGCATAACGTTTGATTTGATTTTGATAGGAACGTTTGAGTGTTTGAGTGTGTTTTAGTAGCAGTTGTATTTTTTATGTGTATTTGTATATTTGTTACATGCAAGAATTTGTGATGACGATTATCTTATTTGATCAAGCAAATGATGTGATTAGCCGTCAGCTGGCATGGCAATTTTATTACATTATTTTGAAGCCACGGCGGTTATATCCTGATGTTTTTGTATTTATCAAACTTTTTACAGATCTGAGCCTTGTTAATGCATATAACAATACACCCCTGATTGGTATACTCACATAGATGATTAACATCTTCAGGTTAATCATGTTTCATTGTGGTTGGCATCCGCTGGCAACACATGAATATATATAATCATGTTTCATTGTCCCTAGCAGACGCCCATCCTAATGAAACATGATTGGCTTGAAGATTTGTATCATCTCTGTGAGTATATAGTTTCCGTGGTTAAGAAGTGTGTTAAACTAGACATGTAACTTTTTCAAACAACTCCTTTACATATATAAGATTTGAGTTTGTAAGAGGCTGCGATGACAAGTATCTTATTAAATCATGCAAATGATGCGATATTCCGTGTCTTGGCGTGGCAATTCTATACTATTGCAGCTATGGCGGTTATATCCCGATGTTGTGTAAACTATTGATTTATACAGATCTGAGCCTCAGTATTATGTTAAGAAAGGGCTAAATATTGTTAGGTAATTGTTTGCTGTCACTTTGATAAAATGGTCTCTTTTATCAGCGAGTATCAACATAAAAGGCTAATTGTACACTTGAGTAACAAAACAAACATTTGAATGATCAAAGATGGATGAACGGCACCACCTTTGAGTAGCAAAATAAACTTAATATGGTATCGTTCATCCATCTTTGATTATTCATTACTATTTGCAGCCATGGCGGTTATATCTTAGATGCAGACAAGTTAACCAAATGCAGATAGTTTGTTTACTTACAATTCAGCTTTGTTGATTGAATGGCATGTCAGACCTGGATCATTTGTGTAATTTATAAATCAACCTAGATCTGACATGCTATTCAATCAGCAAACCTGGATTGCAGGTGAACAAACAAGTATATGGAGGAGTTTCCCAATTCTTCAAAGGCGACTGTTGCCCATGGGGCATTTAGGGAAGTGCTATTTGTATTTATCATATTTTGATTGTTTGTTACTTTATATGAGTGTGATATAATTGTTATAGACTGTTGCTAGATAGTTAAAAAAATTTAGTTTATATATGTTAAGGAGTTACTTAAGAAAGAAGGATCAATATGATATAGTTGTGGATTCAAAGACAAGTTGAAAGTAACAATGTGGCCATCCACAACTTCCTACATTCAACTTGTCTTTGAATATCTCAATGATCACAATAGATGTGCCTTGATCATTGCGTGTTGATTGTGATAATGATATAGCGTGTATTGTTCATGACACGCCACACTCCTTGATTATCCCACTCAAATGCTTTTCTAGAATCCAAAAATTCTAGAAAAGACCTTGGTACTGAGCTTCCACCAACCCATTCCTATGTCAGCACAACAATGGGTTCGACATGGCAATGGGATTTAGTGGAGGCTCAAAGTACCAAATCTAATCCCACTTGTTTATAACATATTGACAAGCAACTTTGTTAACCAACTCCTTTACATAGGTAATTGTTTGTCTGTTACATTAATGTTATTGTTTGTCCATTTGAGTTAATATATAGAAGTTCGTCCATGGTTTATTTAAAGAAGTTGGTTTATTTTGGGCCACATGTTGTTATTTGTGATATGCAGAGGTGATGTGACTATCTTATTTGATATGCAAATGATGTGATTTACCGTATGTTGGCATGACAATTTTATTACATTATTTTGCACCATGGTTATATCCTGATGTTCTGTGTTTATCCAACTTTTACAGATCGAGCCTTGCTAATGCATATCACGCACACTTTCAGTTGGAAGTTTATATGAGTGTGATATACTTGTTATAGACTTTTGCTAGATTGTTAAAAAAGGTTAAGGATCAATATGATATAGTTGCATTCAAAAGGAAGTTGAACATTACCAAGGTGGCCACGTTACTTTGTATATGAGTAGGGAATTTGACATAGTAACCCATTCTTAATTCCCAAACATTGCCTTTTTTTTTTCAACAATCTAGCAATCCATGGTGCAGCCTTTGCTCAAAGGGAGTTGAAACGACAAAGGTGCTGTAGAATTCAGGAAGGGTTCACTAAGTTGAAATTCCATACTCATATACAAAGTAACGTAGCCCACGTGGTATGTTCAACTTCCGTTTGAATCCGCAACTATATCATATTGTTCCTTAACTTTTTTAACAATCTAGCAAAACTATAATTATGATGTTAAAAACATAATAACCCCACTGGAGTTCTCATGCATTGCCTTTTGTTTTCAACAATCTAGCAATTCGCCAGTGGAGCATTTGCACAAAGGGAGTTGAAACGACAAAGGTACGTAGGGAACTAAGAAAGGTTAACTATGCTTCCTTTTGTCCAAAAAACTGTTTTATGATCTTAAAAACATAATTAACCCCGAGGTCCCATACAGTTCCTTTTGTTTTTCACAATCTAACAAATCGCTGGTGCAGGCCTTTGCTCAAGAGTTGAAAGAAGTTGGTTATTTTGGGCCACATGTGTGTATTTGTGATATACAAGAGGCTGTGATGACGATTTTCTTATTTGATATGCAAATGATGTGATTTACCCATTATGTTGTAGCAATTTATTACATTATTTTGCACCATGGCGGTTATATCTGATGTTCACGTGTTTATCAATTTTACGGATCGAGCCTTGCTAATGCATATCACCTACACACTCAGTTGGAAGTTTATATGAGTGTGATATACTTATAGACTTTTGCTAGAATGTTAAAAATTAAGGATCAATATGATAGTTAGCGGTTCAAGGGAAGTTGAGCGTACCAAGGTGGCACGTTACTTGTAGATGAGTAGGGAATTTCACATAGTTACCCATTCTTAATTCCCAACATTGCCTTTTGTTTTTCAACAATCTAGCAATCCTTGGGTGCAGGCCTTTGCTAAAAGGGAGTTGAAACGACAAAAGGTCTTGTAAAGAATTGAGAGAAGGGTTCACTAGTTGAAATTCCATAATCATCTACAAAGTAACGTGGCCACATTGGTGTGTTCAACTTCCCTTTGAATCCGCAACTATATCATATTGTTCCTTAACTTTTTTTAACAATCTAGCAAAACTAAAATTATGATGATAAAAAACATAACTAACCCTTCTGAGGTCCCATACAGTTCCTTTTGTTTTTTCAACAATCTAGAAATGCTTTGAATTGGAGACCTTTGCTAAAAGGGAGTTGAAACGACAAAAGGAACTTGTGAAAACGTAGAGGGGGGGGGGTGAATACGTTACCGTTTAAAATCGTTAGATCTTTTTTATCAAATCACTTATGAAGCTTGTTATCATATGAAAGTATCAATTATTGTTTATGACTAATATAAAGCATAGTAAACCAAGTTGTCACACAAGCATCATCATCAAACCACATCATAAGCAATTATAAAAGTAAAGAGATAAAGAAAGGAAAGTGCAAACCGAACACGAGGATTTATAGTGGTTCGGTCACGGATCTCCTCTCCGCCCTACTCCACTCCCCGAGTACCCAACTCGAGAGTTACTTCACTAAATCAACAAGCTCCCTTCTCGGCGGAGAAACCTTACAATCGTCTCTTACACTTTTTACTGTACAAAGCTAAATAACGGGTTCTAGTTCGAGGTAGAACCAACCTAACGTCGCCTATACAATATTTCCGACACTAAGCTAGATGTCGAGTTCTTTTAGGGTACAACCACTCCCTATGTTTTATGGCCCAACATAACAAACCTTGTGTTTTATGGTACAAACACATAAACCATCTAATCTAGTTTGGTGAAAGTGTTGTGATGATGCAATAATGTTTACAATGATGATCCATGACATAAATGTCTAATGGATATGAATGACTAATCTAAATGATCTTCTTAAATAAGAAGTCTTCAATCAATGAGGATATCAAGAGATCTTGAATCTTCATATGTTGATATGCTTTGGTGAATGAGGATGGCTAGATCTCCAAGCTTTCCTTGGTTGATCAAAATGTAAAGTATGCTTACAACAAAGATGAATGTTAGAAGCATTATGATCATGTGATGATGAGGGTGATTAATGTATATTACTACATGGTTATCTATAGATCTAAAAGATGAAAGAAAGATAGAAAGAATGTGTGTTGGAAGGGATGTTTGAAATGAGAAGACAATGGGCTCTATTTATAGCCAAAAATGTAATCTAAAAAATAATACTTTATTAGATTTGATATCTTAGAATATCTTTCAAGATATTGCAAATCTAACCAATATTACCAATCTTCTAAAGATATGATGATGCATGAAGTGATGTAAATTGTATTTTCATTTAGATTAAAATGTTCATGAAAATAAACTTGTAAAATGTATTATGTAATTAGTTTATAAAAAGTCTAGTTGCCTTTTATAAAATAAAATATCTAGTTGGTGCTTGTCAAAATAATATATATTTTGTCAAGTGTAAGTAAACTTTAGTACTTGTATGAATATTATAGTTAGTTTACTTGTACAAATAAAAGTATATATTTGTTAGACATTTTACAAAAGATGTATTTGTATAAAATACTTGTGAATGCAAAATGTAAAATGAGGTTTGAAATAGAATGGTTAACCTATTAAAATACTTAGTGACTCTTATTTTAAACATTCTAAATGATTTGTTAATGGGTTTGATCATAATGCCACATAACAAACATGTACGAACTTGTGTTGTAACATATGAGGACTTGAGACATCGAGAGGTGTTGAATGTATGTTGAGACAAAGTGTGATGTAACTTGTACATTTAATTATATTACATGTCATCAATCAAAACAAACGAGACTGTATAGATTAAATATCGTAATATTTGCACTAACAATCTCCCCCTTTTTGATGATGACAAAGATATGTAAACGTAATAGAAAGTAAAATGTAAAAGGTTACTTGTATCCTTACTACCTTTACATTACCTTCTCCGTTTACACTATTCTCCGCCTTTTGTCGAAACAAAAGGGCGTGTCTTGAGTTTAACTTCATTTCTCCCCAAAAGGCGAGCTTGCATCATCCTTAGTGAAGTTAAATCGTCCACTTCAATCCGTCCCTTGTTTGGTAGCGGATCCATGGATCAAATAAAGAGGCTTAACCTACATCAAGGTTAGTTTTATGCAACAAAAATTATGAGAAATATATGAAAAAGAAAAATGCATAGCAATGTTAGCCTATTTTCTCCACTTTTATCGAAGCACAAATGCTTGTTGAAAAGTGAGAATGATGCTAAATGCGTGCATGCTCCCCTTTGACGGTTGCTCCCCTTGTTTGAGCGTCAGGTATGATTAAAATCTACAAAACAAATATTAGTGCAAAACTATATTCATCATTGGACGAGTAAGTGATATACAACAAAGTGTGTATAAAATGCATTCATAAATTCTTGAGGAAGCTCCCTTGCTCTAGGGCGTCAAGATGAACCTTCAAAATAAATATTAGTATAATAGAAGCTTTGTCTTTAGACAAATATGTCATATACAACCAAGTGTATAGACGATGCTATATGAGTGCTTAAAGGATATTCCTCCTTGCTCGAGGGTGTCAAGAAGCACCTAAAATAAGAAAAGTAATTGATGCAAACTTCATCCTTAGATGAGTAAGTTATATACAATCTATGATGATGAACCTACAATGAAGAACATTAGTGCAATATATTTCATCTTTTTGACAAAGAAAAATAAGATGTATATATGTAATATATATAAATGATATAATCAAAGATCTCATGAAGTGTAGTCTCCTAATTACAATCATAAGAAAAGTGAGAATATAATATGATAAAATTCTACAAAATAGTTACTAGAAAGAAGATATGAAGTGAAGTTGGAATATAAAGAGTTAAAGCTAGTGGTACTAGTGTTGGTGTCAGTTTACTAGTAGGATTCATGTGATGATAAATTGGTAGATGACTCATGATTTATAATGATAAGATTTCGCTAATCCATGGTGGTGATGATTAGTGAAAGATGTGATGGAAGGTGGTGGTGATTAGGTAGGAAGCTATTAAGGAGTTAGAAACTCGTATGTATAGCAAATATAAAATATGGACTCATGCAATCCTTTGTGTCATGTCAAGTGACCAAGACGAAGAGGAAAAAATATGAATAGACATGAAGATAACTTCGTTCATTGATTGATACGAAAAAATGATCTATTCTAGGTGACAATAGGAGAGATAGTATTAACATGGTTTGACGACATGGATGATTATGACATTGAAAAAAAGAAGTGAAGACAATATGTAAAACAACTAATAATAATGAGTACCTATATGAGGATGAGAATGACATCATATGAGTGAGAGTTGGATGAGAGCAACGTGTTGAAAGGTGTTGGGAATGGCGGTTTTGATTAATATCGTTTGCCTGAATGACATGTATGACATGTGTCAAGCGAGAAAAGGATAAGACCCTATGATGGTGTTCTAGATAGTGAAGTTGTAAGGTGCTAGTTTAAGGAAAATCCTAGATTTGTTGATTGTGGAGATGAAGAAGTTTGTAAAACACATGATGCGTTTTCACTTGATGAGGTATTGGTGCAAACTTGTGATATAAGGTTAAAAAGGTTGAACTAGTTGTGGTTTCATGAACGGTTTTAGCTAAGTGGTGTTTACCTATGTGTTGGTATTGTAGAGTCTAAGAGACATAAAATTTTGACAAAGACAATTATGTGAATGGATTTCTCTCCCCCTTAATTGGTGGACATCCAACATAATGTGTAATGTATCAAATAAGGAATGACAACAAAGTGTTTAGGAGGTTATTTGGGTTAACGAAAGAGATGAGCTTAGTGATGTTTTTTTGGATGATGGTTAGCATACAATGAACTTCATCCTTAAAGTCACGTACCTCTTCTCGATTAATACAAGATGATCGTATGATGAGGTATGTGGTTTCCTAATAGGAAGTGAAGAGGATTAGAGTATTGTCATAACTAAATA
This sequence comes from Chrysanthemum makinoi, assembly GCA_910596185.1. Lineage (NCBI taxonomy): Eukaryota > Viridiplantae > Streptophyta > Magnoliopsida > Asterales > Asteraceae > Chrysanthemum > Chrysanthemum makinoi. Next base: position 157,029,342 of record OU343218.1, read on the forward strand.
ATGATGGAGGTGATTTTTGGAAAGCGAAGCAAAATTAGATTTGGAAAGAGGTCGGTTGAAAGACAAAAATGCAAAGCCAACCCTCTAGAACTTAATTCTATATGCTTTTGAACTATATGCAAGTGTAGGGGTCCCATAAAGCATAGTACTAATCTACGTAGCAATAAAGGGATTATGCAAAATGAGCATATAAAATTTAGAACCAAGTGAGATAACAAATAATTTGTTATCAACCTACAAAACAAATTTGTTAGTGACAAAAGATGTTAACATGATAGAAATCAAATGATAACATATTATATAAGCAAAAACCACACATTGCACTTAGTAGACAAGAAATCACCACACAAGATAGCATCAAAACAATCATATTATGCAAGAATACGACTTTATTCAAGACATTTCATTATGAGATTGTTTTGTCGTTAGACTTAGAAACTTAAGCATACTTGGATATACAATAATCTATGTGATTAATTTGTAAGATAAAAAGGCTTCTAAAAGTTTGTCATACCAAAAGCACCTTGACAAATTATATGTGCACACGTAGCAAACAAATAGTGTGACAAGAAGCAAAAAGCAGATGAAAGATTCATGCAAGCCATGTTTAAGACATAACAATTTGGAGCATGTATCATTTGGATCGTACTACACATAGATATAATGAATGCCAACTAATAACTTTCAAACACAAATATATCATATCAAAATTATCACGTATCAAAATGGCATATTATGAGTTCATAAGTAACATGTTAATCATGCTAATAATTCAAAAATAAGTATCATGCAAATAAAGTTTAGGTTTAAACGTTTAGTAGCATGAAACAAGAATACAAGCATTATAAAGATAAAAACGTACTAAGGTTTACACATTTGACTAGTTATCAAACACTAAGATAATGTCAAATCAACTTATCGTGTCAAACAAGAACATGTAATCAACACATGTAAGTGCAATGCAAGTGGTTTTAAAAGAAAATTCATATATACTACTTGTTTGATTAGTATTCCTAAGGCGAGGCAAACTATCAATGTTTTAACACTTACTATAGGCAAGTATAGGAAACAAATTTTCAAGTTGGAGAATGAATATGAGACTATTACTAGCGGTGCTCAATTAAGGCTAAACACGACCATTTTTCGGGTGATTCCACATACCCAACTTCTCTCCTGAAAGCAATTCAACCGTTAGGTCAAATTGAGTTTCTAGTGCAATAGGTTCTCCAGTAGTCATTCTCATGTTAGAAAGATGGGAACTCCTACTTTTGCCTATTAAAGTGCATAAAAGATGGTAGTTTACCAATACTTATTAGGTGTGGTGTCATGTTGGAATTTTTGGTGTGTAATATATGTTTTAATCTTGTGTTTAGAATCTAAGGTTCATCTTACAGCTAATTGTATGATCTAATGGTTGATCTTTGATCTCTGATGGAAATGTTAAAATGTTCTCAAGAAAGCTCTTTGGAACTTTATTTGACAAGAATCTAAATAAGGTTACTAACTTCAATAGATCATGTGTATGTTCTAGAGATGTGTAGTTTAACCTTGGATGTGCACAAGGTTTGAGCAAGAGTTAGGTTATATGTATAGCTTGAAATGGATACAAATAGTATCTTTCAACAAATGAGATTATCTCATGGGATAAAGTTATCATGCTTATGAAAATAAGTATGACAAGATGAATTGGATACACTAGTTCATAGAACTTGTTAGTTTCAAGATCATTTAGCCAATGAGGTGTAATGAAATCTCTTGTAACACAACCATTTATGTCGCAAGGAGAGAATAATGCATAGGATATACAATATCCTTTTAACAAGATGAATACTTAATGCATAATTTCTTAGGCATAATGTTTTTCAAAACATCATGTTTTCCTAAATGAAGATATGAAGCCAAAGTGTTTGAATTGGATAGTCCCATCTAAATAAACTTGGTCTCAAGATTATATTCACTAGATGATGACAAGAGGAATTCACTCAAGTTTCTTATGTATACTCCTCAAGAGTCATTGTTGCTTGGGGTGTATGATGTTGGCTTTGAGATTGCATTTTAACATATGTTGTTAAAATGTTGATTTAAGGTTTAATGAAATTAATGCAAAAGTTTAACGACAAAGTATTACTAATACTTTGATAATTTGTGAAGGTAGTACTACTTATACCTAGTGGAAATTGACAACAATTACCAAGAGCACCATGCTCATTTGATAGTTGAGGTTCTAGCCATAATGAATTATCTAAGTCCTTATATATGGGAAAGGATGGTTGAGTTTGTTCAAACGTGCATTTGATTCAGTACAAGTGTTGGACACAAGGGTTTTTTTTTGAGCAATACACTCCAATTCAAATGATAAGGATGGTGGATTGGTTGATCTAGGTGGTAGGTCTTCTAGTGTGTCTAAATAAGGATGTGGTGATGTAGGGTTTGTTGTGCTATGGAAGTACTTAGGTTGATTATTTGTCCATAGATGTTGAACACAAAAAGTACGGATACTAATTCTTATGGTTCATTGGTTGCTAAAACTAGTGGGTGAAGTGCTTGAAGTTTTGGTCATGTCTATGAAGCTTAGGGGCTGAGGTATAGGTTCATCTTGAAAGGGTACATTTGGTTTAAAGGATGCTCTTGGAAGTTCATGAGCAACAAGCTTAATGGTGCCAAAAGATGGAAGAGGGATAGTAGGTGTCAAAGAGGGATAAGTGGCACTGGGTTGTTTGTTTTGGATAAGTGTTTGATTCATTTTAGGATTAGTGTTTTATGTGTTAAAATACTTGGGTGTTGATTTTTAGATATGACTTTTAGTGACTACAATCGTAAGTCGCATATACTTGAATATTTCGGATGAAATACTTAAGTTGTCAATCCTACCTTGTTGAGACTATGGAGCTTAGATTGCACTCGAGGATAGCAAGACTCTTTAACATACATGTGAGTTATGACTCGATGTAAATGCTTATCGTCTTGGAGGATGACACATTATTTTCATGTTAACCAAGTGAGGCAATACATGTAGATACAAAATAATATCTAAATTCATATGTTAGACTTGTGTATGATATCTTTGCAAATAATGAGCCTAGATTTGTTAGTCTAGGTGGCAAGTCATCTAAGTTATCCGCAAATAGATGAGAAGATGTTGGTGGTGTTACACAAAGTTCGATAGGTACAAGTTTTGGAAACTTTGGTAGTGAAGGTGTTTTTGGATGGTTGTGAGGAAGTCATAATGGTGGGTGATTTTTGTGGTGGAGTTGGAGTACTTAAGTTTAGAAAGTTCTCATCTCGAATGGGTGATGAGATGTTGAGAGGTGACGAGTCTGAGGATGAAGAGTTCAAGTTAATGAAGCAACAAGATCGAACGCTAATCCTAGTGGTTTTCTTAAGTGTGTTTGAGAATTGATGAGGCTAGGATTTAGTCATTTTGACTTTGCTTAAAGAAATGCTTTAAGGAGAAATGTAGTTGGAAGTGTGAAAATGACCATCCTAAATGTTGTCGATTTATGGAACTAAGGATTCAAGGAGATGTGTTTTATTTGATGTTAATCCATACAAAGATGATAGTTTCTAATGAGATGGAAGTGTCTAAGATCATGTCAAACATCCTAAGTTAATCCATTGAGGATGTGTTGAGTGAAATATGAAAGATATGCATTAACAACTATCCTAGAAACGAAATTTGGTAAATTAGATTGCGGGATTTAGTAAAATTCAACAACTTACCTGCAGGATCCACGACACCAAATTTACAGTGGAACCCTTAATTGGTGCCGCTTAGTCCTTTGTCAGGTATGGCGGTACCAAAGTCTATAACGAGACGGAACCAAATAAATGGTGCCGTCTGGTCGTGGAGACCGAAATCTTCACGACCTCTTTTTTAGGTGTCGGGGACTTTTTGAAACCGAAATTTGCTTAAAACACATGACACTAATTATTTCTAGTTAGGAAAAGTTGATAACACATACACAAACATAGTGGAGCATTGACTTTGACCAAGGGCTAACGGTTTTCACATAAAGGCGAAAATGGGTAAAATTGATAACACTGTGTGCTATCACCTGCATAAACCGGTTAGCATACAACATTGTTTTAAGTTATATTATCATCCTACAAAGTAAAACGACCAAATAATTATCATACAACATTGTTTTGTCCTTGTACCAAACACTCTCTTAAAACCTCAATTTTTCAAAGTACTTGACTAATTTACTTAGTACTCATTGCTAAGTGAGTTATGACATTTCATAAGTTATGCGAGATGTTAGTATAACCTATGCAAAGAAAGTGATCTAATTCTACAAGCGATGGTAAAACAATTTTCCAACTTAATGCACAAAATCTAGCAAATATCCTATTGTGCATAAACAAGAAATCGTCAAACAAGTGAATAAATAACATGGCAAGATTGACACTTATATTATGTAAACAAACAAGTGTAAACAACAATTTGAAAATAAGCAAGCAACATATATGCAAACAACATAAACAAGTGGTCATTTAGCATAGCATAACAAGAAAGACACTTTTAGTCATTTTTTGTTTAAGAATGACGATACCAAGCTTGATTAGTTTCCTTTAAACATATTACCAAATTATTTAGTTTTAAAAGAAATTGTATCAAAGTTCTAAGAATACCAACTTAAATTACTTGATTCAAAAATTTGAGTTTTTATGTTAAAGCGAAACTTAATATTTTAGATATACTGTAGTATTATTTCACCTATTTAAAATTAGACTCAGGCCATGAGAGTATTTTTAAATGAAAGTAGACTCAATTCCCCTTAAAATGATAGGTGGCTTCGACTCCTGGGACTTACGGTTAATAAGTTATGAATTTTTAAGTTGGCCAAAAAGCTGCGTCTTTGTGGGTAAAGGAACCAAAATTTAACAAGGGAGGAACCCTTTATTTGGTTCCGCCAGTCCGTGGCCTTCCTGAGAATGTTGAAAAATGTACTTACTCATTCTTGAAAAGTGTAGGACTTACTAGATTTGATAGAAAAATATAACACACATATTTTGTTTATTATTTTTACTAATATGACTTATCTAAACATTTAACAACAAAATTTCTAAGTGTAATTAGCAAAACATTTTCATATATATTTTCGCTTCAATGGTAATTTGATACATTGATCGTACTCTATTTTAAAAACCATTTGTTTTGAAAAAAGAGCACGAGGCTCTGGTACCAATTGTGAAAGCGTGGGGGGTGAATCGTTACCGTTTAAAATCGTTAGATCTTTTGTAGTATCAAATCACTTATGAAGCTTGTTATAATATGAAAGTATCAATTATTGTTTGTGACTAATATAAAGCATAGTAAACCAAGTTGTCACACAAACATCATCATCAAACCACATCATAAGCAATTATAAAAGTAAAGAGATAAAGAAAGAAAAGTGCAAACCAAACACGAGGATTTATAGTGGTTCGGTCAGGATCTCTCCGCCCTACTCCACTCCCGAGTACCCAACTCGAGAGTTACTTCACTAAATCAACAAGCTCCCTTCTCGTCGGAGAAAACCTTACAATCGTCGCTTACACTTTTTCGGTACAAAGCTAAATACGGGTTCTAGTTAAGTAGAACCAACCTAACGTCGCCTATACAATATTTTCGACACTAAGCTAGATGTCGAGTTCTTTTCAAGGGTACAACCACTCCCACTATGTTTTATGGCCCAACATAACAAACCTTGTGTTTTATGGTACAAACACATAAACCATCTAATCTAGTTTGGTGAAAGTGTTGTGATGCAATAATGTTTACAATGATGATCCATGACATAAATGTCTAATGGATATGAATGACTAATCTAAATGATCTTCTTAAATAAGAAGTCTTCAATCAATGAGGATATCAAGAGATCTTGAATCTTCATATGTTGATATGCTTTGGTGAATGAGGATGGCTAGATCTCCAAGCTTTCCTTGGTTGATCAAAATGTAATGCTTACAACAAAGATGAATGTTAGAAGCATTATGATCATGTGATGATGAGGGTGATTAATGTATATTACTACATGGTTATCTATAGATCTAAAAGATGAAAAAAAGATAGAAAGAATGTGTGTTGGAAGGGATGATTGAAATGAGAAGACAATGGGCTCTATTTATAGCCAAAAATGTAATCTAAAAATAATACTTTATTAGATTTGATATCTTAGAATATCTTTCAAGATCGGCAATCAACAAATATTGATCAAATCTTCAAAATATGATGATGCATGTGATGTAAAATGTGTATTTTCATTTTAGATTAAAATGTTCATGAAAATAAACTTGTAAAATGTATTATGTAACTAGTTTATAAAAGGTCTAGTTGCCTTTTATAAAATAAAATATCTAGTTGATGCGTCAAAATAATATATATTTTGTCAAGTGTAAGTAAACTTTAGTACTTGTATGAATATTATAGTTAGTTTAATTGTACAAATAAAAATATATATTTGTTAGACATTTACAAAAGTATGTTTGTATAAAATACTTGTGAATGCAAAATGTAAAATGAGGTTTGAAATAGAATGGTTAACCTATTAAAATACTTAGTGACTCTAAACGTATTTTAAACATTCTAAATGATTTGTTAATGGGTTTGATCATAATACCACATAACAAACATATGCGAACTTGTGTTGTAACATATGAGGACTTGAGACATCGCGAGGTGTTGAATGTATGTTGAGACAAAGTGTGATTACAAGTAACTTGTACATTTTACGTTATGTATTACAAGTTACATGTTTGTCATCAATCAAAACAAACGAGACTGTATAGATTAAATATCAAAATATTTGCACTAACTTATTTGTAGTGGGACCTCGAAGCATTAACTGTATTTCCTTTTATAAATCGTCAATTATCAGGGAGCATCGTATATAAGGTGTCGGTGTGTATGAGGTACGTGGCAAGTATCTTATTAAATCATGCAATGTCGATATTTGCGTGTCTTGGCGTAGCAATTCTATTGTTTATACTATTGCAGCCATGGTGGTTATATCACGATGTTTTGTAAACTAATGATTTATACATATGAGCCTAAATTTTGTTATGTTTAAAAGTTATCTAAAATTAGGTAATTGTTTATTTCTTTGTGGGTATGATAAAATGCTTCATTTGATAAATATGATTGGTACTAGAAATCGGTGATATGTTGTGGTGGTTACAGACATCTCTTACAACATCACAGTTACTTTCACACTATGTATGTTTATTGATTGTAGTTGTCGTAACATACTAATTAATTGTTATTAATTAGATCTTCTTTTCTTCTAAGATACGAAGCCAATGTCATCGTTAGGAGCAAATTGAAATACTTTTCATTAATTAAAGAAAATTTGAATCATAATCAGAGAAATTGTTTATAAGACTACCTATTTTGGAGTGATTGGATATGTTCTTTGTCATAAGCACATATGTTAGATTATGTATTACAAGCGAGGTTTGTGGATAATCAATCACTATGACATGCCTTACTTATATATAATCTCGATGGTCGTAGTCTACATTAACAGGGCTTTCGTTTTGGAGTTTGATAGTTTTGATTTATATTGTTAAGGGGATTTAACATTTAAATTAGAATTGTTCCAAAAAATTAGGGGTAAAACTTTCCAACTTAGATCTTCTTGGTGTTATTGCGGATGAAGAGTTGTTACATTAATGGCGCGATGAAAGCCTTGATCCGTGTGTGTCTAGTGTTATCGTTAGGGTCATTTTATGGGTGGTTATTGGTTGAAGAGGTGGATGATACAACTCCTGCGTTTGGTTGAGACCTTGGCGCATGGAACTCCTTTCCATGGGGGAGCACATTTGGAGGCAATTTATGCGATATACTTCGATGTTGTGTATCAAGCACAAGTGGGAACACCTAAAAAAGGTGCGGAAAGAGGTCGGAATTATGTTCCAACATACCACGATTCTTTGGATTTGCTTTCGTTATTCCTTGTTATATTATATTTTCCTAAGTTACTATTATTGAACCTTCGTTATGAGATTAACGCATCTTTATTATTATATATATGGATTCTTGAGTCGTTTGAAAGAAGCAGTCATTGGTGGAATAAAGTCCCGGATGTCATACCCGAAGGCGATGCGTGGTCGAAAGTAATGTTTACAAGATCGGATTATGGATTGCTATTTGGAGTAAAAGCGTATTCAAAAGTTTCAATGCATGCTTATTAATTATGTAATTTGATCTTTATTAATGTTCTTCCCGATTTCCTAACATTTGATGATGTTATTTAGGACTGAAGATAATTTATGATCTGAAACCAACATTAGCGAGCACGATCGGTTGGTATATGAGTTTAGGAATTTTATACACTACACATACCAAGGTCTCTTAAAAAAATTATCATTGATTACGATGTGTATCTGAAGTTTCTTCTTTGCCACAGAAAGCGGTAGAGACAGAAAAAAAAGTATTTACCGTGTGCCTAGGGTTCGGACGGTAATCTTACTTAATCAGCCTAAAGTTATGTCATTCAAAGTTGAATTCGGGTTTCAAACTTCGAGGCTATTATTAAGTTATTTACGAGTCAAAGTAAAATAATAACTATAAGTTTATTTATATTAAAATTATTATTAAGGATAATATCTTTTATGCCGTGGGTCCTTGTGTGAAAGAACTTGCGGATTTTTGGGTAATACATTCATCCATCTGATGCTTTTTCATTTTCATAGCCAACATTGGTTTTTACAATGAACTTTATTTCGTTCCACGGGAAAAATTGATTAACTTGCATCCTTTTCATATGAGCTATGAATTTGAGACCAACTAGTCGTGAATTCTCTGGTGGTTGAGTCTCTTATTTCAGCGATCGTTCGGACAGGTAGATGTCGATGATGAGGATGATGTTGTTCATTGTGTATGCTTTCAAACTACACTTTTGCCATAATATAGTATACAATGTATTTATAAACATCACCTCTTACTTTCAGGAATATCTTTTGGAAGAGGAATTAAGGTTGAGGAAAGAAGAGGAAGAAAGGTGGAGGATGAAAGAACAAAAGATGATGGAAAAGGATTTTCTAAATGCGTTGATAGAGGAGGAAATCATGCAGGTTGGAAAAGGCAAAGTTGTTGAAGATTGAGAAGGATAAGAAAAAAAAGGTCTATAGCTTTCTATAATTGAGATCCTTGGAAAAGAGCCAAGGCGGAACATAACACTAACAAGAGGAGTAAAAAGATGGTCTTTGAGTCGTCGTATTACTAGTCAAAAAGATTTGTGGAATCTCAAAAAATCGAACACCTCACTTATGGTACATGGGATCGGATAAGACCGCCAAAGTTAAAAATGTTAAACCTTGGGTTGAGGATGAAACAACTTTTACATTCTTTATTTATGCTTGTTTGAATATCACGTGTTGTTAGAAAATGAATTGCTAAGATAGTAACACGTGTTGTCTAGGTTCTTTCTGAAGGAACAGGCTATCGACACATTAGTTCTTCTTTGATGATTACGGCAATTTATTGGAAGCAGGGGCCTTCGATGTATGTTTCTGGTCCAAAGTTGAGTGTTTGATTAGTATTCCTAAAATTGCAAACTATCAATGTTTTAACACTTACTTTAGGCAAGTATAGGAAAACATAATTTTCAAGTTGGAGAATGAATATGAGACTATTACTAGCGGTGCTCTCAATTAAGGCTAAACACCGACCATTTTACGGGTGATTCCACATACCCAACTTCTCTTCAGGAAGCAATTCAACCGTTAGGTCAAATTGAGTTTCTAGTGCAATAGGTTCTCCATTAGTCATTCTCATGTTAGAAAGATGGGAACTCCTACTTTTGCCTATTAAAGTGCATAAAGATGATAGTTTACCAATACTTGGCTTAATGTGACACAACTAATATGCAATATAACTAAGGTGATGAAAATGTCATGTTATACACATGAATTTTAACAATGGTGTGTTGATAAACAATATGTTTTAATCTTGTGTTTAGAATCTAAGGTTGTTCAAATTACATAGCTAATTGTATGATCTAATGGATGACATCTTTTACGTTGAAGTGTATACTTTAAAAGTGATTTGATTATCTAAGACTAGGGAATGGAATATGTTAAATTAAGAATGTTCTCAAGAAAGCTCTTTGGAACTTTATTTGACAAGAATCTAAATAAGGTTACTAACTTCAATAGATCATGTGTATGTTCTAGAGATGTGTAGTTTTAACCTTGGATGTGCACAAGGTTTGAGCAAGGTTAGGTTATGATGTACGCTTGAAAGAAAATGGATACAAATAGTATCTTTCAACAAATGAGATTATCGCATGGGATAAAGTTATCATGCTTATGAAAATAAGTATGACAAGATGAATTGGATATGCTAGTTCATAGAACTTGTAGTTGTTCGTTTCAAGATCATTTAGCCAATGAGGTGTAATGAAATCTCTTGTAACACAACCATTTATGTCGCAAGGAGAGAATAATGCATAGGATATACAATATCCTTTTAACAAGATGAATACTTAACGCATGATTTCTTAGGCATAATGTTTTCAAAACATCATGTTTTCCTAAATGAAGATATGAAGCCAAAGTGTTTGAATCGGATAGTCCCATCTAAATAAACTTGGTCTCAAGATTATATTCACTAGATGATGACAAGAGGAATTCACTAGAGTTTCTTATGTATACTCCTCAAGAGTCATTGTTGCTTGGGGTGTATGATGTTGGCTTTGAGATTGCATTTTAACATATGTTGTTAAAATGTTGATTTAAGGTTTAATGAAATTTATCACGCGAAGTTTAACGACAAAGTATTACTAATACTTTGATAATTTGTGAAGGTAGTACTACTTATACCTAGTGGAAATTGACAACAATTACCAAGAGCACCATGCTCATTTGATAGTTGAGGTTCTAGCCATAATGAATTATCTAAGTCCTTATATGTGGGAAAGGATAGTTGAGTTTGTTCAAGCATTTGATTCATGTACAAGTGTTGGACACAAGGGCTTTTTGAGCAATACACTCAACGAATTCAAATGATGGTAAGGATGGTGGATTGGTTGATCTAGGTGGTAGGTCTTCTAGTGTGTCTAAATAAGGATGTGGTGATGTAGGGGTTTGTTGTGCTATGGAAGTACTTAGGTTGATTATTTGTCCATAGATGTTGAACACAAAAAGTACGGATACTAATTCTTATGGTTCATTGGTTGCTACAACTAGTGGGTGAAGTGCTTGAAGTTTTGGTCATGTCTATGAAGCTTAGGGGCTGAGGTATAGGTTCACCTTGAAAGGGCACGTTTGGTTTAAAGGATGCTCTTGGAAGTTCATGAGCAACACGCTTAATGGTGTCAAAAGATGGAAGAGGATAGTAGGTGTGTCAAAGAGGGATAAGTGGCATAGTGGGTTGTTTGTTTTGGATAAGTGTTTGATTCATTTTAGGATTAGTGTTTCAACATGTGTTGTTAAAATACTTGGGTGTTGATTTTTTGGATATGACTTTTAATGACTACAATCGTAAGTCGCATATACTTGAATATTTCGGATGAAATACTTAAGTTGTCAATCCTAATTTGTTGAGATTATAAAGCTTAGATTGAACTCAAGGATAACAAGACTTGATAGTATGTCTTTAACATACATGTGAGTTATGATTCTATGTAAATACTTATCGTCTTGAAGGATGACACATTATTTTCATGTTAACCAAGTGAGGCAATACATGTAGATACAAAACAATATCTATAGTCATATGTTAGACTTGTGTATGATATCTTTGCAAATAATGAGTCCAGATTTGTTAGTCTAGGTGGCAAGTCATCTAAGTTATCATAAATAGATGAGAAGATGTTGGTGGTGTTACACAAAGTTCGATAGGTACAAGTTTTGGAAACTTTGGTAGTGAAGGTGTTTTTGGATGGTTGTGAGGAAGTCCTAATGGTGGGTGATTTTGGTGCTGGAGTTGGAGTACTTAAGTTTAGAAAGTTCTTATCTCGAGTGGGTGCTGAGATGTTGAGAGGTGAGTGGTCGAGGATGAAGAGTTCAAGGCGAAGCAACAAGATCGAACGCTAATCCTAGTGGTTTTCTTAAGTGTCTTGTTTGAAGGTGATGAGGCTAAGGATTTAGTCATTTTGACTTTGCTTAAAGAAATGCTAAGCTTAAGGAGAAGTAATAGTTGGAAGTGTGAAAATGACCATCCTAAATGTGTCGATTTATGGAACTAAGGATTCAAGGAGATGTGTTTTATTTGATGTTAATCCATACAAAGATGATAGTTTCTAATGAGATGGAAGTGTCTAAGATCATGTCAAACATCCTAAGTTAATCCATTGAGGATGTGTTGAGTGAGATATGAAAGATATGCATTAACAACTATCCTAGAAACGAAATTTGGTAAATTAGATTACGGGATTTAGTAAAATTCAACAACTTACCTGTAGGATCCACGGCACCAAAAATTTACACAGTAGGAACCCTTAAATTGGTGCCGCTTCCCGTCCGCTCAGGTATGGCGGTACCAAAGTCTATAAATGCAGCGGAACCAAATAAATGGTGCCGTCTGGTCCGTGGAAGACCGAAAATCTTCACAGACCTCTTTTAAGTATCGGGGACTTTTGAAACACGAAATTTTGCTTAAAACATATGACATTAATTATTTCTAGTTAGGAAAAGTCGATAACACATACACAAACATAGTGGAGCATTGACTTGACCAGGGCTAACGGTTTTCACATAAAGGTGAAAATGGGTAAAATTTGATAACACTCGTGTGCTATCCCCCTGCATAAACTGGTTAGCATACAACATTGTTTTCAAGTTATTTTATCATCCTACAAAGTAAAACGACCAAATAGTGACATCATACACCATTGTTTTTGTCCTTGTACCAAACACTCTCTTAAAACCTCCATTTTTCAAAGTACTTGACTAATTTACTTAATACTCATTGCTAAGTGAGTTATGACATTTCATAAGTTATGCGAGATGTTATCATAACCTATGCAAAGAAAGTGATCTAATTTTACAAGCGATGGTAAAACAATTTTCCAACTTAATGCACAAAATCTAGCAAATGTCCTATTGTGCATAAACATGAAATCGTCAAACAAGTGAATAAATATCATGGCAAGATTGACACTTATATTATGTAAACAAACAAGTATAAACAACAATTTGAAAATAAGCAAGCAACATATATGCAAACAACATATACAAGTGGTCATTTAGCATAGCATAACAAGAAAAACACTTTTAGTCATTTTCGTTTAAAATGACGATGTATACCAAGCTTGATTAGTTTCCTTTAAACATATTACCAAATTATTTAGTTTTAAAAGAAATTGTATCAATGTTCTAAGAATACCAACTTAAATTACTTGATTCAAAAATTTGAGTTTTATGTTAAAAGAAACTTAATATCTTAGATATACTGTAGTATTTGGTCTATTTCACCTATTTAAAATTAGACTCAGGCCATGAGAGTATTTTTAAATGAAAGTAGACTCAATTTCCTTTAAAATGATAGGTGGTTCGACTCCTACGGACTTACGGTTAATAAGTTATGAATTTATTAAGTTGGCCAAAAAACTGCGTCACAGTATGTGAGGCCAAGGAACCAAATTTAACAAGGGAGGAACCCTTTATTTGGTTCCACCACCAAGTGTCTTCATGGGAATGTTGAAAAATGTACTTACTCATTGCGAAAAAGTGTAGGACTTACTAGATTTGATAGAAAAAATATAACACACATATTTTGTTTATTATTTTTACTAATATGACTTATCTAAACATTTAACAACAAAATTTATAAGTATAATTAGCAAAACATTTTTCATATTATATTTCGCTTCAATGGTAATTTGATACATGGATCGTGCTCCATTTTAAAAACATTTGTTTTGAAAATAAGAGCTCTGAGGCTCGTACCAATTGTGAAAACGTGGAGGGGGGGTGAATACGTTACCGTTTAAAATCGTTAGATCTTTTGTATCAAATCACTTATGAAGCTTGTTATCATATGAAAGTATCAATTATTGTTTATGACTAATATAAAGCATAGTAAACCAAGTTGTCACACAAGCATCATCATCAAACCACATCATAAGCAATTATAAAAGTAAAGAGATAAAGAAAGAAAAGTGCAAACCAAACACGAGGATTTATAGTGGTTCGGTCGGATCTCCGCCTACTCCACTCCCGAGTACCTTTCGAGAGTTACTTCACTAAATCAACAAGCTCCTTCTCGGCGGAGAAAACCTTACAATCGTCGCTTACACTTTTTCCGTTACAAAGCTAAATACCGGGTTCTAGTTTGAGTAGAACCAACCTAACGTCGCCTATACAATATTTCCGACACTAAGCTAGATGTCGAGTTCTTTTCAAGGGTACAACCACTCCCACTATGTTTTATGGTACAAACACATAAACCATCTAATCTAGTTTGGTGAAAGTGTTGTGATAATGCAATAATGTTTACAATGATGATCCATGACATAAATGTCTAATGGATATGAATGACTAATCTAAATGATCTTCTTAAATAAGAAGTCTTCAATTAATGAGGATATCAAGAGATCTTGAATCTTCATATGTTGATATGCTTTGGTGAATGAGGATGGCTAGATCTCCAAGCTTTCCTTGGTTGATCAAATGTGAAGTATGCTTACAACAAAGATGAATGTTAGAAGCATTATGATCATGTGATGATGAGGGTGATTAATGTATGTTATTACATGGTTATCTATATAGATCTAAAAGATGAAAGAAAGATAGAAAGAATGTGTGTTGGAAGGGATGTTTGAAATGAGAAGACAATGGGCTCTATTTATAGCCAAAAATGTAATCTAAAAATTAATACTTTATTAGATTTGATATCTTAGAATATCTTTCAAGATCTTGCAAATCTAACCAAATATTGATCAAATCTTCTAAAGATATGATGATGCATGAAGTGATGTAAAATTGTATTTCATTTAGATTAAAATGTTCATGAAAATAAACTTGTAAAATGTATTATGTAACTAGTTTATAAAAAGTCTAGTTGCCTTTTATAAAATAAAATATCTAGTTAGGTGCTTGTCAAAATAATATATATTTTGTCAAGTGTAAGTAAACTTTAGTACTTGTATGAATATCATAGTTAATTTACTTGTATAAATAAAAGTATATATTTGTTAGACATTTTACAAAAGATGTATTTGTATAAAATACTTGTGAATGCAAAATGTAAAATGAGGTTCAAAATAGAATGGTTAACCTATTAAAATACTTAGTGACTCTAAACGTATTTTAAACATTCTAAATGATTTGTTAATGGGTTTGATCATAACATGTACGAACCTGTGTTGTAACATACGAGGACTTGAGACATCGAGAGGTGTTGAATGTATGTTGAGACAAAGTGTGATTACAAGTAACTTGTACATTTTCGTTATGTATTACAAGTTACATGTTTGTCATCAATCAAAACATGAGTATAGATTAAATATCGTAATATTTGCACTAACTTGAGCGTAGTGGGGACCTCAGAAGCATTAACTATGTTTCCTTTTTTATGAAATCGTCAATTATCAGGGAGCATCCGTATATAAGGTGTCAGTGTGTATGAGGCTGTGATGACAAGTATCTTATTAAATCATGCAAATAATGCGATATTTCGTGTCTTGGCGTAGCAATTCTATTGTTTATACTATTGCAGCCATGGTGGTTATATCCTGATGTTTTGTAAACTATTGATTTATACATATGGGTACCATTATTATGTTTAAAAGTTATCTAAATTAGAGTAATTGTTTATTTCTTTGTGGGTATGATAAAATGCTTCATTTGATAAATATGATTGGTACTAGGAAATCGGTGATATGTTGTGAAAGGTGTTATTCAGGTTGTATCTCTTCTAACATCAGATTCTTTCACTATGTATGTTTTATTGATTATAGTTGTAAGTAACACTAATTAATTGTTATTAATTAGATCTTAACTTTTCTTCTAAGGAATCTGAAGCCAATGTCATCGTTAGGAGCAAATTGAAATACTTTTCATTAATTAAGGAGGATCATAATCGAAGGGAAATTGTTTAAGACTACCTATTTTGGAGGATGGTGGATATGTTCTTTTGACCATGAAGCATATGTTAGATTATGTATTACAAAAGCAGTTTTGTGGATGTCGTCACTATGACATGCCCATATATATAATCTCGATGGTAAGTCTACATTAGGGCTTCGTTTTGGGGACTGTTAGTTTTGATTTATATTGTTAGAGGGGATTTAACATTTAAGTCGAGGGTATTTCCAAAAAATTAGGGGTAAAACTTTCCAACTTAGATCTTGTTGGTGTTATTGAGGATGAAGAGTTGTTAATTAAATTAGCTGTGAAAACCTTGTCCGTGTGTGTCTAGTGTTATCGTTAGAGGTCATTTTATGGAATTAGGTTATTTGGTTGAAGAGGTGGATGATACACTCCTAGCGCGTTTGGTTGAAGACCTTGACCGCATGGAACTCCTTTCCATGGAGGCATTTGGAGGCAATTTAATGCGACCATATACTTTCGATGTTGTATCAAGCACAAGTGGGGAACACCTAAAGGTGCAAAGAATCCGGAGTATGTTCCAACATACCGATTCTTTGGTTGTTTAGCTTTCAAGGTTATTCCTTGTTATATTATATTTTCCTAAGTTACTATTATTGAACCTTCGTTATGAGATTACGCATCTTTATTGTTATATATATGGATTCTTGAGTACATTTGAAAAGCAGTCATTGGTGGAATAAAGTCCCGAGAGATGTCATACCAAAGGCGATGGCGTGGTCAAGGAAAGTATGTTTACAGATCGGATTATGGATTGCTATTTGGCAAGGTAAAACGTATTCAAAAGTTTCAATGCATGCTTATTAATTATGTAATTTGATCTTTATTATTAATGTTCTTCGATTTCCTTCTTTGTTGATGATGTTATTTAGACTTCGAAGATAATTTATGATCACGAAACCAACATTAGCGAGCACGGTCGATTTGGTATATCTTGATTTAGGGAATTTTACATGCACTACATACCAAGGTCTCTTCAAAATTATGGCGTGATTACGATGTGTATCTCTGAGAAGTTTCGCTGCTTTGAAGCTTGATGGGGGAGAAAAAAGTATTTACCGTGGTGCCTAGGGTTGAGACGGTAATCTTCTAACTGTCAGCCTCAAGTTATGTCACCAAGGTTGAATTCTCGGGTTTTCAAACTCGAGGCTATTATTTAGGTTATTTACGAGTCAAAGTAAAATAATAACTATAAGTTTATTTATATTAAAATTATTGTTAAGGATAATATCTTTTATTACCATTAGGTCCTTGCATGTGAAGAAGAACTTGCGGATTTTGGTATACATTCATCCATCTGATACTTTTTGGCATATACCAGCAGTTGGTTTTACAATGAACTTTTGGTATTTCGTTCACGGGGAAAAATTGGACTAAGCGCATCCTTTTCCATATATGAGCTATGAATTTGAGACCAACTAAATCGTGAATTCTCACGAATTATTTCTAGCGGTCGTTGGAACCGGTAGATGTCGATGATGAGGATGATGTTGTTACGGTAATGCTTTTCAAACTACACTTTTGCCATAATGGTATACAATGTATTTATAAACATCACCTCTTACTCGGGGTATCTTTTGGAAGAGGAATTAAGGTTGAGGAAGAAGAGGAAGAAGGTTGAGATGAAAAGAACAAAGATGATGGAAAAGGATTTTTCTAAATGCGTTGATAGAGGAGAAGAATACTTGAGGTTGGAAAAGGCAAAGTTGTTGAAGATTGAAGGATAAGAAAAAAGGTCTATAGCTTTCTATAATTGAGATCCTTTGGAAAAAGAGCCAAAATGGACATAACACTAACAAGGGTAAAAAGATGGTCTGAGTAGATGGTATTCTTGGTCAAAAGATTTGTGGAATCTCAAATGAACACCTCCTTATGGGCGTGGGATCCGGATATGACGCAAAGTTAAAAAATGTTAAACCTTGGGTTGAGGTATGAAAAACAACTTTTACATTCTTTGTTTTAATTGTTTTGAATTTACGTGTTAGTAACAATGTGTCTTTAGGTTCTTTCTCGAAGGAACAAGGCTATCGACACATTAGTTCTACTTGATGATTACGACGAATTTATTGGAAGCGGGGCCCCTCGATGTATGTTTCCTTGGTCCAAAGAAGTTCGTGTTGATCCGGAGGTTTGGGAATCCTTAGCGTGTTTAGACCCTCCTAAGAAGGTTGGCTTATGGACGAGGTAGCGATCATGCATATCTTTCTTTCCTTGTTTTGCATTTTTATTGTTGCCTTTTGGTTGCTTTATACCTAATGAAATTTGTTTGCTTTGGTATTTCGACACATAGAGTTGTGGTGGAATACATGTTGCATTTCAGACCCGATGACGCTGATTGGGCTATGGTTACTGCATACTTTGTTCAGCTACTCTTACAAGACTCCATCCCCATTTGGTATGTTAGCGGGAAAAGTACAAAATTCCATGGGCTGATGTTGAGCAGGTAATACTTGTGTTCATTCCTTTATACATATATTGATATGTGTTTTGTTAAACTTTAGGCCTTTATACATATATTGCGAGGTTTATATGCCTATCAATGAAAAGAAAAACATTGGTTTCTAGTTGATTTCATATCGGGGTTTGTAACATTTTATAGCAGTGGCGATAAACATGATCACGGTGGCGTCCTTGGTATTTGGAGATGCGGGCATGTTTACAGGTACCATTGCTTCAAGTTCTTAATCTATAAATGTTTGGCAATAGAACAAAATTGACAAACTATTAATAGAACAAAATTTTTATAACTAGTAGTTAGAAACAAACTATTATTGCCTAAAATAACATTAAAGCGGTTTCTAAGTTGCCCATCGATTGTCATAGTTGCCCAAATAAAATAAATTATAAGCGCGTATGTTCATTAATTTTTGGTCATATGCCTTTAAGTCAACTCTTTAAGCTCCAAGTTAACTATTAGAGCATTTAATACAAGTACTAGTTGTCTCAAATTCATATCTTATGGGTTGGTTCCTAGATATCAATGCTCAAATTATTTACACTCTTCCTGTCCATACTACTCTAAACACACACTTAGAGTTTCTAAGTTGCCCAAAAAAAAATCAAAGTTGCCCAATAAAATTTCAAAGTTGCCCAAAAAAAATTTAAAATGTCTGGCAACATTCCAATTGAAGTTCAAATGGATATAGTAAATAGGCTTTCTGTGAAGTGTGTAGCTCAATTCCGAAGTGTGTGCAAGGCTTGGAAGACACACATAGACAACATGCATTTCATTCGTGTGATAGCGCTGACTCCACCAGTTTCCTACCTTTTGCTGTGCAGCAGAGGTTTTAAGGTTCGATGGGTTTGGTAGATCAAAATTTTTACTTGAACCTCTTTCCTCCCAAACATAAGTTTTTCTGACCTCAAACCACTTGGTTGGTCCCATGGAGTATGGGGTTTTACGTATGGACCAATTGTCCGTCATACCATGGCGTTTGTTTGGAACCCATCCATCAAACGATCAGTGATAAGGTTTTAAAATGTACCTTTTTGAGGGGTCGTTTAAGCCCTTATTTGATCACTTTTGTATCCGTTATTACTTAATATCTTTCCCTTTCACTTTTTAGGTATCTTGAAGGCAAATTGCTGGAATGACACTTATTCGGACGAAAAGGCGCTAATATCTGAAAGAAAATGGCCAAAGTCAAGAATGTAGAACACTCAGAGCTGCTTTGGAACTAAAGGGCTAGTGGGTTCTACAAAGGGGCCGCGTCGGAGTTCAACTAGAGCGCCGTGGACAAATTTTGCGACGACTCATTAGCCGTTGCTCATTTACAAGTGGCGGCCAGGTTTTAAAAGAGTAGGACGTCGCAGCTCAGACGGCCTAGAATTTGATCGGGCAGCGTGTCGAGAGACTGAAGGGGCCGGCGTCACAAGCATAAGGTGATGCATTAAGTAAGACTAACGTGGCCAAGATGAAACCTAATAGCGGCTGCGATGGCGTCACAAATTAAAAGGGTGGCAGCGTCGCATTTATAATCTTATATATAAAATCCGAATTTTTTCAATTTGATTGTGTTGAATGCAACCCAGAAAACTTAATAGAACCAAGGCTGTCTTATGCAGTATTTTTAGGGTTCCATACCCATCTTACATCAAGATAAGTGCTTTACTTCATTAATTTAATATATGTCTTCAATTGATTGTGTGTATGCTTGCATGTTCCCCATGTCCGGCTAATTTATTTGTGTGTTTGCTTAGGTAATATGAAACTTAGTTATTGAATATTGATTGGTTGTCTCTTATCTTAATTGTGATTGACCTAGTATTGTGATAGGTCATTCGTTGTGCTAATAATGCTTGATTAATCTTTGTTGAACCTTAGTTTATAATCACCTATGGTAATTGTAGGCTATACATCCAAAGAATACCTTAGAGTTAAAGTTTATAAATCCCAGAGATTTTGTAGTCATTAACCTTTGGGATAAACGCATACCCTACGATGGTGTTCTAGATAGTGTTCTAGATAGTGAAGTTGTAAGGTGCTAGTTTAAGGAAAATCCTATATGTGGAGATGAAGACGTTTTGTAAAACACATGATCGTTTTCACTTGATGAGGTTTTGGTGCAAACTTGTGATAAAAAGTTAAAAAGGTTGAACTAGTTGTGGTTTTAGTGAACGGTTTTAGCTAAGTGGTGTTTACCTATGTGTTGGTATTTTAGGGTCTAAGAGACATAAATTTTGACAAAAGACAATTATGTGAATGGATTTCTCTCCCCCTTAATTGATGGACATCCAACATAATGTGTAATGTATCAAATAACGAATGACAACAAAGTGTTTAGGAGGTTATTCGGGTTAACGAAAGAGATGAGCTTAGTGATGTTTTTTGGATGATGGTTAGCATACAATGAACTTCATCCTTAAAGTCACGTACCTTTATCGATTAATCTGAGATGATGCGTATGATGAGGCATGTGGTTTCCTAATAGGAAGTGAAGAGGATTAGAGTATTGTTATAACTAAATAATGATGGAGATGATTTTTGGAAAGCGAAGCAAAAATGAGATTTGGAAAGAGATTAGGTTGAAGACAAAAATGCAAGCCAACCCTCTAGAACTTAATTCTATATGCTTTTAAACTATATGCAAGTGTAGGGGTCCTATAAAGCATAGTACTAATCTACGTAGCAATAAAGGGATTATGCAAAATGAGCATATAAAAGTTAGAACCAAGTGAGATCACAAATAATTTGTTATCAACCTACAAAACAAATTTGTTAGTGACAAAAGATGTTAACATTATAGAAATCAAATGATAATATATTATATAAGCAAAAACAACACATTGCACTTAGTAGACAAGAAATCACCACACAAGATAACATCAAAACAATCATATTATGCAAGAAAATGACTTTATTCAAGACATTTCATTATGAGATTGTTTTGTCGTTAGACACAGATACTAAGCATACTTGGATATACAATAATCTATGTGATTAATTTGTAAGATAAAAAGGCTTCTAAAAGTTAGTCGTACCAAAAGCACTTTGTGATTATATTTTTATGTAGCAAACAAATAATAATGTGACAAACAAAAACAAGATGAAAGATTCGGTCATGTTTAAGACATAACAATTTAGAGCATGTATCATTTGGATCATACTACACATAAATATAATGAATGCCAACTAATAGCTTTCAAACACAAATATATCATATCAAAATTATCCATTATCAAAATGTATTATGAGTTCATAAGTAACATGTTAATCATGCTAAAATAATTCAAAATTAAGTATCATGCAAATAAAGTTTAGGTTTAAACGTTTAGTAGCATGAAACAAGAATACAAGCATTATAAATATAAAACGTACTAAAGGTTTACATTTGACTAGTTATCAAACATTGGATAATATCAAATCAACTTATAAGTATCAAACAAGAACATGTAATGAACACATGTAAGTGCAATGTAAGTGGTTTTAAAGGAAAAGTCATATATACTACTTGTTTGATTAGTATTCATAAGGTGAGCAAACTATCAATGTTTTAACACTTACTTTAGGCAAGTATATGAAAAGCGATTTTTCAAGTTGGAGAATGAATATGAGACTATTACTAGTTGTGCTCAATTAAGGCTAAACACGACCATTTGGGTGATTCATACCCAACTTCTCTCCAGAAGTAATTCAACGTTAGGTCAAATTGAGTTTCTAGTGCAATAAGTTCTCGTCATTCTCATGTTAAAGAATGAAGAATTCCTACTTTTGCCTATTAAAGTATATAAATGATGATGTTTAACAATACTTAACTTAATGTGACTTGACTAATATGCAATATAACTAAGGTGATGAAGACGTCATGTTATATACATGAATTTTAACAATGGTGTGTTGATAAACAATATGTTTTAATCTTGTGTTTAGAATCTAAGGTTGTAAGATCTAATGAATAACATCTTTTGCGTTGAGTTATATACTTTAAATGTGATTTGATTATCTAAGACTAGGAGTGGAATATAAATTGAAGCGTTGTCAAAGCTCCACTTTTATTTAACAAAATCTAAATAAGGTTACCAACTTCAATAGAACATGTGTATGTTCTAAAGATGTGTAGTTTTAACCTTGGGCATGTTCAGGTTTGAGCAAGGTTAGGTTATGATGTATGCTTGAGAGGAAATGGATACAAATAGTATCTTTCAACAAATGAGATTATCGCATGGGATAAATTTATCATGCTTATGAAAATAAGTATGACAAGATGAATTGGATACGTTAGTTCATAGAACTTGTAGATGTTCGTTTCAAGATCATTTAGCCAATAAGGAGTAATGAAATCTCTTGTAACACAACCATTTATATGCATGAAAGGAGAGAATGATGCATATGATATACAATATCCTTTTAACAAGATGAATACCTAACGCATGATTTCTTAGGCATAATGTTTTTCAAAACATCATGTTTTCCTGAATGAAGATATGAAGCCAAAGTGTTTGAATCGGATAGTCCCATCTAAATATACTTGGTCTCAAGATTATATTCACTAGATGATGACAAGAGGAATTCACTCAAGTTTCTTATGTATACTTCTCAAGAGTCATTGTTTGCTCGGGGTGTATATGATGTTGGCTTTGAGTTGCATTTTAACACATGTTGTTAAAATGTTGATTTGAGTTTAACAAAATTTATGAAGTTTAAACAAAGTACCAATAATTTGATAATTTGTGAAGGTAGTACTACTTATACCTAGTGGAAATTGACAAAATTACCAAGAGCACCATGCTTACTTGATAGTTGAGGTTCTAGTCATAATGAATTATCTAAGTCCTCAAAGGTGGGAAAGTATGGTTGAATTTGTTCAAACATGCATTTGATTCAGTACAAGTGTTGGACACAAGGGCTTTTTGAGCAATATACTCAACGAATTCAAATGATGGTGAGGATGGTCGATTGGTTGATCTAGGTGGTAGGTCTTCTAGTGTGTCTAAATAAGGATGTGGTGATGTAGGGGTTTGTTGTGCTATGGGAGTACTTAGGTTGATTATTTGTCCATAGATGTTGAACACAAAAGGATAAGTGTTTGATTCATTTTAGGATTAGTGTTTTAACATGCGTTGTTAAAATACTTGATTTTAGGATATGACTTTTAATGACTACAATGCGTAAGTATATGAATATTTCATATGAAATACTGGGGTCATCCTACCTTGTTGAGACTATGGAGCTTAGATTGCACTTGAGGATAGAAAGACTCTTTAACATACATGTGAGTTATGACTTGATGTAAATACTTATCGTTTTGGAGGATGACACATTATTTTCATATTAATAAGTGAGGAAATACATGTAGATACAATATCTAAAGTCATATGTTAGACTTGTGTGATATCTTTGCAAATAATGAGTCGGTTTGTTAGTCTAGGTGGCAAGTCATCTAAGTTATCAAGTAAATAGATGAGAAGATGTTAGTGGTGTTGCCCAAAGTTTGATAGGTACAAGTTTTGGATACTTTGGTTTGATTTGTTAGTCTAGGTGGCAAGTATCTAAGTCATCCATAAATAGATGAGGAGATGTTGGTTGTGTTGCACAAAGTTCGATAGGTACAAGTTTTGAAGACTTAGGTAGTGAAGGTGTTTTTGGATGGTTGTGAAGAGGTCATAATGGTGGGTAATTGTGGTGGTGGAGTTGGAGCACTTAAGTTTAGAAAGTTCACATCTTGAATGGGTAATGAGATGTTGAGAGGTAATGAGTTTGAGGATGAAGAGTTCAAGTTAATGAAGCAACAAGATCGAATGCTAATCCTAGTGGTTTTTCTTAAGTAAATTATTTAAGGTTGAGGATTTAGTCATTTTGACTTTGCTTTAAAAATGCTAAGCTTAGAAAAACAACAGTGAAGGTGTGAAAATGACCATCCTGAATGTGTCGATTTATGGAACTAAGGATTCATGGATTTGATGTTGATCCATACAAAGATGGTAGTTTCTAATGAGATGGAAGTGTCTAAGATCATGTCAAACATCCTAAGTTAATCCATTGAGGATGTGTTGAGTGAGGTATGAAAGATATGCATTAACAACTATCCTAGAAACGAAATTTGGTAAATTAGATTGCGGGATTTAGCAAAATTCAACAACTTACAGTAGGATCCACGGCACCATTTTATTTCTTTACAGTGAACTCTTTAAATTGGTGCCTTTGGTCCTTTGTCTGGTGTGGCGGTACCAAAATCCATAACAGACGGACCAAGTTAATGGTGTTGCGTGCAATTAAAATCAGAAACAATCTTTATACCCCATTTTTTAGGTGTGGGACTTTTCGAAACACGAAATTTTGCTTAAAACATGTGACATTAATTATTTCTAGTTAGGAAAAATCTATAACACATATACAAACATAGTGGAGCATAGACTTTGACCAAGGGCTCTGATTTTCACATGAAAGTGAAAATGGGTAAAATTGATAACACTTGTGTTATCCCCCATAAAGCTGGTTAGCATACAACATTGTTTTAAGTCATATTATCATCCTACAAAGAAAAAAAACAAATAAATTACATCATACAACATTGTTTTTGTCCTTGTACCAAAACACTCTCTTAAAATCTCATTTTCCAAAGTACTTGACTAATTTACTTAGTACTTATTGCTAAGTGAGTTATGACATTTCATAAGTTATGCGGGATTGATTCGCTCCCAGACGGTCAAGTTTTGTCACACAAGCTGACCACTTGTGAATGGTCAGCGGTAACAAACTTCAAACATATGGAACCAAATGCAATGAAGTCCGGGAGAAATAGTGTTTCCCCGGTCGTTAGCAATCGGCCAGTACGTGCGAGAATAATCAAGCGAATAGTGATGAGAAGGATTTGAGCGGAAAAAGGGATATGATTGATTATACCTAAAGAAAATTACATAAACTACAGGGGCTTAAATGCAAATTAAAGAAAATTAAAGATAAATAACCATATTAAATAGCGCTATCACTATTTTAAAATGATGTTTTGATTTTCTTTATAAAACAAATTAAAAACTAAATTGACGTACAAAGAAATATGAACTGAAACAATATTAATCCTAAAAATATGAAAATGACATTTTTACAAACCTAATGGTAATAGAAAATTTTTATAAAAATAAATTATTTTATTACTATTTATTAATTATTATTAATTAAACTATTTTATATTTAATAATACCCAAAATACAAGAAAATGAAATAAAACTAGAAAAAAATGAAATTATGACTTAGAAAATTCTAAAATAACTAAAGAGAATTTTCAAAACTAATTTTATATTTTTCACATTCTATTTTTCTATGAATTAAAACTTATTTAAAACTAATTAATTGCTAGAAATTGCAAATTTAACTAAGAAAATTTGGAAAAATTAATTTTTTTTGCTTTTATATTTATCTTAACCTAGGAAAAATGAAAACTTATTTTTTTGAAACTTTTCTGATTTAATTGCAATAAAAGGTAATTAAAAAGTACTAAAAACTGATTTAAATGAGGAAAAAATATCAAACAGCGATTAAAAATTATGAAAAATTCAGGAAAATTCTAAAATTATAATCTAAACTTATAAAAATTATAAAAACCTATGCTAGTGTGAAGGAAAATGCAACTGCGATTAGGCGATCCTATAAAAATTTACTAAAATAAGCAAAAGCACTCTGATAAAGCAGGAAGCTACCAGGGCATGAACTAAGCTAAAACTAATTGAAATCCACTTAAAGTAGCTAACTAAGGGCTTGGAAACCTAGCTTGAAAGCAAATGATCAAATTCTAAATCCTAATGAGCCTAGTTCAAAACAGGTTCAAGCTACTACTTTGTAGCTTGAAAATAAGCCACTCAGATAAGCTGAAACTCAGAACAAAGTGTGGGATCCTAAACTAGACCTGGCAAGGGATAATTAAACCAACTATCAGCTGCCCACAAGCTCTTATGAGCTTGTGAGGAACTCTGCAAGTTCCTGTCACAACATAGTGACCAGTGCACAGGGCATTCTCAAAAATTGAGACCAAGTTTAAGCACTTCAAAAGTTATTTTTAGAAAATTTATAAAAATAAACCAAAAATATCTTGTGAATCACCACCAACTGAAGTTATGAAATCCCAAGTTTT
This sequence comes from Chrysanthemum makinoi, assembly GCA_910596185.1. Taxonomy (NCBI): domain Eukaryota; kingdom Viridiplantae; phylum Streptophyta; class Magnoliopsida; order Asterales; family Asteraceae; genus Chrysanthemum; species Chrysanthemum makinoi. Next base: position 157,055,948 of record OU343218.1, read on the forward strand.
ACTAAATTTGAACCAGGAAGGAATCTACTAATGATCCACAAAGTTTGAGGAAAAACTGTGTTTGGCCAAATTTAACTTTTTAAAACAGAAGCTATGTTTGACTTTGGTGAGTTTTGATCCCAAATGACTGACTGGTTTTGATGTTAAATGGTGAAGTAAGACTAATGTAAGCTATCTAAAGTACTCCTAAACCTATATGCAATCTATCAGCTATTGACTCCAACAGGAATGAGCACAAGAGCTGCTAACATGCAATTTTGACTTGTGTGATTCTGAGAGGCAAGAGAAGAACTGATATAAGTTCTATAGGGATAAATGAGACTATCCTTAAGAGTTATAACCACTGAGAAGCTTGAGAACTCCCAACAGCAGCTTAATCCAAACACTGGTTCATGTAATCTGGTATGCAAACTTTGACTAACAAATTACTTTACTAGTGTGAGTCACTCCCTATTCTAACTATAACTAACCAAACTGAATCTAATAGCAATAATTTGAGCCAACAATTAATACTAACCCTATTAGAACTATGACATGCAGACTTGAGCAAACAAATGACATCAAATGAATGAAAGACTTACAACAGTCCAGCTCTTATGCCTTGCACAAATGGTTAAATTCCAATCCAACTAAGCTCAATGCAACGCTACATCTAATCTAGGTCCGCAATTAGACCACCCTTCATTTGACACGGTGACCAATTGATTTTTTAGAACATTGCAATTAGAACAGAGCTAAATTGCTTTAGTAACATTAAGATAACCTAAATAAGCTAACTTAATTACTCCAAACAGATTTAAACTTGATATTGTGATAAGGATAAAAATGAAGGAAAGAAAATTGGCTTAGAAGCGGCAATTAACTGCTAAAACTTTGAAATTGAACTTGAATTAACTCAAACACTACCATTAAAATGAAACCCAGAATTCTTAAACATCAATAAATTAAAAACGATTACATTCAAATTAATAAAAAAAAATCTAAAACAGTGACCCCTCTACTCTGTGTCTTCATTCTTCTTTATAGCTTTCACAAAGTTGCTCTGAATCTTTTCTGGCCATTGGATGGGTCAAAGTTGATCTTGGCCCTTGATTTCTCATTTTGGCGCCAAATTGATATATCCAGTTGGGACAGGTTGAGTGCAAGGAGGGGGGAAAGCATTTAATGTTTTTTGTTGTTTGGTGTTGGTGGAGTGATAAGGTGGTGGTATGTTGAAATTTGGAGGTGAGGATTCTCTGGGATTCTGAGAGGTGGTTGGGAAGGCATTGGGGAAAAGGTGGGTTTGGGTTAATAATTGACGGGTTAAAAGGGTGGAGTAACGGGTTGGATATAGGGATTGGACGGGTATAGGGTTGAGTTGGATTGGGCACATTGGGGATTTTGGGTTTGGGTAGTTAGGTTTAAGCTTATTGGACTTGGATTTAATATGGAGCCATGGTGTAGTTTAGGGACCTAAGGTGTACAATTCGAACTCAGGGGCCAAAAATGTAATTTCACGAAAAGTATCCAAGGGCCAACTTGACAATCTCTAATATTCCAGGACCAAACTTGTCAGTTTTGAAACTCAAAAGGACTAAACATGTATTTTCTCAAAACTTGACATTTTCACCAAAGGACTTTAATATGACAAGTTATAATTTCAAAAGGACCTTTGGTGACTTTTCTTTTAAAATAAGTGCTTTCGGGGACTATTTGGACAAGATTTGAAAGTCGGGGGCTAGAAGCACTTGTTAAGCAAACTTAGCTCATTTTTCATCTGATTTTAAACATTTTGCATCTGAAACATATAAAATACAATTTTGAGATATTTTCAGTATTTTGATGCATTTCTGAGCATTTTTAAGTGTTTTGCAGTTCAGATTTGACCAAAAATGATGAGTATTTACACACTCATCAGGGATGTTAGTATAATCAATGCAAAGAAAGTGATCTAATTCTACAAGCGATAGTAAAACAATTTTTAAACTTATTGCACAAAATCTAGCAAATGTCCTATTGTGCATAAACAAGAAATCACCGAACAAGTGAATAAATAACATGGCAAGATTGACACTTGTATTATGCAAATAAACAATTGTAAACAACGATTTGAAAATAAGCAATCAACATATATGCAAACAACATAAACAAGTGGTCATTTAGCATAGCGTAAAGAAAAAACACTTTTCGTCATTTTGCCTTTGAATATGACGATGTATACCAAGCTTGATTAGTTTCCTTTAAACATATTACCAAATTATTTAGTTTGAAAAGAAATTGTATTAAAGTTCTAAGAATACCAACTTAAATTTCTTGATTGAGTTTTATGTTAAGCGAAACTTAATATCTTAGACATCTTGTAGTATTTGGTCTATTTCACTTATTTAAAACTAGACTCAGGCCATGAGAGGATTTTAAAATGAAAGTAGACTCGATTCCCATTAAAATGATAGGTGGCTCGACTTGTGCGGTTTAGGTTAATTATTTTTTTTGAAGTGGCCAAAAAGCGCATCTTTGTCGGAGTTCCAAGGAACCAAATAAAGGATCCGCCTTTTATAAGATTTGGTGCCGTGGTCCTCAGGGCAATTCACCAAAACTAGTATTTGACATAGAGAAAGCGTGTGTGACTTACTAGATTTCATAGTAAACATATAATACACATATTTAACAACATATCTACTTATGTAGCTTATCTTAAACATTTCACGGTGATTTTTTCAACTAAATTTATAGTTATCCCAAACACTCATTTAAAATCATATTTCTTCGTAAATTTTCTATAAGCACACAATATAATACTTACTAGTTCTTTAACAAACTTTTATTTTATTTTTCAAGAAAACCTTCAAGCTTGTATACAAAGTTACATTTAACAACAAAATTTCTAAATATAACAAGCAAAGCATTTTTCATATTATTTTTAGCTTCAATGGTAATTTGATACATGGATCGTACTCTATTTTAAAAACCATTTGTTTTGAAAATATGAGCTACGTGGCTCTGATACCAATTGTGAAAACGTAGGGGGGTGAATATGTTACTGTTTAAAAACTTAAAATCTTTTGTATCAAACGCTTATGAGCTTGTTATAATATGAAAGTACCAATTATTGTTTGTGACAAATATAAAGGATAGTAAACCAAGTTGTCACACAAGCATGAACATCAAACCACATCACAAATGATAGTATAGTGCAAGTATAAAGGTAAAGAGATAAAGAAAGGAAAGTGCAAACCCGAACCGAGGATTTATAGTTGGTTCCGTCACGGATCTCCTCTCCGCCTACTCACTCCCCGAGTACCAACTTCGAGAGTTACTTCACTAAATCAACAAGCTCCCTTCTCAGTAGAGAAAACCTTGTCGTGCAGCTTACTTTTCCGGTATAAAATTTAAATACGGATTCTAGTTCGGTAGAACCAACCTAACATCGCCTATACAATATTTCGACACTAAAATTTGGATGTCGGTTCTTTTACAAAGGGTACAACCACTCCCATTATGTTTTATGGCCCAACATAACAAACCTTGTGTTTTATGGCACAAACACATAAACCATCTAATCTAGTTTGGTGAAAGTGTTGTTATGATGCAATGATGTTTACACTAATGATCCATGACACAAATGTCTAATGGATATGAATAACTATTTATAAATGAACTTCCATTGATAGGAAGCCTTCATGATGAAGATCACAAGTTCCCTAAACTTGTTGTGATAGATCTTCAGCTTGTGGTGAGTGGGGATGGCTAGATCTCCAAGCTTTCTTTGGTTGATCAAAGAGTATGCTTACAACAAAGATGAATGTTAGAAGCATTATGATCATGATCATTAGGGTTTTTAATGTATGTTACTACATTATTAATGATTGATCTAAATGTATGCAAGAAGGTGGAGAAGATGTGATTTGAAGTGGTGAATAAATGAGAAAACAATGGGCTTCTATTTGTAGGCAAAAGTGGTCAGGAGCGTCCACGGACCAAGGAACCAAATAAAGGGTTCCTTCCTTTATACATTTTGGTTCTGTGGGTGCCTAACAGAAAATCTAAAAAATCTTTCTTCAAATCTTTCCAAGATATTACCAAATCTTACAAATCCATTTGATATATTGAGTGTCAATCTAACAAAATATTGTGATCTTTCAAAATTCAAGATGATACATGCCATGATGTAATATGTATTTCCATTTTAGATTAAAGAGTTTATCAAAGTAAACTTGTAAAATGTATTATGTAACTAGTTAATAAAAAGTCTAGTTACCTTTTCGTAAAATAAAATATCTAGTTGAGTGCTTGTCAAAATAAAATGTATTTTGTCAAGTGTAAGTAAACTTTAGTACTTGTATGAATATTATAGTTAGTTTACTTGTACAAATAAAAGTATATATTTGTTAGTCATTTTACAAAAGATGTATTTGTATAAAAATACTAGGTGAAAGCAAAATGTAAAATGAGGTTCGAAATAGAATGGTTAACCTATTAAAATACTTAGTGACTCTAACGTATTTTAAACATTCTAAATGATTTGTTAATGAGTTTGATCATAATGCCACATAACAAACATGTACGAACCTGTGTTGTAACATACGAGGACTTGAGACATCGAGAGGTGTTGAATGTATGTTGAGACAAAGTTTGATTACAAGTAACTTGTACATTTTACGTTATGTATTACAAGTTACATGTTTTTCATCAATCAAAACAATAGATTAAATATACATTAATATTTACTAACGGTAGAAATACCAACCCCCAAATTCAAACCCGAGATTGATACCTTTCCATTTCCTAAAATATAAAAAATAATCTTCCTCGACCCCAACCTTAGCGTAGTGACTTCTCACTAGTTCCTATTCCCCTAGAGAGCGATATCAATTCCGGTGGCTTAACCTAATACTACACTAGCGATTAGGTTCCTTTGCCTAGGGTGTTGAAAAACTTTCGACGAAAGGAAGTTCCTTTGACTCGAGCGACGCGTGTAGCGTTATCAATCAGTCGGCACATTTGTCCCGTTTTTGAACTCATCACAGGAGTATAAAAAACGTTTTTTGGCTTTTGGGATTCGTCCCGACAATTTTGATCCAACATTCCTTAAGGATTCATACCCCTTCAATCCTCAACAGCCATGCATTGTCTTAATTTCATCTTATCCTAACAACAATGGAGGGTGTTAGATCATCAATGCTTGCTTCCTCACACAATCAGAATCAAAAATCAAGTCAAGCAAATGTTGGGGGTCATATCTATTGGTGTGGTTATGAAAGGTTCTATGCTAATGATGGTAGCACATTCAAGAGCTATATGATTGTTTCTTTTGACTTGCTCACACCGCCATGTCCTAGACATACGACGGTTAATAGGCAAACTTCCTTTCAGTTCTATGTGTCTAACAAGAAAAAGCGGTGGTTTGGAAACATTCATAGGGATGTCATTACATTTTACGTATATGGGTTTTAGGTTGTTGGGTGCGATAGCATCTTCTACACACGCTACTTAGCATTACCACTCAATAGCACTCAAATTAATTGGTTTTGATGATAACAACGACCACATCCTTGAAGTTGAAAGCGGAAGGATTTGATGCAACCATTGTACTCTACAAGCTTACTCTTTGGAACTTCGAGAACACGGGTATCGAGATGGTGGCTCCTTTTTGTTCAACCCGTTACGTGAATCACTTATTTTGCGACTCATCCGGATATGGCGGCTTATTAGGATGTGCACGGTTTTATTGGAGTGTGGTGTAGTTTATGTTATCAGTGTTTAGGTTTTCAGTGTGTCATATGTAATCAGTTAAGTTGGTATGTAATCGGTTAAGTTCGTATGTAAAATAACATAATATGTTTCAATGTATACAGGCTGGACTACCAATCGTTCTAGAGAAAGCCAATGTCTTCGAGAAGAAAGGTATAAATCCGACAACATATGCAATTACCTTCAAGTCGCTGCGTTCGGATCGAACTGTTTGGTGATTGTGGTATATGGGTATGCATATTCTTTGTTGTTCCCTATTCACTATCGTTAAAAAGGAATAATTAAGTACTTAAAGCAATTAACAGTGAATAATGACTGAAATGAACATAAGTAAAACACACAAAGTAATTTTCAACATCATATTCTTATTAGAAATAAATCAAAGAATCGTTACCAAGTACTTGCGGAATAGTACTTGGGATTGAAATAACAAAGTTTGGGTGACTCCTCTCTAGCTCGAGCTAATGCGAGCACAACTCTTAGAACCTCTTGAGGCTAGCTCAAGATAAAGTCGTATTTGGAGGAGTGAAAAGTTGGCTTGTGTGTGTGTGTTTTTACAATTCAAAGCTTAAACTTTTCACTCATTCTCTTATGCTATTTATACAAGTATGATTATTAACTTTATCCTAGAAGACAAAAACATGGATGACAAACCGCAGATATTGATATATTAGAGTTCTTGTTCACCTTTCTATAGTAGTGGCTTTGCTTCTTGATAGAGAATGGCGCTTACTATAAATGGGAAGATATGATCTTGATAGATTGAAGCGTGTATTGACGGATAAATACTTGAGGACTTAGTTTTATCTGGGTAAAACTTTCCCGCCTAATCGGCTCATTCTTCGAGTCTTTAAGTCTTCGATCTCTTCCTTAGTTTGTCTTCGGTGTTTAACATTGGAGAGAGTGAAGGGATTAGTGAGTTATTGTCATCACTCACTGAATCCACCATCTTCTTCTGACTTAGTCTTCACCTTTAAGTTCCTAGGAGTGGAGAGGCTCCTTCTTGCCTCATACTAAGTGTCGAAGATAGCTCACGAGAGACTATGCGCTCCCACGATTGTGTTTAACGGTTAAACACTTAGGATATTTTCTATTCAAATCCTAGTTTAAGGGGTTGGGTATTACTGAACCCACATCTCCCCATTTGGATATACAAATAGCCTAAGTGTTTGATCGTGTAAGTGAGCAAAAGGCTTACTTACAGAATGTGATGAATACAATAAGAACATTTGAGTAATTTGACAAAACATACATGGTTTATTGATCGATTACATATTTCCTATCACTAGTACAAAAGGATAAAATGATGTCAGTCAGGATGGATACCCAGTGCTTGAGCTTCACTTTCTTGGTGATGAGTGTTTCCCTGTCGGGATGGTCTCTTATCTTTGCATTGGGTCTTGTGAGAACCGATGTTCTTTGAGGGATTGAATCGAGAGAGTCATGGAATATAGGCATGCGGCTACACGGCTGATCAATATCACTCCATCTTTGAAATCTTTGGGTTTCCATAGACATCATGTGGAATAGCCCTCTTCCAGGCTCTTCAATCACCAACAGATTCACAAATTTGACACCCTCAGGCTGACTCTGTTGCATTCTAAACGAACTTTGATTTTGGGTGGAACTCAACTCTTTTCCTTTTGCGGTGGAGGTTTGTGGTTGAGATACTTGAGGTGCAATCAAGGCGGGCTGATTTGGTTGGGCGGTGCATCCCTCGGCCTTTCATATCTTTTCTTTGAGCATCTTCATCGGCTCCTTGACCACCTTATTTTGCTTCTTTCCAATGATCGGACCAAGTTCATCAAGTTCGGTGATCCCAAAGTCACTGAATTTTAAGGGATCATGAACCTCAAAGTGTATTTTGTCATCCCTACGTAAACATTCATAGCCAATGGTTTGGTGTTGGGAATAATCTTGACATCGGTGATTTTTTCGAAGCCGGTACATTCATTGTCAGTTGTATTCCTCAATTCGCTTTTCACGAGCTTCAGTTTTCTTTCTCTTTTCTCTTTGCTTTCTCATTGCGAGACATTTGAGTAGCTTGAGCATCCTTGAACTTTTGTCTGCGACCCTTTGGGAGCTTGCTTGCATCTAATCCATATTTCAGCTTCTTCAGGTGACAACCTTTGCGGTCTTCTACGTTCTTTTCTCTTCCTCGTAGTTTCAATCTTCTTTCTTCTTTAGCAAGATGTTTACTTAGTTGTTGAGGTGTGAGCAGGTATTCGGTGTAGCCAATTTTATAGGGAATCTTCGGGCTCAGCATTGTCATTATGCCTTTGCTTGTCACGGCACGAGGAGATGATGCAACTAAGGGTGGTGTTGTTGTTATGACCGTCAGTGTTGTTGTTGTTGATGTTTGAGGTGGTAGTGAGGAGAGGTATTGGCGGGTGCATATGATGTGAGGTTCTGGTGGTGGTGTTTGCTCTCCCTCAGTGTGAAGAGGAGTTTCTTGACAGTATTCTCCCTAGCTTTCTGGGCGTCGTGAGGGCAAGATTAGTTGGTCTTGAGGGGGTGAGAAGCGGCTTGACCCTTGAAGGCCGATAGATTTCGATCATCATAGCCTTAATCTTTGAAGTGTCTGTCGAATGCCGTACTTTGCATCCAGGTACTTTGAGAAAGCTCCAAGCGGTCATCCGGGACCAAGATTCGGGCCGAGGGAAGAGGATGCACGAGCCATGGTTTCCACAATATTGACTGAAGTCCAATGTAGCTTGAAGAGACTGGGCTGATGATGGAAGACCTGAACATTTGCAGACTTGGCGGATCTATGGATTCGATGGCGTGAGTTGTTGCAAGTATGCCTCAAGTAGCCTTTAGCACTTGAGAGTTAAGATTTGGATCTTCTCGACAAACTCCGATTTCATCGATCTTTGTGCTAGCATCCCGAAGGTGCCTTAAGAAGTTAGCCATATTTTCATCAGGTCGGTGAATTTGGTCATACATCAAGTCACGTGCTCATGAACATTTTCATGAGAAGCATTTTCTGCCTTTAGATCAGTAACTTGCGGCCTACAGTATATTTGTTCCCACAATGTTTTAGTAACCCCAGGTATAACTTCCTTGAAGCCACGGTGATCCACTGAGCCAACTGCCTTTAAGTGAGGGGAAGAACATTGTCAAACTCTTTGAATTCATCGAGCGAGGAGGATTCAAACATGATCATCATGTTGGAATGGGGATTCATTATGCTCCTTTGGATCGGTGAGGTTCTTGTTACGATTGAACCTCGTCCATTTCTTCTCGGTGATAAAATTTCATTTTCATTTCAGCAAGGTCATCCTCGAGAGCAGAATACCATGACATCAGCAATTGTGAGCAAGGGGTTGGTGATGGTTCCATATCGCGGTGGTATATATCCTCTCGAGTCATTGTCCCCGTTGACCCCTCGGACAGCGGGTGGGAGTTTCAGTGCCTTCTCGAAGTCAGGTTGGTTTTGGGTTCGGTATCGGTTGGGTTGTTTCTTTCCCTCAGAGTCTTTGTCCCTCAGTGACCCGAGACAGCGGTGGGTGTTCTCCGGTGCCTTTGGCAGAGTCATTGATTGTTGTATCCCTATCGGTGGGTTGTTTGTTTCCCAGAGTCTTTGGGATCGTGGTGTGCCCTCAAACAAAGACTTGGATTTGTTAATGTCATCATCGGCGTGGTGGAAGGCTCCCTACCGTGGGTTGTTTGTTTCCTGGATCTTGGGGGTAGTAGGTGTGACCAAAGGCCTGACTGTGATGTATCCGTGTCCTTCGTTGTCACGGGGGGTGGTTTTACACAGTGGGTGTCTCTTAGTCTCGGGCTTTTGTGCCTCTTGGTACGTGCTCCTGAAGCCTCGAGGCCCGAGACTTTGGTTTAGTCTTAGTCGGTCGATACTTCCGATTAGTGCTAAACAAGTAAGCTATATCACACAAGCTAGCCACTTGTGAATGGCTAACCGTAATAAACTTAAAACGATTCGGAACACAAATGCAATGAAGATCAGGAGAATATAATTCCAGAGATTCCGTTAAGTCCACGGAGACTAATGGTGTATCAAAAACTTGATCAGATGATAGAATGATCACTAAGGATAGTGTCGATAAAGATTTGGATTGGAAATTACACTCTTGATTGATTGGAATGTATTTGGACCGAATTGGTAAGCACAACAATCGAGATAAAACAAGCATAAAGTCGTTTAAAAACTACGTAGCGTACCAAATAAAAAGTGAAATCTAAGAAATAAAAACCTAAAATATGAAAATGACATTTTTGAAATCTAAAAATAAAAATTATTAGAAAAATAAAATTATTTTTATAACTATTTATTTAATTATTATTAATTAAAACTATTTTAAACTATTTATTAATAACCTAAAATAAAAGAAAATATGAAATAAGGCTAGAAAAATAAAATTATGATTGAGAAAAATCTAAAATATTATAAAAATTATTTTAAAATTGAAAAGATATTTTTTACACTTTTTATCTAATTATTACTAATTAATTACTATTTAAAATACACTTAAATACTAGAAATTATAAAATAAACCTGGAAAATTAAAATTTTAACTTGGAAAAATCTAAATTATAATAAAACTAATTTTAAAACTGAAAAGATATTTTTTATGCTTTTTAATTATTTATTACTAATTATTTAATACTTTTAACTAATTAAAATTATAATAAATACTAAACAGATTAGGAAAATTATGAAACTTTTTCTAAAAAATAACTTAAGGTGACAGAAAACTAAGAAAAATATAAAAACTAGATTTGCTTATTAATAAGATGAAAAGAAAAATAAAAAACTAAAACTATTAAATAAACGCTATCACTATTTTTAAATTGATGTTTTTCTGGTTTTCTTTTTGAAAACTACTTAACTACTTAAAATATGAAACTTTAACAAAGACAAAAATTTTACAAACTAAAAAATAAGCGAGAGTTAAAAGCTCAGGTGGAGGTTTAGCTTATTTTGGAATTAAGCTCAAACAAGCTTGGCTGAAACCAAAGATAGAAAAAAATGCAAATAAACTAGAGCAACTCAAATGAAGCTAGAAAACACAAAGAAGCATACTAATAATAAGCTGAAATAGCGAGATAAGCACTTATGATCAACACGAAATGGGACAAGGTTGAGGCTTATTGCGACCCTACCAAACAAGCTTCAAAATAAAAACTTAAGCTTGGCACCTCTAGATGGCTTGGTTGGCTACTCAAAGAACCAAGAATCACAGGATTAGACCAACAATTAAGCTTTTCAAAATTGGACCACTCCTTTGTGCCGCGGGCACCATTTTCAAGTGTGGTCCAAAAGAAGCTAGTTAAAAAGCACTTAATAAGCAGAATAACTTGATAAACTAGTATTTTTCTAATCAAGTTAGCAGGTTAAACTTTAATATACCAAAAGCACAAATTCTAGATCCTACTTGAGAACCACAAGAAAATTGACAAGTTTATTCAAAAATGCACTTAAGAAAATTTTGACTTTTGAATTAAAGCAGTTTGACTTAAGTGAACTTTAGTTCAATTCTATGGACTGATTATGATATATTAAGATATATAAAGACTGATTTGATCAACATAACAACTTACTAACACAAAATCATGATCATGAATCATGAAGTTCAACAGTTAACACAAGAATGATCAAAAGCATTTTGACTTTTGACTTATGAAAGCGGTTTTCTTGATTTGTTTGAGTTACTAGGACTAGTGTACTCGGATCAACCAAGAACACAAGCTCTAATCAATAAATCAGGTTAAACCAAACACCTTTTTATGAGAAGCTGTTTGGACTTTATCAAAGCAAACTAATTAAGTTCATGACTTGATTACAGAACTTATATTATCACTTAATGGGACTAAATGAACATTAAACAACCATAATAACAACATTAAACTAAGAAATGACCATGATGCTATTTTTACTACCAAAATGAGATTTTTATAAACTACAATTTAAAAAGAACAACCAAGCTGAGTTTAATGGTTAATTATACTTAATTGTAACTAATAAACATAAACAACGAAATTACGACTACTAAATGATTAAAGCGATTGATGCAAAATGAACAAAAAGGCTTACAAGGGCTATCCAGGGAAATCCAGAACTAGGAACCAAGAACACTCCTATGGGCACCACTAAGCCACTAACCCAGGCCATCAAAATTCACCCACTCCGGTACGTGAACACCATTTCCATGGGATTTTTGATTTTTCAACTAATTATTTAGTATTTTTGGTGATTTTTCCTTTTTGATTCTGAATTTTAATGTATCTAATAGCTTTTAGAAGCTATCTAGGAGCCATGTGCTTATTAGGTCCTTGAAAACATCTAAAAACAACCTTTGGAACATACATGAGATTTTTGGAAATGAAAACTGCATAAACTTGAAAATATACTTAAAACTTGAAATTGATACTTGCAAAAGGTTTATACTACACTGAAAACTTGAAATACAAAGCTTCAAAACTAAAGGTGACAGCTTCATTACCAACACGTAATGTGATTTCTTGCTCAAATACATCTATGAGAGCACGGCCCGTTCTCAGGAATCCTCGACCAACAATGAGAGGAACCTGATGATCGACATCAAAATCAACAACCACAGTCGGTGGGAAATGAAACTTTCCTACTTTCACAAATCACGTCTCGGCAATTCAGAGGACGGGATATGGAACGATCTGCAAGCTCGAGAGTCATGCATGTAGGGTAAGTTCGGAAGAAGTTTCTTCCATCTTGAATAGGGCATCAGTTGATGCTTGCACCAAGATCTGCTAGGGCTGAACATTCAACCATTCACGGAAATACACAGGTAAGAGAAATTTTCCGGGATCTCCAGTTTCTGGGGAAGCTTCTTCAGATAGCTGGCGGCAGTTCTCGTTAGAAGGAGTTTTGCCCTTTCAAGCGACTTTTCCTTATTGCTTAACATGTGTTTGAGAGTTGATGCAAACTTGGGCATCAGCATGATAGCATCCGCAAAGCTTATGTCAAAATATAACTCTTGGAAAATTTGGAAGAATTTGTCCATTTGATGGCCAGCTTTCGGGAGATTTTGCTCATTCAAAGCGTGATGGGTAAGGAATAGAAGATTTGGATTTACGGTTTTCAACGCGGGAGCTCTTTGGAGGTTCAAAACAACTCACGGATTAGATTTGGATTTAGACAACTTGAGGTTGGACTACAGAAGGTGGGGCGTGTGGTACTTTTGGGCTTGAAAAATGCACCTTGTCCGTTGTATCCTTGGTAAATTGACTCATTTCTCCTAGTGGAGGAGGCATTGGAGTCGTAGGTCCATTGTGTGCCTTAGGTTCACTTTCCACTACCTTAGGAAGAAGAAGAAGAAGAGGTAGTAGGAATAGCGGGTCCATCATATGAAACACCACATACGGTTGTGATCGCCTTTGCGCCCCTTCGGGTTAGCGATCGTGTTGCTCGGAAGTTTTCACGAGCCGAGGGTTGATCATTTAAAGACTTCTTAAGATCGGCAATCGTACGACCAACAACCTGTTCATTTCATCTTGGGATTTCATGAATTGCTTCAACAACTCATCAGATGATGGTCCAGTTGGAACAATGGCAGGAGGTGGATTAGGAAAATTATGGCCTCTAATGTTAGGATTAGGGCCTTGATTTTGAAAATTTCCTTGATTAGGATTCATATTCCCATGAAATTGATTCCCTCGATTGAAATTGTTTTGGTTAAGGTTTCCTTGATGTTGGAAACCTTGATTTGGTCTTGAGGATAAATTACCTTGGTTTTGATAACCTTGGTTCATTCTTGGTTGGTTTGATTCGGTTTTGCATGTTATGATTACGGTTAAAACCGGTGGTGCACGATTAGTGTTAGCAGCGTAGTGTGGTTCATTTGAGGGCGGTATTGATTACCTCCCGATGTGCGTACGGCTAGAGCATTGGCTTCAAATGGACTACCATCGGTGGCAGTCTGATTGTAGTATGCATGAGGACCACTACAAGTAACACAACTCTCAACTTTCTTCACTTCACCATGTGTTGGTGTGCGTGTGGAATCACTTTCTTTGGTTAGCAAGAACCAAAGCTCCAATATCATGAGTTTGTCAATCTTAGCATGATTGCTAGATGTACTCGAGGAGATGAAGAAGAAGGTCCACATAGAGATTATGTCTTTGTCTTGCGGAAAGGGCCGGACTGAATTTGTTCTCAATGATTTGCAAGGCTTCTTTGGTGGTCTTGCTAGAAATTACCCTCAGCGGAGGCATTCAAAGAATCTTGATTGTGCGGTTCAGGACCATTGTAGAATATCCATTTGCATGCTCGGTAAAACCGTGATGTGGACATTTCGAAGCAATTCTTTGTAACGATCCCATGCCTCCCCGAATGATTCATCAAATATCTGAGAAAATTTCATTATCTCATTCTTAAGACTTGTAGTTCGGGATGGAGGATAGAACTCGTTAACAAACTTAGTGACTAGATCCTCCCATGTCTCAATAGAACTAGGGGGTTGTTTCTCAAGCCAATTTCGGGCTTGTCCTCTAGAAAATGGGAACAGAAGAAGCTTGATAGCTTCATGTGGGACATTCTTGTACTTGATGGTAGATGAAATCTTGTTAAACCATCGAATGTGTGCATGAGGATCATCCCACTCAAAACCATAGAATTGGCTTTGGGTTACTAGATTGAGCAACCCGGTTTTGAGCTCGAAGGTGTCGCCCGATGGTGGGACAACAATAGCATCTCCGTAACCCTCGATGGGTGCTTGGAAATCATTCATGGCTTATCTTACGCCATTACGACAGCGTGGTGGTGGTGGTAGGCGTTCCTCGATCACGCGGTGAAGGCGAGCGTCCTCTCGCCTCACGAGGAATATTGCCAAGTTGAGAGAAGTGGACTTGTAGAAGCTGGAAGAGCGAGTGCGCATGCACTAAGTATAAAATCAGTTTTCAAAACAAATGAGAGGCAAAGCGACAAGTGAACTTAACAAATAATCACAAATGAAATGGCTTCTTTGAAAAAGGTACACCAAATCACAAGGACATAAAGGCAAGTTTTAAAATGTTGTTGGGAACTTATTATGGTCACACCCGGTTAGTAGGTGTCTTTGCCTTGATTTCGGTGGTTGATTTTTATGTATAAATTAAGTACCACTGAAAAGGCGTAGGTAATGATTTGTGCAAGGGGGTTTAAAACTTTTAGACATTTTTTGGTATCGTCTCATTTAACCAAATCGTATCTCTTTAAGAATCACCTCAAAGAAAATACAAGATAGAAAACGTTCCGATTGTTTTGTTGTTTTATATATTTTTTGGGTTTGTTAACACTTTAGGAAAAGTGCTAATGAACTTTTTAGAGATTTTATATCTTTACAAAAAACTTTTACAAAAGATGGTATATGTGCAAGAATGGGTCTGAAAAAGGTTAACACACGCTAAAGCCTCCCGGCGGCGTAAAATTTGATTGGTGCTAAACCGTCAAGCTATATCACACAAGCTAGCCACTTGTGAATGGCTAACCGTAAGAAACTTAAAGCAGTTAGACACAAATGCAATGAAGATCGGAGAATATAATGAATTACTTAGGGTCGTTAAGTCCCACGGAGACTCAATGGTGTGTCAAAACTTGATCAGATGATAGAATGATCACTAAGGATAGTGATCAGTAAAGATTTGGATTGAAAATTACACTACTGATTGATTGGAATGTATTTGGACACGGTGGTAAGCACAACAATCGGATAAAACAAGCGTTAAACGTGCGTTTAAAAACTACGTAAACGTACCAAATAAAAAGTGAAATCTAAGAAATAAAAGACCTAAAAATATGAAAATGACATTTTGAAATCCTAAAAATAAAAGAAAATTATTAGAAAAAAGAAAATTATTTTTATAACTATTTATTTAATTATTATTAATTAAAAACTATTTTAAACTATTTATTAATAACCTAAAATAAAAGAAAATATGAAATAAGGCTAGAAAAATAAAATTATGATTCAGAAAAATCTAAAATATTATAAAACTTATTTTTAAATTGAAAATATATTTTTACACTTTTTATCTAATTATTACTAATTAATTACTATTTAAAATACACTTAAATACTAGAAAATATAAAATAAACCTGGAAAAATAAAATTTTAACTTGGAAAAATCTAAATTATAAAACTAATTTTAAAACTGAAAAGATATTTTTTATGCTTTTTAATTATTTATTACTAATTATTTAATACTTTTAACTAATTAAAATTATAATAAATACTAAACAGATTAGGAAAATTATGAAACTTTTTCTAAAAATAACTTAAGGTGACAGAAAACTAAGAAAAATATAAAAACTAGATTTGCTTATTAATAAGATGAAAAGAAAAATAAAAAAAACTAAAAACTATTAAATAAACGCTATCACTATTTTTAAATTGATGTTTTTCTGGTTTTTCTTTTTGAAAACTACTTAACTAGTTAAAATATGAAACTTTACACAGACAAAAATTTTACAAACTAAAAATAAGCTATTTGAAGATTAAAAGCTCAGCGATTGGAGGATTTAGCTTATTTTGGATTAAGCTCAAACAAGCTTGGCAAAACCAAAGATAGAAAAAATGCAAATAAACTAGAGCAACTCAAATGAAGCTAGAAAACACAAAGAAGCATACTAATAAGCTGAAATAAGCAGATAAGCACTTATGATCAACACAGAAATGGGACAAGGTTGAGGGCTTAACATGACCCTACCAAACAAGCTTCAAAATAAAAACTTAAGCTTGGCACCTCTAGATGGCTTGGTTGGCTTTCCAAAGAACTAAGAATCACAAGATTAGACCAACAATTAAGCTCACGTGAGCTTTTCAAGTGGACCACTCACATTACCAGGGCACCATTTTCAAGCAGTGGTCCAAAAGCTAGTTAAAAAGCACTTAATAAGCAGAATACTTGTAAACTAATATTTTTCTAATTAAGTTTAGCAACTAAACTTTAATATCCCAAAAGCACAAATTCTAGATCCTAACAGTAAGACCACAAGAAAATTGACAAGTTTATTCAAAAAATGCACTTAAGAAAATTTTGACTTTTGAATTAAGAAGCAGTTTGACTTAATGAACTTTGTTCAATTCTATGGGCTGATTATGATATATTAAGATATATAAAGTGATTTGATCAACACTAACAACTTACTAACACAAATCATGATCATGAATCATGAAGTTCAACGATTAACACAAGAATGATCAAAAGCATTTTTGACTTTTGAGCTTATGAGCACTGGTTTTCTTGATTTGTTTGAGTTACTTAGGGACTAGTATGACTCGATCAACCAAGAACACAAGCTACAATCTGATAAATCAGTTAAACCAAACACCTTTTATAGAGACATTTGGACTTTCATCAAAAAACTCAAATTAAGTTCATGATTGCGAGAACTTATATTATCACTTAATGGGACTAAATGAACATTAAACAACCATAATAACAACATTAAATTAAGAAATGACCATGATGCTATTTTTCTTAGTCAAAATGAGATTCTTATAAACTACAAATTTAAAAGAACAACCAACTGATTTTAATGGTTAATTATACTTAATTGTAACTAATAAACATAAACAAACAGAAATTCTGACTACTAAATGATTAAAGCAGTGAAATGCAAAAATGAACAAAAAGGCTTACAAGAGCTATCCAAGCTGAAATCACAGAACTAGGAACCAAGAACACTCCTATAGCTTACCACTAACCACTAACCCAAGGCCATCCAAAATTCACCCTGCTCCAGCTGTGAACACCATTTCCATGGGATTTTTGATTTTTCAACTAATTATTTAGTATTTTTGGTGATTTTTCCTTTTTGATTCTAAACTGAATTTTAATGTATCTAATAGCTTTTAGAAGCTATCTAGGAGCTTATGTGCTTATTAGGTCCTTGAAAACATCTAAAAACAACACTTTGGAACATACTGAGATTTTTGGAAATAGCGCATAAACTTGAAAATATACTTAAAACTTGAAATTGATACTTGCAAAAGGTTTATACTACACTGAAAACTTGAAATACAAAGCTTCAAAACTAAAACATACACTGAAAGTTGAAATTAAGCTAAAACGACATGGATAAACTAAAATTATGCTAGATATATTGATACAATGCTTCTCTTCCTCTTTATAATGACTTTTGAGACTCTATGTTGACCTCTGAAACTTTCCCACCTCATCTGAGCCATTGGATTGGCTAAACTCATCATATCCGTCCATTTGGATTTTTGGCGCCAATTTCTTCTTGAGCAGGTTTAAAACATTAATGGTTTTTGGGAAGATGTGGAGGTGGAGGGGGACAAGGTAGGAGGATGGATAGAACAAGTGGTGTGTTGAAAAAAAGATGAAATACCAGCTACGGTATTGGATTTACTAACTATGTGAGGAGGATGAACATTAAATGGGATTTTTAGCGCGTTGACTTGCTTTGACCGTTTGATATTATTAGGTGGGTCAAATGGATTATACTTGGGGTCAAAATGTATATTGGCCTAGCTCAAGTCAAGTTGGGATTGGGCTTGTGAGATGGGCGAAATGGTATTGGACTTGGATTGGGGCTTGATATTAAAATGTGTCCGTTTGGTTTAGTGATATAAGGACCAATTTGCCAAATTCTCCAAACTTGAGGACTGAACATGACACTTTTCAATCTTATCACAAAAGGACCAAACTTGACAAACTTTGATAGTACAAGGACCATATTTGCATAAAATTCCATTTTAAAATATCCAAGGACCAATTTTGACATTTCAAAAGCTTAGGGACCTTTTAACCATTTGACCAAAGAATCATTCAAAGGACCATTTTAACAACTTAGAATATTTCGAGGACCTTGAAGGATAAATTCTACATTTTTGATTCGAGGGACTAGATTTGACAATTTTGAAACTTGGGGACTAAAACGCCAATTTGCAAACTTGAATCATTTTTCATCTGATTTTGATCTTTTTGCATTCAAGCACATAAAACAGCGATTTGTGATATTTTCATCAATTTGATGCATTTTGGGTGTTTTTAGGATGATTTTCTTGAGTTTAGATTGTACAAAAATGATGAGTATTTAGATACTCATCACCAAGTAATGGATGCCCTCTAACTTTGAGAGGATGCCCAAAA
>OU343218.1:157074872-157277226 GCA_910596185.1 Chrysanthemum makinoi
AAGTTTTAAATAATTAAACTACTAATGCGAGAATATAAAAGCAATTAAAGGTAGAAAAGGAAATCAATAGAGGAATAGTATGCTAACCTGGTTAATTCTCCTAACTAGTTATGTCTACGTCTACCTACTTCCAATTACTTCAGGTGGGGTCAAATTGAGAGGACTGATTTGGTCAATTCACCTAACCTATCAAGAAAGATGCCACCACAAAGAGAAATCAGGTATCCGCCATAAAGTCTGTTGTTCCCCGGTCCCTAAGTCGAGGCGTCATTAAGTACCGCTACATAGATTCTAAATAGTGAGTGCGACCGTTAGAACTTAGACACTACACCTCCAATTCTTAAGTTCATCCAAACGATAGGTGATCGTTGGTCAAATCATGCAGTAGCAAGTAGAAAAGGCCGTTGGTCATATCTTACCCTTCCCGTCTCGGCCGCTCACCTAGGGATTCTTGGTCATATCTCTTAGGCAATTGGCCTCCTACCATTCAAAACCTACCAACGAGGGTGACTACCATAGAACTATGCATGCACACACTTAGAAATAATTGTATGGAAGTAAAGGTAAACATAAACAAAACAATTAAGGAATCATAACTAGGCTAGCACCAAAGGGTGCTTAGCCGTTCATATTAATCATGCACATCAATTCAATATTCAAAGGTACAAAATACATGAATTGAAAGTATAAGAAATAGTAAATGCTAAAGCTTATCGTAATGGTGTGACTTCTCCCTTGGAAACAACTCCGTATGCTTCCCTAGACCTTCCTTGAGTATTTTCCCATTCTCAAGTATGTGGAATGGGATGATTAGAAATCTTTGGAATTAGGTGGGGTATTTATAGGCAGTGTCCGTTACTAGTAACCAAAGATGAGTTACGCCAGTAACCTCTGTAAATGCACTAGATCTGCTAGTTGCGGCATGTAACCTATAAGTGGTTACGTAGTAGTCTTCAATAAACCGTGTTACGTCGTAAGTGATATTGAATTACGGCATAAGTATCACGGTGGAACCTCTTTTTGACCTAATGGAGTTACGCCGTAACCTCTTTATGAGTTGGACTTCGAGGTCACGCAATAGTTCGGCGTATGTGAGAGACGAGTTACAGTAACCTCTTCAAAATAAGTATACTGTGATAAATCCTTAATAACGTTTCCATTTCCGCGTCTCTTTAGCTCCAATGCTCGCAATTTACCTGAAAGTGTAAAACATTGGAAAACAAGCGTAAATCCATATAAATGATATAAATAACGAGCATTAACGGGGGAAATTGACACTTAATATTCAGGACTATTTGATGTTATCAACACCTTATGAGTTATTTAGAGGAAGACCTCCTATTTTAGACTTCATGAGACCATTTGGATGGCATGTCACAATTCTCAATACCTTAGACTATCTGGGAAAATTTGAAGAAAAATCTGATGAAGGGTATTTTGTTGGGTATTCTATGGTTAGTAAAGCTTTCAGAGTATTCAATTTAAGAACCCAAAAGATTGAAGAGAATATGCATGTTGAGTTCCGGAAAACAAAGTGAATGTCAAAGGAACTGGTCAAGAAAGGCTGTTTGATCTTGATACTCTAACCCATACTATGAATTATGTACCTCTCTTGTACATCTTCTTATGATTTCGAGGTTGAAGAGTTTCTTGATGAAGATGAACCGCAAGGATCAAGTAGATGATCAAGATGAATTCGGCCACCTCTTTGGGACTATGCAAGATAATGATGATGTTCCAAAGAGCTGAGATGGCTTAATGAACACTTTGAAATTTTAAAAGCATGGAAATTGATTCCATTGCTAGGCCGAGAATTTCCACGCATCATCGTAAGTGGAAACTACAACTCGATTCTAAGAAGCTCAAGCCAATGATGTTGAAATCTCAAATATCTTTGATTGAGATTGCGGTTTCTCAATTCCCATACCACAATTCATAAATCACATCCTCTTGAAAATGTGATTGGGGATGTAAATTCATCAGTGAAGACTAGAAGACAATCAAAATTGCACGATGTTCATGGGTTTTTAGTGAAATCTATGAATCTAAGAATCATGAGGGCAAGAATGAATGTCTTTCATGTTTTCTCACAAATGGAGCCAAAAAATGTTTACAAGGCACTTGAAGATGAAAGTTGGGTGGAAGCAATGCAAGAAGAGTTACTCCAGTTTAAGCTTCAAAAGGTTTGGGTGCTTTGTGATTTACCTTATGGCAAGAAGGTAATAGGTACTAAATGGGTGTTCAGAAATAAGAAGGATGAAAGAGGAATTGTTATCAGGAATAAGGCTAGGCTTGTGGCTCAAGGATACACTTAGGAGGAGGGTATTGCTTATGAAGAAGTGTTTGCCCCAGTTGCAAGAATTGAAGTAATTAGATTATTTTTAGCCTATGCATCCTTTATGGGCTTTAAAGTCTATCAAATGGATGTAAAAAGTGCTTTTCTATATGGGTAGATTGATGAGGAGGTTTATGTTTCACAACCTCCAGGCTTTGAAGACCTTGAATATCCTAACAAAGTATGTGGTGGTTAAGGCTTTGTATGGCTTGCATCAGGCACCAAGAAAATGGTATGAGACCTTAGCTACTTATCTTCTTAATAATGGGTTTCATAGAGGCAGAGTGGATCAAACTTTATTCATCAAGAAAGACAAGAATGATATCTTGCTAGTTCAAGTATATGTTGATGATATCATTTTGGTCTCTAAAAAGAGAGATGTGCAAAGAGTTTGAGAAGCTAATGAAGGAAGAATTCAAGATGAGTTCTATGGGTGAACTCACATTCTTTTTGGGACTTCAAGTACAACAAAGGCGGATGGTATTTTCATCAATCAAGATAAATATGTGGTGAGATACTAAGGAAGTTTAAGTTCATCGATGCTAAGTCATCTAGCACTCCTTGAACAAAACTACACATCTACTCTTGAAGGAAAATAGTGGTGAAGCAATTGATGTGCACATGTACAGGTCTATGATTGGCTCTTTGATGTATCTTACATCATCTAGACAAGACATCATGTTTGGTAGTGTGTGTTTGTGCAAGGTTTCAAGTCACCGGTGCTTTCTCACTTGACTAGCTGTGAAGAAGATTTTAGATATCTTAAAGCATTTCCTACTCTTGGATTATGGTACCCTAGAGAATCATCTCTAGACTTGGTTGCTTACTCGGATAGTGATTATCTTTGGAGCTAGTTTGGATAGAAAATCTACAACAGGTGGATGCCAATTTCTTGGAAATAGATTGGTATCATGGCGGCAAGAAACAAACAATGGTAGCAAATTCATCAACTGAGGCAGAGTATGTGGCTGCTGCAAGTTGCTGTGCTCAGGTTCTATGGCTTCAAGATCAACTTTTGGACTATGGGTACAATTTCATGAATACCATCATTTATATTGACAATACAAGTACCATTTCCATAATTAAGAATCCAGTTCAACACTCAAAGACTAAACATATTGAAATTAGACACCATTTTATAAGAGATTGTTATGAGAAAAAGCTAATCCAAGTTGTCAAAATCCATACTGATGACAACTATGCTGATTTATTAACAAAAGGACTTGATGTGGGTAGATTTCAGTACTTGGTAACAAGTATTGGAATGCTTAATCCATAAAATTTCTGTGTCTGGTGGTCTTTGGTGTTGAAAGGAAGTTTTTGGGTACTAACATTGTTGTATAAGTTTGTATATTTTTGGTTGTTTTGTTGCTTCACTTTTATGCAGCAAAGATGGGAGTTGATCATAAAAGGTGTATAACTGAGATACACAACAAATGGTTATTGATTCACCATGTCTAACCCACATGAGATTCGACTAGTCCAGAGCAAACGGCTACTGGTAAAGACCTATCAAATCCGTTTATGGTTGATAGTTTACCAAAAACTATATGGTTATCAACTCACCATATTCTTTATGATTAAGAGTTGACTAGTCCATAGCAAACGGCTCATGTTAAAGACATATCAAATCCGTTGATAGCTGGTAGTTTGCTAAAAACTATGATAAGAGCAGTCTAGTTTTTATATGTTTTTTCTTTACCACTGCTCTTTGAAAATTTTTGTGAAAATTTACCACTGCTAGTTCACAGTTTCTCCGACAATAGTATTTTACCTTTGTTGATCTAGCCAGTATAAATCTGTAGTCGATAACAAAGTTTTTACTAGCCGTTGTAGAAAAGTTGCTTTCCATATATATAGGGTAACTTTTTAGAAGATTACCTACTTTCCTATTTGATATTTATCCCCTAAAGATAAATACTTTCCTTAGATAATCTTTCTTGCGCAAAACTCTTAAACCCTACCTCTATATATCTTTTGTCTCAATTGGCTAGTTATTCCTTCAATTCTTACTAACATAATATCTTTTTTATCAAAAGTTTCTATGGCACCATTAAAATTTGCAGATGAGCACAACCAAGTGGCCTACTTAGAAAAGTATGACGAGAAGAGTGGCCATGTTTTTCACAAGATTGTGGACTTTCTTAATACTACCCATATAAGGTATGCTTTATTGCTTAATCCCACAATCTATATCTCTCAAATCAAACAGTTTTGGACTTACGCTTTCCATAACCATTGAAAATAGAGATACACATGAAATGTGGATGCTCTAAGAGCCTCTCGTGGATGGGGTAACTATTGATTTTCTTGAGGCATCCTTGAGGAGAGTTCTCCAATTGGATGATCTCAATGGTATCATCACATTACCTATGCCAGATATACATGAAACCTTATCATCCATGGGGTATGATACCACTGACAAAAAGGCTACTTTCAAAAAGAGTGGTTTCTGTCCTCATTGGAGATTTTTGATACATACTCTTTTGCATTGCCTAAGTCCTAAGAAAACATCTTATGAACAATTCAGTTCAACAATGGCTTACCCTTTGGTTTGTCTAGCTTTTGATAGGACTTTTAATTGGTCAAAATATATTTTTACAAGTATGCAAGGCAATGTAAAGAGTTCAACAAAAATTTTGATGTATCCAAGGTTTGTGCAAGCATTGCTAAATGAGTTTCAACTGCAACCCCATAAAAACATTTACAAAATCCGTTGCCTTAAGCCTAAAGTTTTTCAAAACATGAATAAAGATGGCAATATGGATTTTACACCCCTCTTTCCTCAAATGCTTGCAAAGATTTCACAAGTACAAAACTCACCCATAATCAATCGTTCCAAACATTGATTATACTCCACCCCACACCTATGAGAGGAGGCAAAAACAACCAATCCTCCCATTACAACACAACATGTACACGATCCTTTTGGTTTAGGCATGGCAAGGGTGGTTTCTGTGCTTCAACCTAGTCCAACTAGGAGGAATCAATGCCCTATGATTCACCTCTCCCAACAAGTTACAAGGTTGGAAGTGTTGAGGCAAGTAAAACAAATGGAATTGATGGTTTTGTGTACCATTAGCCAAGGTGTTGAATCTCTATAACAAGACTGGCACAAGTAAAAAGCACATGCCAAGGACATTACACAATTAAAGCAGAGATTCAGACCTTGAAAGAAGAGTTGCGTGTGTTGAAAAAGCAAAAGAAAACTGCAAAGATAGTGATCTCATCTCCATCCTCACCTGATGATGGTGATTCGCCAGATTTTGATAAAGATTTGGGAAATTCTCCCAAACAAGGAGGAAAATAGATCTTGTGAAACAAGAGGAGGAGATTTTGAAGATGAAGGTGTTTCTTGTAAAGGTGCAGAGGAAGCTGATACTCATGAAGAGCAACTAGAGAAAGATATCTTTGATCGCAATCGCAGATTTTACCATTGATCCAATTTCCAATCACAGAGCCAAATATTCCCACTGGACAAGATATTGCCAATGCAAGTGAAGAAATTGATAAACGTAATAAAGACAAAGGTAAAGCTGTTATGCAAAGCAAGGAGCAAACAAGAAGAAAGATTTCAAAGAAAGAACAAGTTCAGATTGCTCTTGATAGAGAAATTGCTAAAAGATTTTGAAGAACAAGTTGTTGAGAAGAAAAAGCTTGAAGAATTGGTATTGAAGCTTTATGGAGGCTAAAAGGCTGGATAGAATGGAAGATCCACTTTCCACTTTTCAACCTACAATATTTGGAGAAGACTCGAGTTCGACTATGTACCTTTACCGAAGAAGAAATTGAGTTCTTGATTGCAAATGATCCAGGATCGAAGAAAGAAATTGACCTAGTTGTAGATAAGTCTTTAAGCGAAGAACAAAGAAATGCCGATTAAAGGACTTTATTCGGATGAATAATAATCAAGCACTTCAAGAGGTAATTGGTTATTCGATGAAAAGGTCATAAGAAACCAAGGCAACCAACTAAGGCAATGTTATTGCATACATGAAAACTTATTGTTGCAATGTTGGTGGTCGGAAAGCATCAATTCAAAGGAATGCCCGATGATAAGTTGAAAGTATCTACTACGAGTTCTAAGACAAGATAAAGATTTCACCAATGGACTCAAGAAGAAGCAAGAAGGTATCCTGATGAAGAGAAAGGCCAAAGACAGTGATTCTCGATCTGTAAGAAGACAAAGTTTGTGAAGAACAAGAAGTTCCAAGCAGAGAAATTCAATCGAAGAATAGGCGACAAATGATTGAAGAAGAAGATTTTTATCCGGAACCACTGCAAGTCGACATCCTATCATTGAGTGGGAAGTGTTTACCGCTAGCAACTTTGCTCCAACATGGAAGACAATTAGGTGGTGAAACTTCATCATTTATTCACTTTGAAGATCTCATCAAAGCTTTTAAGAGATGATCTTGATACACTATCAAAGTTAGTTCAAGAAAGGTTTGATGATGAAGATCTTAAAGATATGAAGGAGATGCAGTTATGGGTTAATCTTAGAAGGCTCTATGAACCATATGTTAATGATGATTTACTGAAATTCTCATGTTCTATGTCTTGGTACTAAATGGTTCTAATATGATTCATGTGAAGTTCATCATGTTTCTATAGCAAATGGAGTAGATGCATTTATGCTTGTTGAGAAAGAATATCCACTTAGAGCTGGAACTCTCATGGTGATGTTATGTACAATAATAAGAGTTCATGAAGACAATGAGAAGGTCGAGCATGTTACTTAGGCTTCAAGATCAATGTTCAAGAACTATTCAGAATTTAAGGAAGAAGTGAAGTGTTTGGTAGAATTCCCCAAATTCTTGAAGATGATGCAGATTGAAGAAACTTATTGATTGCAGAGAAAATCATAAGTTTAGGGAGGATTGTTAGGAATAATCATACCAATCGAGAAATGTAAAGACACTCTAAGTATTGTACTAGCAAGGGAAGCGTATTACCACCGCTATTAGATAACTGTTAGGAAAACGTGTTTAGATAAGTATAGAAAAGATCTTGTGTATATTATATATTGTTAGCTTTATACTTATCTTGTAAAGAACTCCTTGTACTATAAAAGGAGGTCTTAGGTCATTGTCTTAGGGACATTACATTTATACGAATTACTCACGTAAGCTTCAAGGTGTAACCCTAGTGATAAGCAAGATCACTCGTATTATTTCTTAATAATATTGGAGCTTTGTGTTTATTGTTCTTACTTACATAACATCATATAATCTATCTTCTAAGTATTACTAAGTATATTCCGCGTGCTTATTAATATAACTCAAAATATCACTGACACAAGGTGTGTGTCCAGATCCATCACAACACATTATATTTTACTCACTAATTGGTCACAAAAATATTAAATTCTTTGCATAAAGTATTTGAGTCAACCTAATTTAATCTAAAGTTATTAGATATATAATTTTGTCTGGAACTTAAAACAGTTTCTGGTTATTATCAACTTGTAGAATAAGCAGAAACACACTTAGATAGGCAAACCCAAACACCCTTTAAGAATGCTAAAAAGACCAAGAGACCAATATAACACATCTACATTATGTGAAAGCACATCTCTATGTGCTAGAAAGACCATAGGGTGTTTGGATTGCATTGTGTACGTCATTGATATTTGACTAATCAGAATTTAATAACCACAAAATAACAGACAGTGTCTAACTATTGAAGTTGCAATCATATAATATGACGTTGCAACTAACTGTTGTCAAAACTGGTTCTAAAATAGTAATGCAAAAATATCTAGGTAACAGGAGATAGTTGATTGAAGGGGAACTTACCGAAGTAAAGTTTTATGTATTTGTGCTTAATCTTTGCATTCTCTGTACAAATATTCACACGTAATCTTGTAGGACCGTAAAAACTAGAGATATTTATGTGGTTTCGAGAGGTCTTGATTGGTGAAAGAAGATGAAAGGGTTCATCTTCCTAGTGAGAGAAAGTAGAGAGAAGATGGAAAAGAAAAGATAAGTTTATTGATAAGATGAATAATACACAAACCTAATGCTTAACCACACCCTTCATGGAGAGTCATGAGGGGTATTTATAGTCTCATCACACTAATACTTTGCCCCGTTTACATAAGTAGTCCCTACGGGTGCAACTTACTATGAATCTAGTCCAATACACGTATGTGACGTTATCTTTATAAAAGAGCGAGGCTAACAATCTCCCTCAAAGATATCATCACATGTTAATAGTTACAATGAGACCTATAAATACATAAACAAAGTAATTTACAATAATAATAAACTATGTTGACGTTGTTGAAGCACAGAGTCTCTGTGGTCTAGATACTGAGGCGGACTTGAAGTTCTATCTTCCGACGATCTCGGCATTTGATCTTTGGCGCTGACGGCACTGATCCTTGTAGCTCTGAACTTCAACTGTAATGGTCTAGTTAGTTTATTACTCCCTCCTAACTAGTGAGCCCTTTTTTTATATGCTCCCTCTTGAATCGACAACTCTCTTTCTTAAATCTCTTTAGTCTTCAAACACGCAGCAGAGAAAGTAGACTCCTGATTGTAGCACAATGGTTGTCATTCGGGGAACATCATAACAATATAACTCACTTATTATTGCATCCAAGTTGGTAAAAAGCACCGATGTAACACACTACTTCTCCTTCTTCTGTTATAAGCACAATTCCCTTCGCCAATCCACGAAAAGATGAAACACCAACTTCTCCTTCACGATGGTTGCGAGCTATCGGAATCATCATAATGTTATGCATATGCCGTAAATTACCTTTTTCTTGATGCAATATTAAAGCCTTAGTTTGAGCATAATTCCGTGAGAATATGTCGCAAAAATACTCTTAATACTTCTCTCAAACCAACCTTTAATCGAACCTCCTTTTGATTCACCGGCTATTAGTAATGACCACATATGGAGACAACCCGATACGAACAACTTGAAAAAGAAGTAAACATCCAAACTTTGTGACTTAATGCTTGTACTATCTTTTTGAACAATCCACAACTCCGTGTGACACTGAGTACAACAATGTAACTCCTTAAAGTGACAATTATATACTATGAGCACTACAACGTAACTCCTTCCATCAGTTATAACTAGATTTTCAATTCATAATCACTTATGAAAAATGCCCAGACAAGTTATCTTGAGACATGCAACCAACCAACCAACCAACCAACGTCTCAATGATAAGTAAGTACACTCGTGAAACGTCACTTTAATTCTGCATAAGTAATACCGTACAAAAACCCCGTAGTCATTTTTTATCAAATCATTCCATTCTAGCCGTGAACGTATGTTTCCTCGAGAAAATTTGTGACCAAAATACCACACATTGCCAATATATTTAAAATGAGTATCCAATGTTTTTAAATAAAAAATTTTGGACATCATTTTAATCATTTCAGACCAAATCCTTACTAAGCAATATGTCCGATCCATCAGCTCATAGCATATTCCAGCCCAACGTCCAACCGTTGCAATTAAACTTGGCCCAAATGCTCAACGACCCAAGTCTATGTCATAAGAATCATCCCATGATCAAGAAATAAAAC
Source organism: Chrysanthemum makinoi (assembly GCA_910596185.1). Taxonomy (NCBI): domain Eukaryota; kingdom Viridiplantae; phylum Streptophyta; class Magnoliopsida; order Asterales; family Asteraceae; genus Chrysanthemum; species Chrysanthemum makinoi. Next base: position 157,084,758 of record OU343218.1, read on the forward strand.
ATGGTCCATACACAAAGGTTATAACCGGTTATATAAGAATAACATAACTTTTAACCCTAAACCTAAACACAACTTTACCTAAAACAGTCCGCCTACCATCAAATTTGCGTTATCCTCTATCCCATCTTCAAACGCAGTCACCCAACTATTACTGGATCTCAAATCCCATGCATCTTATCCTAAAGAACCCATGAATCATTAATAGTTGTTTCCTCCTTGAAAAACTAAATAACACCTTTTCGTTTATCACACACCCACGAGTTAAGAACAACAAGGTTTCGTCTTCTAGATCTTTCAAGAAGGTCTCAGGTAGGTGTAGATGTTAAGTTTGTTTTCTGTTTGTTGTTGGTTCTCGATTCTTGTATAACATGAATGAAAGAAATGGGTATAATGCTTATGTTATAATCCGTTCTTTTAAATTCGTATATTGAGGAAGAAGCTGAGCTTCTAAAGAATCTATGATGATGTTGGTTCAACAAAAAATCGTATAAAGATTAGACAAAATCGAACCAGATCTGAGATTTATTAGATGTTTACATTTTGATTTTGTTTGATGTAAGTTTATGATGGGACATTGTTGTAGCAGTGAAATGGTTATGAGAGTAGGTAGATATGGATTAGATAATGATGTTGGTTTTGTACGAGGCTGAGGATATGTTTTTCGTCATTTTCGTTTTGCTTCTTGACTGATGATGTACTTACTGAGGTCGCTTTGAGTCATGGTAAAATGGTATTGTGGTCTTGGTCCATTTCAGTTTACGAATAAGGAACTTTTACAGCTTACTCCTCTTTTTTCTCTTCTTGTTTGGACACTTTACAAAAAAGGTTGTGCTTGGTCGTAACAATCCTTATTCGTAAAAACTCTTGTTCGTAAAACTTTCTTGGTCGTAAACCTCCTTATTCGTAAACCAAAGGTCTTAGTCGTAAAAGCTTATTCGTAACCATTTTTCTTGTTCGAAACCCATCTTATTATTCATAAACATTCTTATTCGTAAGATCTTAGTCATAAAGACTGTCTTATTCGTAAAATAAGGGTTTAAGAATCTAAATTCGTAAGAAATCCCTTATTCGTAAGAAAAAGGGTTTTGACCCTTTGACTTTCTGCTCCGGCGACATCTTTCGACCAAGATTCCGTTCAGCTTCATGAACCCATAAAATGCATAAAGAGACGTCTTTTGACCCGTTTGACCATAATAACTTGACAAATAAAAAGTCACAGATTTGTACGAAAACGTCTTGATAAATGATATATGTAACACAACTGTTTGGACAAAGTTTATGACACAAAGCTGAGATTGTAAACCTGATGAAGCAAGAGACATTTTTGACCAATAAGGATACACATATAAACTGTTATCACCAAAAAGAATAGAAAAAAAATTCAGATTCAGAAATAATGGTAAAACAGCTTAAAACTCGGAACAAAACCACACAAATCAATGAATAACTCAACGAGGCTCTGATGCCATTTGTAGGACCATAAAAATTAGAGATATTTATGTGGTTTCAGAAGGTCTTGGTTGGTGAAAGAAGATGAAAGGGTTCATCTTCCTAGGGAGAGAAAGTAGAGAGAGGATGAAGAAGAAAAGATAAGTTTGTTGATAAGATGAACAATACACAAACCTAATGCTTAACCACACCCCCCATAGAGAGTCATGAGGGGTATTTATAGGCTCATCACACTAATACTTTGCCCCGTTTACATAAGTAGTCCCTACGGGTGCAACTTACAACGAATCTAGTCCAATTCACGTATGTGACATTATCATTATAAAAGAGCGAGGCTAACAAATCTATTATACTATGCCTATTCATAATGAATATATGTTGGAAAGTTCATTATATTCTTCATCATACAGCTATGGGGCCATGAATTCAGGAGTCCATGCAATCCAATGAACATATTATAAAGTTATAAGCGGTTCAATTAAAAAAAATCCCAAAATCCCCTATATATGCAGAATCAATACATAAAATTATAATGCACTTAAAATAAGCAATTTCAAACAACCTATTTAAAAGCATGTTCATAAAGTAAATCAATACCTTGTGTGTTTAGGATCATTCACTATTAGCCAACTGCTTTTTCATAAATTGAAATACAACAAATATTATTTCTCAATATTGAGAGGCTTAAAAAGTGATTCCACACATCAATTTCTTGATTATATAAATCGAGACATCAATACAAATTTCTCACTCTTATCAATTTCTTGGGTCAAAGATTCTATGATCTTAATATAATGAGTATTCTAAGGTTGACTGTGGACCAAATTTCAATCAGTAACCTTGTTTGATGTTATGATAGATACAATGAATCTGATGAATAATATTTCTACTAACTTAGATAATACCTTTGCTTCATGATTCTACAAAATCAACTACCTCCGAAAATGAAATTAGAAGTAACTTCCCCCGCTCAACCCAAATATTTCCCCCCAATCAGTTTTCCCTATTTCTCACCCAAAATTGAAATTTCATTTTCTCTAACCATGTCCATTGGTACTTTCCCTTTCTCCAGCCTCACTCCTTCCTAAATTTCTAGCCATTCTTTCACGCCTTACTATTTTGCAAACAAAGTTGTTACTCCACAATTGGTTTTGCGTACCATGTCTGCTCGACTCTTAAGCCCTTATCAAGTAACACATATTTATACTGCAATAGTACCTATATTGTTATATTTGAGTGCTTTTATTACGTTATATAATTAAATTGCACGACTTTAACATTGATGTTTTATTCCTTTCCAAGAAGCCTAATTATATTGCCAGTGGATGTAAAAATAGTATGCTAGACCTGTTTTTTTATGATTATACTTGTTGTTACAAATACTTTATAATAGATTTTAAATTAGACGTTTTCAATAGTGTCTGGTATTTAGATGACGTTATGACTGTGCTATTCGACCATGGTTCTACAACACTCGAATTCCTTACTTTGCTTCAGCCTACAAGGGCTTCAAAGTTTTATCGTTGTTCAATTTATCTCTACTTAGGGTTTCAAATTTGGAATGGGGGTTGTTGCTTATACAAAATTGTTCTTGTGTTGCAGATCATTGTTTGAGCTTTCTACGGGTCATCAAGCAATACCTTTCAAGTGTAACCTTTGTATGCTAGGCATCCGATATAATACATTTGATAATCTTCACACTATGTTATTAAAAATGATTTATAAGAGAAAGGATAAGAAAGTGAAAGAATTTGAAAAAAAAAATACATTTTTAAGATTTTTTTAGAGAAGAAAGAAAGTGGAAGGAATATATAGAATTTATTTCATCTAAACTCTTCCTCCGACTATAATTTTAAAAGAAAGAAACACAAGAACACATTTTAGATTCTTCCATTTTCTTTTCATGCTTATTCCTTTTTTTCCTCCCTATCTTCTCCTCCTTTCCAAATATAACTCGAGAACACACCGTGTATTATTGTTTGACCCTAGAGGGAGGGTAAGTAGTTGTTGGTTTGTGGGGAGTTATAAACACACGTAAACGACTAGAAGTGTGTGAGCCTTTGGGGGCACACATGTTAAACACGAGAGTACGTGACGATCATTTTATACTTGAATATATACTCGACCCGTATTATGCATGCATGTTACCCGATTTGTTTACACATCCCATTGATGGGTTTTACTTTCAATGTGGGTCGGTTTGGAGTGCCTTGGGCCAAGTCCATGTTACAATCGGTTGGGTGCTTGGGTTTATAACTTGGGACGCAAGTTTTAAGTCCAAGTAGGATTAGGGTTTCTATCCTATAAATATAAACACACCCCATGCATTCAAGTGATATATACTATCCCTAAAACTAAAGTAATCAATCCAATCACCTAGTCCTTATGCCGATCGGATTTTAATACAAACCGATTAGGGTTTGTTGGTTTTGATTCAATCTTTTCACTTGCGAGTCACTTGATCCAAGTTGTGTTAAAGTATTGTTTTAGTTATTCCTTGCTAGTTCCGTGCAATCAGAAGCAAAGAAGGGTTTAAGTTTTTCTAGCTCGTTGGATAGATCTCGGACATAAATACATAGTATATATATCAGACATCAATGTCCGATATCGGGTGGTGATTGAAATTGTTTCTCGGACAGTAGGATCTCGGGCAGAAAGATAGAAAAGGTTCTTGGGTTTTCTAGTTCGTGGTATTCAAGTAATTCAAAGGGTTGATTGTTATAAACGGTCTCGACTAGCTCTAATCGAACGTGCTTGGTTTAAGTGTTTGTGTGTGATACTCGTAGAGGTATCTATTTTAGATACTTGGTTTCTTTGGTGTTTTTGTTCGTTTGATAGCGTGCAGTTGACGCCAAAGGTTAGTTTTCTATTTACCTTTTATTTTATTATTGTTTATTATTTACCTGTTTACCTAATTGCATTAACTATATCCAATTCCGTTGCATACTCGTTTGCGTTACTTGGCTAACTAGATTGTAAAATCCCAACAGTGGTATCAGAGACAAGTTGTTTTTGTTAGGAATTGGAAATTCCATGTTAAAGTGTCGGTCACCCCAGTTATAGTCTAGCATATGTTAGCTCGTAGACTTGTAGTTATTTACGTTATTTAGTAGTTTATTAGTTAGTTATTTAGTTATTAGTTTAGCTTAGTGCAACACCGTGGAGGAAGGACGGGTCTTTACCCACTGTATAACTGATCCACAGCCCATGGGAGTATTATGTAAAACTATAAATACCCTCTACCCCAAGGTAGGTTTGGACCTTTCATTCTAATCTAACCTTCCATGTTTTCTTTCACTTTCTCTCTCTAGAAAGGCCCCCATCCTACTTTCTCTCTCTAAAACCTCTAAACTATACGCCCCATTTGATATGTTATGATGTGTTTATGAAATCTAATATGTTACAAATGGTATCAAGAGCCATGGTTTGATCATTCATCTTTCATGTTTTTGGATTTCTAGTGGTTTTATATGACTTTTGGGGTTGAAAATGTTTAGTGGTATTTGCATCATTTGGACCATTCCTAGTGTTAATGTTTGAATTTTGATTGTACTTTTGTGTTTAGAATCATTATAAGTGTTTAGGTTTTGATTTGGAAGGCTTGAATTAGTGTGGTTGGATTGTTTTTGGATTGAAAAGGGGTGTTTTTTTGAATATTTATACCTAGCAAATTGTGGTCATGTTCTTCGTAGAGACTTGTGGTTTTGTTCTTCGTAGAGACTTGTGGTTATGATTCGTAGAGACTTGTAGTTTATGTTCTTCGTAGAGACTTGTGGTTATGATTCTTAGAGACTTGTGGTTATAATTCGTAGAGACTTGTGGTTATGATTCTAGAGACTTGTCTAACATGTGTTCAGATTCAATGTATCTGTCTAGAGACTTGTAGCCTATTTTGGTAGAGACTTGACGCCTATTTTCAGTAGAGACTTGTAGCCCATTTTGGTAGAGACTTGACACTTATTTTTGGTAGAGACTTGTAGCCTATTTTCGTAGAGACTTAGCCTATTTTGTAGAGACTAGTCTTTACAATTTCTAGCAACTTGTCTCTACTAGACGAGTTGATCTTTAGCGACTTGGCCACTTAGCGAGTTGCTCTTTAGCGACTTGGTTCATAGCGACTTGTGTTTAGCGACTTGGTTCATAGAGACTTGTGTGTAGCGACTTGGTTCATAGCGACTTATGTGTAGCGACTTGGTTCATAGCGAGTTGTCTCTATCGACTTGAGCATCTAGCGACTTGAGCATCTAGCGACTTGTAACTAGCGAGTTGTCTTCATAGAGGATTGTTAGAAGCGGTGTGACCATTTCATCAGTGCGTTTTGTTGACTTTTCCTGACAAAACTTCAAACGGCTATAACTTTTGATCCAGTAACTCGTTTTCGCTCTACCATCAAAACGACAATGAGAACGAGGAGAATGGCACGAATGAACTAAATTTCATTCGGTCAACCCTCGAGGCCTAAACCCCAAAGAAGTTATTGAGGTTTTTAAGTTTTTAGACCTAAATTTCTCCGTAAAATCGTGCACCAACCAACCCAAATCACAACCAAACAACATCTTTGCTAATCCTACAAACAATCATAAGACCTAACACACAATTGTCTATCATTGTGTCAATCCATCAGTTATGTTAACACTTTCTATTGGTCACTATATCACGGTTTCATCTTGATTTTGTAAAATCCCACAAAAGAATCTATTTCTCGGTTTAAATCATAGACTTGTAAAATCCCGTGTATACTACAACATCATGTCTTACACTACTGACCCAGTAATTTCGGAAGTACTTAAATTGTATGATGCTGTGGATAACAATGATAATGTATGCTACACTGAACGGTTAAAGATGATTGAATCAATCAATGAGAATGTGAGATCTTCGTGTTCTGAGTCTGAAGAGAGTGAATTGCACCTGTTTAGGCTACCAAATGCCATGATAAAGGAATGTAACATTGAACCTTATCAACAACTTCACTCACACCTCATGTTACTCACATCTACAGCTATGGATCGAACATGCAGTGCTCTCTTCGGGGATCTACCCACTTTAACAAGAATCGTGCTACTGAACTTAGAGCAACTGAGGCTTCAAATTACCAAAAAAGGTATCAACTGATGATTCTAATGCGCTCTTCAAGTAATCTTCAATCAATTTTCACCATTTATCAAGGGAATATTCATCGATTATGATCAAGACTTGATGAAATATCTTCTCAGAGACACACTAGAATGGAAATTAGCATGTTCATTGAGACACTTATTCATCTCATGCATAATGTAGAGATGTATATTGAGAAGTAACTCGAAAAGATGAAAAGTGGATGTGTGTCTGATGCGCTTAAGAGATTGTTGTGATGAGTTAGGTAATGTATGTTGAAAGATCGGATGTTGTGAATGCAAATAAATGAGACAACAAAGAATGATGTAACAAATGGTCCAATGACTCTTGTTACACATGATGGATACATATCGAATTGAAATTGGCTGTCATGTAATGAGGTACCCTTTATTGTTCAACACAATGCATCTGCTAAAGTACTTAAACAAACTGATCATGATGCTGAACATGACTTTGATAAATCTTCGGTAACTGAGGTTGAGTCTGAGATTAAGTGTTTCAAAACAAAAGATATGGTTGATAAAAAGGCTTTTGATGAACTTTCAAACAAATTCTCAAATCTTGAAAAACATTGCATTTCACTTGAAATTGTGATACAGAGTAAAGAAGAAAGTTTTCAACTTAACAAACCATGTAAAAATCCGAACTTCTGAATTCCGCGAACTTTTGAAATTAACACTTTGAAAGCTCAGCTTCAAGACAAAGACTCAACCATTTACAATCTGAATAAACATATTTCTGTCTTTGAATGTGAAAAGTAATTTAGTCATGAATACACAAGACATTGATGCTACTATTACAAGAAATAATGAACTGTCAATTTATGTGGCTAAATTACTAAAGGAAAATGAGTCTTAGAGAAAGCATCACATAGAACTAAGGGACTCATCAAAAAGCTAGAACTAAGTCAATGGAACAAACAAACCCTTTGATAGCAAATATTGATGAACTCAAAGCTCAACTTCAGGAAACGAGTTTCGCCATTGTTGCCTTAAAGAATGAGCTTAGAAAAACCATAGAGGAAAAGTGTAAACACTAAGTTTACAAAAGCATCAACCAAGCTTTCTCATCCCACTAGAGACCCACCGTTAGCGCCTCTACCGCATTTAAATCTGAAAGAACAAAATTTTCAAAAACACGGTTTGCCTCCCAAGTTGATGTGAAACAAGTTTTGTCAAAACCAGTCACTTCACCTCATATGCCTAAGAATTCACATGATATGAATGACTTGTTCAAGAACTATGATCTAGAAGAAGCTAGGAAAAAGGCACAGATTCAAAAGGATGGAATTTTAGGTGCTAGACTTAGGGTGATGAACTCTAGAAGATTTCAAGGCACTACTAGTAGTTTTAAACCATTACCTAGGAACACTCAACTAAAGACTAGGGATTGGCTTGTATCTAAGAGTAGTTGCATTTCGAATAAAGCTATTCCCATAGCAGATCACTCTAAGAACTCTAGATCATTTTCTGAATCCAAACAAGTTGTTTGCTCATATTGTCTGAAATGCATCTTTAAGGCAAATCATGATAATTGTTTTTCAAAATCCCTAAAGAAGGTAAATGCTCATACAAAGGTTCAACCTGTTAAGTCTAGGATTTTCACTAAGTCATCCATGTGCATAAAGCAAAACAAACCAAAATCTTCACCTAGATGGATACCAACTGCTAAATCTGTGGAAACTAGGAATAAGGATAAGTCTTTCACTATGCATAAGAAGCCCAACAATCCTAGACCTTGCCATAAGTGGATACCGTCTGATAGAATGTTTAAGGATGCTGGACTTAGGTGGATACCTACAAGAAAGATGTTTACCAATGGCAATCTCAATGTTGACCGTGAAACCCCAAAGGGTTTGGATACTGATGTCACTAACCAAAATATATGTAATCAAGTTTGTAATATTAGTGCGGTAGTCCTTACTCGATTCGTGATACTTCGATCCTTCAATTCATGGACTGGCTTAAAGTATGGATAACAAAAGGATTGATATCTCATAACTCACGGGTTTAAGTTTCTCAACATTGATATTCAATCGGCTATGACGTCTGTTCACATCTGTTTAGGCCTCGTACTTCATCATTATGGTGTCTGTAGATAACACTTCAGGCTCCGTTCCTCAAAGAAAAGAAAGGTGTACGCTTCAGTGCGCTTTATCTTCAAAAGAAGAGAAATCTTCATGTGTATGACCATTCTCATCGACATTCTTCATCAACAAGCTTCATGTTTTTCCACGCTCTTTCAACCCTCAAGTGGATCTACGTTCATTGGTGTATATTCTTATTCACTTGTTCAAATCAAAAATGGCAACTTCGGATGCAATTTTTGAGGGGAGAAGAGTGCATATACTACATGTTGATGGATGCTTGAATTATGGTCATATGACTCTCCTTCAACACCTAATGCTTCACTTACTAAGGATAACTGGGATTCATTGTTTGGGATTCATTGTTTTAAGATATGTTTGATGAGTACTTCCAACCTCCAACGAATGTTGATCATCTAGCTCTCGCTCGCTCTGCCCTACCGACTCAACTGGTTCACCATCTAAGAAGTACTTCTCGGAATTCTCAAGAAACCTGATCTCTAGTTACTTCAAAAGGCGTTGATAATGACTATCATTATAGTTGCACTATTGAATAATGATCCGCTCTTTGGTATTCCTTTGCCAAATCTTCACGGATTATTGTTCATGAATAGTGATATGCTCTTTGGTATTCCTTTGCCAAATATTCACGGATTATTGTTTCTCTCATTGTGCACGCTATAAATCAACCACATGAACATTAAGGAAAATGACTACCTCATCCGCTCAAAGACATTATTGGTGAATCTTCTAGATCAGTCTCTACATGTATACCTTTAGGAAGAATGCATTGATGTTGAGGAATCATTTGTTGCGGTTCACTCAGTGGGTCAATGTACATCCGATTGTATGTTGTTTTCACGTGTTGGGCATTTGACACAAGTTGATGACTTCAGAGTTAATCATTTGTCACTTATTTGAGATTGAAGTTGACTTTCAACAAAGGCGTGTTCTTATTTGATAACTTGCTTAAGATTTTGAGTTGAAGACTTGGTTTATCTAGTTACCAGCAATGGGGTGGTTGGTTGAAGACCTGGTTAACTATCACTATTAGGAGTTACGTTGTTTTACTCTGTCACATGCGCATGACGATGTGGATAATCTCAAGAGGTGTTAATGTCTCATACTTTGTTTGAGTAGTGAGTACTTAGATATTTGCTTGAAGCATAGATTCTCTACACCGCTCTTCCATCATTAACCGCAGTTTAAAATACAAATGCGGGAATTCACTTCTGCTTCAAGTTTGGTATATCGGGTTTTCTTCAACAAAGTGGTCACTTCAAATTGTCTACATATGTGGGTTGATAAAGATAGTCGAGAGAGTTTCAGAGTGCTTGATTCTCACAAGATACATTTGAGCTAATTGTGTTCTTCTCAAAAGATTTCAAGGATATGAGGTATTATGTTTTGGTCGACGAGGTATCAAAACCAGCAAGGGGAAGGAGACATACATTTAAACTCACAACGAAGTACACGGATGAACTTAATACTTCTGCCAATTGAAGTTATTCCGAAGACAAATGTCTTAACCGCAGAGAAACTCGGTTTAATTCTGGAGTTTGGTGTTATTATTCCAACTATTTGGGGGAAGGATGTATCATTCCAACTATTTGGGGAAGGATGTATTATTCCAACTATTTGGGGTAAGTGGTCTCTTGACTCTTTTGGTTTGTGTTAACTCAGTTTCAAGGCGTAAATATGAGAAGAATATTTGGAGCGTGAGATGATATTGCTTATCGACATCTTCTATATGGTTTATAGTAGTGCTTCCGGTTATTGCTTCATGTACACAATGTAATGATGATTCTGATGAGATCGCAACCATCAGGGGAGAGATATATGTACATCAGGGACACACAACATATTCACATTATCGAGCTTAATCAGTTATTCCGGAGTTGACATCCGCAGAGGAGATCAGTGATTCAACCAGTTACTGTGATGTCATTGTCTCTACTCTGGTTGGGTACGTGTGTACATTATGAACTGATTGGTTATATGGGATGTTAGGAATTGGAAATTCCATAAGTAAAGTATTGGTCACCCCAAATATTATCTAGCATAAGTTAGCTCGTAGACATATCGTTAGTTACGTTATTTATCAGTTTATTAGTTAGTTATTAGTTTAGTTTAGCGTAGTGTAATACCGTGGAGGAAGGACGGGTCTTTACCCACTGTATGCCTGATCCACAGGCCGATAGGAGGTCATGTTTGTTTGTAAGTATAAATACCCCTTCCATCCATGGAAGGGGTGTGGCTTGGAATCTAACCTTCTCATTTTATTGAAGCAACTCTCTACCAAGAACACCATCTCTCTACTTTCTCTCTCTAAAATTCATAACATGTATTTCCATCATCCTAGACCTCCCGAATCATCAAACACAATAATATTTCGATCCTACAATTGGTATCAGAGCCAGGTTTGATTGTTTTGATGATTTATATGGTATTTCTCATGGTTCGGCCTATGAGGCTTGTTTGGTTTGTTGTTAATACCTGTTTTAAAATGGTTTTTGTTTACTGTTTAAATGGTCAGAATGGTTGTCTTTTGGTAAACAGTTTTACATGTCTTGTGTCGAGTTCTTGGTCCAAACAGTCAATATTAATATCATCAGTTTTTACGTGGTCAAACTGCTCATATACGTGGTCATTTCTTGGTCAAACAATCATATTTCAGTGAAGATAAAGTGCTCAAATGGTTGCTTTTTGTGAAGTCAAACTGGGTCAAAAATGAATTGTTTTTTTTCTGCATAAGGTGTTTTTTCTGGGTAAGCATGCATATGGTCGGAATATTGGTCAGAAAATACTCATCGGAAAAAACCCATTCTTCATAGCGACTTGTTCATGAGTCCAGATACATTGTACCTCATTTTTTGCAACTTGGTGTAGCGAGTTGTGTCAATATTCCGCCTAGCGACTTATATTTACAAGTCGTTGTTTAGCGACTTGTGAGTGTTGAAAAATGTAGCGACTTGAGAGTTTTGAAGACCTAGCGACTTGACACAACTTATGCTGTAGCGACTTGACTCTACTTATCTAGCGACTTACATCAAGAAAATATAAGCGACTTGTTTTAATAATCAAAAGCTATGGGTGTACTTGAAAGAGAAAATTATTAGCGACTTGACTCTTAAAATGGTAGCGACTTATATTGATAAGTTAGCGACTTGATTCAACCTAGGCTGGCGACTTGAGACAGAAATGTAGAAGAAGTATGACATGTATGACCATGACCTCTATACTAGTTACCAAACTATACTCGACCTCAGCCACATTGAGGCATCATCAGCCCACCCTATCGAATCCAAATGCATCCCCAACTCAAATAATTCAGTTCCATACTTATATCACATCCTACATATCCTACTACCCTTCATCAAGATTCAATGTAAACATCTCAAAATCTCAGACTTAGTCTACACAAGTACAACTTATCTCAGAGTTGGTTTTTTTTCAATCTTTTCAAGACTTTTCACTTGAACCATAAATCATCATCGATAATCTCATGTTGAAGATTACACTTCACTTCATATCCGAACAATTAAAATAGAATCCAAATAACAAATATGTTATTTGTTCCCTTTGGTTCGTCCAACTCAATCACATGAAAACACATAACAATTAATTGATACCTACCCGAGACCTCAATCAGAGATCGTGAAGCCTTGAATACTCCTTGTATTCTTCGAATATGGTACTAAGAGGTAGGGCTCGTAGGTGATTAATTACATCTATTGTTCATATGTTGAGATGCCTCATATCAATCGGTTTAAGACTTTAAGATGAAGAGGAAAATGGTATGAGATGAGATTAAGAAGTTTTGTGCAGATCTACTTTGATGTGAGAGATAGTGAGATAATGTGTTGGGGGCGGATTTCAAGTAGGTGTTTTAGGTTTAGGTCAAATTTTGAGATAAATGAGCGCATATTTAGGGTTATTGATTTTATACCGGTTTGTGTAAGGTTTGGTATTTAGGTCCCGTGATTTCATTTTCAATCGGGCCTCATATGAACTTTTAGGCCTCTATACGGTGCTGTTATACATTACAGTTCATGGGCCTTGAACGAGTTGAGGGAACATGGGCCTAAACGAGTTGAACGTGTTGGGTAGTACGTATGGACAGGGTAGTACGTATGGATATATGTGGTATGTGGATATTCATAGACTTCGTGTTTTTTCGAATGAATATTCAAATGTTAAACGAATGTTATTATTTTTCCATTTAGAGTTTGATCCAAGGTATGTGATATCATTTGGATCGGGCTTGGAATTGAATGTAGGACATTTGGTTTTATGATTCTTATGGGCTTTGACTTGGATGATTAGATTAATTTTCATGAATCGGGCCTTGAAGTTTACAAGCAACCTATGTTGGATAATACACATGATTGGGTCAGATTGACATCTCGAGTGTTGAGATTTGATTTGTGTTGATAATGAGACCTGCTATATGCAATTTGATGATGTGATTTGTTGTGGACTAGTATGGTAATGAGAGGTGTTGTGGTATGCAGTTTGATACTTTGGTTTATACATATTCACTAACAATATTTTATCATGGATTGAATTAATGATTGGAAAAAAGTTGACTACGAGGTTGGTTGCACGGTATTTCTTATTTGGATTTGAAGTGAGGTCTTTCGGGAATGTTTACTTATTTCGTCTTCTTTCTTTCCACCCTTCCGCGAAGATAACTTGTTTGGGTGTTTATTGAGTGTGATAAAGACTTGGCTATTTAGTTGCGTTTGTGATTCTTTCTCGCTTAACTCACAACGTAACTATCACTTTGGTGTCTCACTCAGTTGAGAATGTCAAGAGGTTTTGTACATTGGGTACACCGTTTCTTCTTCACAAGGATTAGTACAAGGTTAAGTAACATATCTGGGAATTTTACTTCATGATCAAGTTTGGTATACCGGGTATATTTCTCCATGTGACCTCTACTATAGCCGACTGAATGCGTGAATGATGTGTTTACCAAAGTGATTATTGGATGGTTGATGATATTGTTGATGTTGGATAATGAACCTTTCATGAACCGCTGCATGTTCCCCTAAAACAGATATTCACCGAAACCCAAATTGTCATAACACATTTAAGATGACATTGTTTACGGTTTTGTCTTGATTTTGTAAAATCCCGCGAAAGAACCTATTTCTTGGTTTAAATTATAGACTTGTAAAATCCCGTGACAATGGAAACATCCCGTAATTGTAAAGTGCATTTCGGAACTATCATACGGTTTATTCTTGGTTTTGTAAAATCCCTCGAAAGAAACTATTTCTCGGTTTAAACTATAGAATTGTAAAATCCCGTGATGATGGAACCATCTTGGAGAAAGGAAAGTGTATTTCGGGTCTTCGATTTGGTGTTACGGTTTCGCTTCAAGAAGGGATAAAAGGGTGTACTTCATAAATTGGGTGTGTGTTTGAATTGTCCTCATGGCAGTTTGGTTATTACTTGGTTTTACGGGGTTATGTGTTTTTAACCATGGTCGGGATGAAACCATTATCAGAGTTCACTTAAAACGTCAAAGGAGGCTAGAGTTGAGCTGTTAACCAGATGATGTGACAACGGCGTTAATTCAATATTATTTATTTGAGGTTGAAGTGAATTATCACGGGCGAGTGTACTTAGTATCCGAAGGTATCGGGGATGGATGGATGAAGATTCTTCATGATCCTTGTTCGAGCTTATTATTAAAAATGAAGACTTGGAAATCTAGTTATTGTTGGGTATCTTTTACCTTTTCTTTTACCACTTGGGAATTGGGCTCATACCACCACAAAATAACTATCACTTTAAGGAGTTACGTTGTAGTGCTCACATTCAATTGTGGATTTTCAAGAGGTAATGTACGGCTTATACTTGATGGTTGGTTGGTTGAAGAGTATAGAGTACATAGAGAGTACTTAGAGATGCTAATGGAAATCGGCACCGCTCTTGTTACATATGTGCAAGTTTAAGTCACGAGTTCGGGGTAGTTTACTTGTGGTCAAATTCATCATATTGGGTTTTCTCCATCACCGTCACTACAAAGAGCCCTGCGAATGATAATGGGGATGATTACATGTTTTGCCAGAGAGTGAAAAAGAGAGATTATGACGCATGAACACAATAGCAGTTCATGCCTCGACTCTAAAGAAAAGAAAAGTGTACGCTTTTAGCGCTTTATCTTCAAAAGAAGAGAAATCTTCTTATGACGTCTGCTCACATCAATTCAGCCTCGTATTCAACATAATGACGATGAACACTTGCTCATGCCTCGCTCCTCAAAGAAAAGAAATGTGTACGCTTCAGGCGATTATCTTGCAAGAAGAGAAATCTTCTTATTTATGACCATTCTCATCAACATGCTTCATGCTTTTTCCATGCGCTTCAATTATCAAGTGAACTGGGCTATCGTTGATTGTTTTCTTATTCCACTTGCTCAACTATAATGACGATGGCGACATCATGTGCTAATTTTGCGGGGAGAAGTGTGAATAGACTACATTTGTTGAAGATATTCACTTGTTTAATCAAGAATGGCAACTCCGTATGCAATTCTTGAGGGGAGAAGAAGTGTGAATTTCTGCATGGTTGATTGATTTCTGAGAATAAATGGTCAAATGGCTCCAAACTCATGTAAGAACCGAGCTTCTTCTTATCGGGTCATCTTCACATGGAGTTTCTTCTAAGAGTCGTTGGTTGACATCTTCACTCGGATTGATGAGTTTATCGACAAAGTGCTTCTAGTTAATGCTTCACGTATACATCAACATGATGATTCGAACAATCTCTCTGTTCTTGTTTGATGTGATTGGTAGTTTGGTGTTACCATCTTGTGTGTTCGCTATGGCCCGATTGCGATTTCCTTGATGAACATCTTTCTGTTCTTGTTTGATTGGGAGGGATTTTAGTTAAGGGATTTGCAAGATGTAAGTTAATTGGGATGCTTTTTGGTGGGATGCTTTTGGGTGTGAGTTGAAGATGTTAACTATCTATTCCCCAACCGCACAATCTTGAAGAAGGTCGAAGTCTACCTGCATTTCTACATTTTCTCGCTACATGTTAGAAGACTAAAGACGAGTTGCATTTAACGATCTAAAGACTTCTTCTTAATTCATGCATTCATCATAAAGATTGTCGGTTTAGGGGAGAGCACTAATTGGGGGAGGGTGAAATGTCCGATTTAATCCCCAATTAGACTTGCTCACACTTGATTTCAAGAAGTTGATTCTCACAAAGACTTCAAGCGTTCTTCTCAACAGATTTCTAGTATTTGATCGATAATATGTTGCCGATTCAAGTGTCAAAACCAAAGAAGGGGAAGGAGACACGCATCTAAACGCGAGTAAACTTGATGAACTTAATACTTCTAAGTAATTGAAGATATGGGAAGACAAATGTTATTACCTCGAGAAACTCAAGGTTTGACTCATGGCGAGTAAACTTGATGGACTTAATTCTTCTAAGTGATTGAAGATATCCCGAGAAAACAAATGTCATGACCGCAGAGAAACTCAAGGTTTTACTCATCAAGGCGCTTAGTGTTCTTATTCCAACTATGGGGAAGTGATGGAAGAGTTAGTTTCTGAAGATGAAAGAGGTACACAAGTGTGTGATGATTTTGATGTTATCACAATCATTAGGGGAGAGAGATTGTGTACATTGGGGACGCTCAACTGTTTCACTTGAGTGCTTAATCTGATTCGAGATATAATCACTTATTCGAGTTGAAACTCAGCAGAGATATCCTCCGCAGAGATAATCGTGATTCGGCCGCTTCTTCAATGTTATCTCGTTATTCTTTCTTTGGGCATTCGGTACTTCGGTTCTTGAGCTTCATACACTTTCTTTGGGGAGAGAAAAGTATACATAGGGTTATTCTTTGGCTATTGACTTAATCTCGCTACTTCATGATATAAGTTTCTTTGCCCTTGGGTATGTGTATTCGGTTCGTGAGCTCTAGTCTAAGAGACCGACGCATCAATTCAACTACGGGGAAGTGGTCTCTTGACACCTTTTGAATGGATTGCTTCAGACTTCAGTGGAAAAGAAATTTGAGAAGATTATTTAAATGTGGGATGATACGTTGTTGTTCTTCTACTTGATGATATAACCCCGAATGGAGATCCTCGATTATCATTCTTAAAAGGAGCAAAAGGGATTTATGATAATGGTGTGCTTCTCTGTGCACCTGGCTAAGGAAAGCTTTAAATAGAGCTTCGAATCCGCCGCCTAAAGGATTTTCGGTTTGGGGAAGTCGCCAAAGTCACTTTCGATGGTTCAATTTCTTTCTTCATTCAAGAGCCCGGAAGCTTTGGTGGTGAATGTTTAAGAGATGATGACTTCTATCTTCTACGACGGTCGCTCGATATCCTTATCTCGGTACTCGTATCATCATCTTCTTTAACTATATCATCTATTCTATCTTTGTATATATTTATCAAAAACAAAATACAAAAATATAAAACCAACAAAAGAAAATAGAAAAATATAAAATCTTCAAAAACCCATAAAAATTTGAAAAATCAGAAAATACCAAAAATATGTTTTCTCAAGACATGTCTTCTCGTATCGATAACATCTACGGTCTTAGAAATGTCATTCAATAATGGCACGGACCATAGATGAAGTTCGAGCAGGAGGTGTAAATATTTCTTTTCTAAACATGTCACAAAACCATGGCTTGCAAGCTACTCTGCATCAGAACCGCGCTTAAAACCATGGCTTGCTATTATTTTTGATAGCAACCCGCCTTCAAAAAAAGAGGAAAGTGCTGCGCTAAACCATTTTTCAAATATTTCGTGCACTTATCCTAAAACAAATTGAGGAAAGTATGTCGAAGGACTGTTGTTCCTACACAAATGTTTTTCCGTCTAAAATTCTTCAGAAAAATATTTGGTGGATTCAAAAATGGTGGATAATGAGTTGCTTAAAAACAATCGATTCAGAGTTTTTGAAATAAATTGAAAACTCAATCAATGACTTCAGTGCTTTTAAACTTTTCATAAAATGAGTCATTGATTGAGGGGATAATGTTTTCAAATCTATATCATCTAACGGGCTTTCTTAATTATCCTAATATGCTTAATTAAAATTGATGTTAACCTATGTTGAAGGACTAGGTACCTTGGATATGATTGCTAGGTTTAGATGATTAGAGTTTGATGAACACATTATTCTCATACATTTATATGATCTGATTGATATGTTGCATTGACTTTTATTAGTCGATTGTTGTTTGGGTGATGTCGACCACCATATATTTGTATGTGTGTTCACTAACATATGCATGTATATTGGTATAAAAGAATGTTCCCGATCCGGATCCCACAATTGAAGATGATTGGATGCCGAAAGGAAAGGGTAACTATATCTTGGGTTGACAAATGAAGAAACGGAGCTTAATTGGACTTCTATGGAGAGTTGGCATAAATGCAACGTAAGAGGTCTCACCGCATTAGCGATGGTTTTCTTCTAAGTGATTGAAGAAACGGAGCTTAATTTGACCTCAGTTGGCATTCAAAATGCAACGTAAGAAGAAGTCTCACTACATCAGACAGGTTTTTCTTCCAAACCCTACAAAGAACAACAACGAAGCTTCTCAACCACCTAACGATCTTGTGTGCAGAAAAGTAGTGGATGATACCATTTTTCTTAAAACAAATTTGATTAAATTGTTTTGAAAATGGAAAATATTGTTTTGAAAATAAACTGGACTTAATTTTGAAAATCACCGGAATTCTTTTTATCAAAACCTATGTCACTCAATTATCGACTTCGGTCATCGATTGAGGGGAGAGTGATTTAAAATAAAATATTTTCAAACGATATTTCTTCATAAAATTCCGGTTTGTACAAATATGATCTAAAGATTTAATGTTATGTCATGGTATGATTTTCTTTAAAACTCAAAGATCTTAACAAAATGAAATTTTTCTCTCTTGTTTGATTGTGAAATTGTTTTATTTTACTAAAAGAGCTCTTAAAACAATCATACCTGACACTAACAATCTTTAATGTCTTAAAATGGTCCTTATCCGTTCATTTTTCAAAATTAAATCAAGCCACGTCTTTCCCCAAAATCTTTTAAATGATTTAAATCAATTGGGATCACAAATCTCAAAAGGTTTGAAATTTTTGATCGGGGTAGAGATCGTGATTTAAATCTCAAATTTGTTTAAATGGAATTGGTTTTAGTCCTTTAAAGGCACTCCTGCCTCCATGTGCCAAACGATTTCAAATACATAATGCACATGTTGAGGAGGAGCATTTATCCAAAAACAAGATGAGTATTTAAACCAGGCCACATATTCTCCCAAGTTTTCTAAACCTTATTAAATCACTTGGGATCCAAAATCTCAAAGGGTTTGATATTTTTGATCGGGGAGAATTTGTGATTTAATAATGAAATTTGATAAAAGGTGATCGTTTTCATTCAATTGTGCAAGCGCTCTCTCATATGTGCTAAACGCTTTCGAATCTTGAAGCACATATTGAGGGGGAGCATTTTAAAAGAAAATGAACTATCGAGGTACAAAAGCTTTTATGTTTTAACATAAGTACCTTGATTGAGTTTTCAAATGGTTTTCTTAATGGTTTTTGTGATCGTGGATGTGCTTCAAAAGAACTCTTTCCTCTATGTGATAAAATGATTTCAAATATCCTATGCACATATTGAGGGGGAGAATTTACCAAAGAAAATCAAATGGCTTTTTCTAAGGAAATTGTGATCAAGAAATCATTTCAAAGAAATTATTTCTCTTGCCTCCATGTGCTAAACAATTTCTAATCATATGCACATGTTGAGGGGGAGCATTTCTAAATGATCAAAACAATTAAGGTACAAAATGCTTTGATTTTATATCACAAGTACCTTGATTGATTTTCCAAATGATTTTTCAATTGGTTTCAAGAAGGAATGAACTGTACCAAAAGACCGACCATTTTACTTTATGCATGGAGTTATAAGGATGGTTAGGTTAGGTATTAGTTCCTACGATCCCGCCAGAGCCGGAGGGATCTACCCAGGGACAATCCACTAGATAGTGTAGAGTCCTTAGGTATGATGAAAAAAGGAGAAAAATGAGAAATGGGAAGAGTGCGAATTGAGACAGAGCTAGAATCGAATAAACCCAACAAGGTTCTAGTTATGAAGTCTCGTAAGCAATCAAGGGGTTGAAGAATGAAAAAGAATTAAATGTGAAAAGGGTGAAAAGAAATAGCCCTCAAATAATTCAACCTTAGGGCGTAAACCGGTTCAATACATATGCTCCTGGTGGTTACTAAGGTAACACCGGTATTGAAGGCAAGACGTCATGGACCCAAGGACGACCGCACTAAACTTCCCAAGCTACTCAAGTTCCTCTTAAAAGGGCTTGTTTCATTCTCACGGGGAACCTACATAATCTATCGACTTTCTCTTAGAGATTGTTGATATTGAAGAAGGAGACCCTCTCCCTAGTCTCCGACATAGGAACCAAATGTGCACGATTGAGTCTAGAGCCAAGAGATCATCCACAATATCTCATTAGGACACTAAATTCTTGAAGACTTGCTGTTTCACACAATGTGGAAAGTAAGAATATATTAAGAGTCTTACGCTTTATCCTTGTGGTATTGCTTTAACATCCGAGTGATATGCATACATATTCACAATGATGATGGAAAGCCTTCTGGAGCCAACATCAAACAAGCTCTGGTAGGTGGCATGTGAGATCTATCCAATAGATCAACCATGTGACAACCGGATAGAACGATGGGGCTTATTCACCGTGAATCAACCTTGGTCCGAGAAATGGATTGACGAATGCTTTTGGAAAAACCGCTCGATGTGCAAATCTTTTTTTTTTTCTAGCATCGAATGTGTATTCATTTTCAAACTCTCAAAAGTATCTCTCGATTGAAAAATACTTTTGGAAAAACCGCTCGATGTGCAAATCTTCTTTTCTCTAGCACGTCGAATGTGTACTCTTTTAAATACAAAAGTATTTTGATTGAAAATTGATCTTTCTCATAAAACCTTCGTCGTATTGCAAAACTCTTTCTTCTAAGCAATACGCTATTGTTTTCAAATCATTTTTCATCAATCGAATCTCAATTCACGGTTCACTCTCGGTTGTTCTTCTTTGAGACGTTCGGTTTGAGAACGGCTAGAGCAAACTGCGAAACCCCGTCAAGGAGATTCTTGAATTATACCGATCACAGTGCGTTACTTGTACCGATCAACGGGAACCATGGGCCGTGTACCTCAATTCAACGAAAGTGATCAAAGACACTTTTTTGCGCTTTATTGCTAATCTGTTGATGCGGTACATTTGGCGATTTGGACGACAAAACCGATCGATTTGAGGAGTCAATCCAAAGCCGCATGCTCACAAGATCCACACTTAATTGAAGAAATCATGACTTGTGCATATCTACATAACCCCGGCTCGATATTTCTTGTACTATGTTCCTCGCCAAGGCTGCTGCAAATATCTTGAACCAGTAAAAAGCTTCCGCTACTCTGATGAAAAGATGTCATGATTCAAAAGTGTGAGCATGTCGGTCCAAAAGTCACAACTTCACATAATGGCAACACAACAAAGGGTGATCCAAAGATTTCTGGGTGATGATCTCAATGAAAGCTCAAGATCATCAAAGATGTGGATCAGTTCAAAGACCTCCACTGAAAGTACAAAACTATGCGGACTTTGAAGCTGCACTACTAAAGCACAAAGATGCGGAATGAAGAATTCAAGTCTACGAGCTCAAGATCAAGATATAATAGAATGCTAGGATTCAAATGTAAACATGGGGTGACCTCCCTTAGGGGAGATTGTTAGGAATTGGAAATTCCATAAGTAAAGTGTCGGTCACCCCAAATATTATCTAGCATAAGTTAGCTCGTAGACATATCGTTAGTTACGTTATTTATCAGTTTATTAGTTAGTTATTAGTTTAGTTTAGCGTAGTGCTACACCGTGGAGGAAGGGACGGGTCTTTACCCGTATGCCTCGATCCACAGTCGATAGGAGGTCATGTTTGTTTGTAGTATAAATACCCCTTCCATCCATGGAAGGTGGTTTGGAATCTAACCTTCTCATTTTATTGAAGCAACTCTCTACCAAGAACACCATCTCTCTACTTTCTCTCTCTAAAATGCATAACATGTATTTCCATCATCCTAGACCACCCGAATCATCAAACACAATAATATTTCGATCCTACATGGGAGATAACTAGAATGCACTTGGTAAAATGAAGATTTTGATGTATTGTTCCCCTGAATAGACAACTGGTCAATCTCGAAGAGTAATGTGTACATCTGGGACGCACAACAGGTTCATGTGATCGGATTTGAAAACCACTGAGACGATCAATGTTTCACTTTTTTCTTTGGTGTTCTTGTGTTCTTCGGGGTGCTGAGCTTCATTCAATGAGACCATTTTATTCACTTCTACTTCTTGGAGAAATGGTCTTTATTCTTAGTTGTCGGCTTGGGGAAGCTACAAAGTCTCGCTTTCAAAGGCTCATGTTCTATCTTCTATTCCTGAGCCTCCGAAGCTTTGGTGGTGAAAGTTTAAGAGATGACGATTTCTATCTTCTATAACGGGGCTGTTCGATATCCTTATCTCGGTACTCGTATCATCATCTTCTTAATCTATATCATCTAAACTATCTGTGTATATATTTATCATAAAAACAAAATAGAAAAATATAAAATCAACAAAAAGCCATAAAAATCAGAAAATTTGAAAAAGACCAAAAATATTATTTTTCTAAGACATGTCTTCTGGTAT
Source organism: Chrysanthemum makinoi (assembly GCA_910596185.1). Taxonomy (NCBI): domain Eukaryota; kingdom Viridiplantae; phylum Streptophyta; class Magnoliopsida; order Asterales; family Asteraceae; genus Chrysanthemum; species Chrysanthemum makinoi. Next base: position 157,107,183 of record OU343218.1, read on the forward strand.
CGATAACATCTACGGTCTTAGAAATGTCATTCAATAATGGCACGTAACCATAGATGAAGTTCGAAGCAGAGGTGTAAATATTCTTTTCCAAAACATGTCTAAAACTTATGGCTACATTATTTCAGACCATGTAACTCGCTTCAAAAAATGGCTTGCAAACGCGGTTCCATCAGAACCGTGCTTAAACCATGGTTTGCTAATATTTCAGATAGCAACCCGTTCTTCAAAGAAAGGAAAGTGCTACGCTAAACCTATTTTCAAATATTTCGTGCACTTATCCTAAAAACAAATTGAGGAAAGTATGTCGAAGGACTGCTGTTCCTACACAAATGTTTTTCCATCTAAAATTTTTCAGAAAAATATTTGTTTTAACAAAATGGTGGTAAATGAGTTGCTTTAAAATCAATCAGTTTCAGAGTTTTTCGTAATAATTGAAAACTCAATCAATGACTTCAGCGCTTTCAAACTTTTCAGAAAATGAGTCATTGATTGAGGGGGAGAATGTTTTCAAATTTATATCATCTATCGGACTTATCTAATTATCCTAAATGCTTAACTGAAAAATGATGTTAACCTACGTTGAAGGACTAGGTGCCCAGGATATGATTGTTAGGATTAGATTATTAGATTTTGATGAACACATTATTCCCATGCCTTATATGATCTGATTAATATGTTAAATTGACTTTTATTAGTCGATTGTTGTTTGGGTGATGTCGACCACCATATATTCTCAGATGTGTGTTCACTAACGTATGCCGGTATATTGGTATATAAGAATGTTCCCGATCCGGATCCCACAAATGAAGATGATTGGATGCCGAAAGGAAAGAGTAACTATATCTTTGGTTGACAACTGAAGAAACGGAACTTAATTGGACTTCAATGGAGAGTTGGCATGGAAAAATGCAACGTAAGAAGTCTCATGCACTTTGCATCAGAGGCGGTTTTTCTTCCAAGCCCTACAGCAGAAACAACAACGGAAGCTTCTCAACCACCTAACGTATCTTTATGTGAGATACCATTTTTAAACAATTTTGAAAAATTTGATTAAATTGTTTTGAAAATGGAAAATATTGTTTTGAAAATTAATTGTACTTAATTTTGAAAATCACCGGACTTCAGTATTATCAAACTTAAGTCAATCAATCATCGACTCACGGTCATCGATTGAGGGGAGAGTGATTTAAAATAAAATATTTTCAAACGATATTTCTTCATAAAAGTCCGTTTGTACGAAATAAAGTGGTGTTCTAAAGATTTAATGTCATGGTATGATTTTTCTTTTGAATCAAGGTCTTTCAAAATGAAATTTTTTCTGTTCTTGTTTGATTGTGAAATTGTTTTATTTTACTTAAAGATCTCTTAAAACTATCATACATGACACTAACAATCTTTAATGTCTTAAAATGGTCCTTATCTATCATTTTTCAAAAATTGAATCTTGCCACGTCTTTCCCTAAAACTTTCTAAATGATTTAAATCAATCGGGATCCAAAATCTCAATTGGTTTGAAATTTTTGATCAGGGGAGAGATCGTGATTTAAATCTCAAATATGTTTTAATGGAATCGGTTTTAGTCCTTTATAGGCACTCCTGCCTCCATGTGCCAAACGATTTCAAATACACAATGCACATGTTGAGGAGGAAGATTTATCCAAAAACAAGATGAGTATTTAAACCTGGCCACATTTTCTCCCATGTTTTTTAAACCTTATTAAATCACTTGGGATCCAAAATCTCAAAGGGTTTGATATTTTTGATCGGGGAGAATTTGTGATTTAATAATGAAATTTGATAAAAGGTGATCATTTGATTCAATGTGTTGCTCTCTAATATGTGCTAAACTCTTTCATATATTGATGCACATATTGAGGGGGAGCGAATGGTTTCTTAATGGCTTGTGTGATCGTAAATGTTCTTCAAAAGAACTCTTTCCTCTATGTGATAAAATGATTTCAAATATCCTATGCACATATTGAGGGGGAGCATTTACCAAGAAAATCAAATGGCTTTTTCTATGAAAATTATGATCAAAGAAAATATTTCAAAGTCCTCTTGCCTCCATGTGCTAAACAATTTCTAAATCATATGCACATGTTGAAGGGGAGGTTTTCTAAATGATCAAAACAATTAAGGTACAAAATGCTTTGATTTTATATCACAAGTACCTTGATTGTTTTTCCAAATGATTCTTCAATTGGTTTCAAAAAGGAATGAACTGTATCAAAAGACCGGCCATTTTACTTTATGTATGGAGTTATAAGGATGGTGAGGTTAGGTATTAGTTCCCACGATCCACGAATCTGAGGGATCTACCCAGTGGGACAATCCACTAGATAGTGTAGAGTCCTTAGGTATGATGAAAAAAGGAGAAAAGTGTGATATGGGAAGAGTGCTGGTGAGAGCGAGCTAGTACTGGAATAAACCCAACAAGGTTCTAGTAATGAAGTCTTGGTAAGCGCTGAAGGGGTTGAAGAATGAAAAAGAAATGAATGAGAAAAGAGTGAAAAGAAATAGCTCTCCAATAATTCAACCTTAGGGCAGAAACCGGGTTCAATTCATATTCTACTGGTGGTTACTAAGGTAACACTGGTACTGAAGAAAAGACGTCATGGACCCAGTGACGCACTGCACTACAACTTCCCAAGCTACTCAAGTTCCTTTTAAAAGGGCTTGTTTCATTCTCACGGGGAACCTACATTATCTATCGACTTTCTCTTAGAGATTGTTGATATTGAAGAAGGAGACCCTCTCCCTAGTCTCCGGCATAGGAACCAAATGTGCACAATTGAGTCTAGAGCCAAGAGATCATCCACAATATCTCATTAGGACACATTATTCTTGAAGACTTACTGTTTCACATAATGTGGAAAGTGAGTATCTATTAAGAGTCCTGCGCATTATCCTTGCGGTATTGCTAGAACATCCGAGTGATATATTGTATATATTCGCAATGAAGATGGAAAGCCTTCTAGAGCCAACATCAAACAAGCTCTTGGTGGGTGACATGTGAGATCTTTTCTAAAGATCAAGCTTGTGACAACTGGATAGAAACGATGGGGCGATTCATTCTTGAATCAACCTTGGTCCAGGAAATGAATTGAAGAGTACTTTTGAAAAAACCGTTCAATGTGCAAATGTCTTGTTTTCTCTAGCACATCGAATGTGTATTCATTTTCATATTCAAAAAGTATCTCTGATTGAAAAAATACTTTTGGAAAAACCGTTCGATGTGCGAATCTCTTCTTTTCTCTAGCACGTCGAATGTGTACTCTTTTCAAATACAAAAAGTATTTTTGATTGAAAATTGATATTTCTCATAAAACCTTCGTCGTATTGCAAAACTCTTTCTTCTAAGCAATACGTGATTGTTTTCAAATCAATTTCTCATCAATCAGTGAATCTCAATTCGCTGGTTCACTCACTCCGTGTTGTCTTCTTTGAGACATTCCGGTTTGAGAACAGCTAGAGCAGCTGCGAAACCCTGTCAAGGAGATTCTTAGGAATCCTACCTGATTACAGGCAGTACTTGTACTAATCAACGGGGAACCATGGGTCGTGGTACCTCAATTCAACGAAAGTGATCAAAGACACTTTCGTGTGTTTTATTGCTAACCGTTGTTTGCAGGTACATTTGGACGGTTGTACTGATCGAATTGAAGTCAATCCAAAGCCGCATGCTCACAACATCCACACTTAATTGAAGAAATCATGAGTAGTGCATATCTACATAACTCGGTTCTCGATATTTTTATACTATGCTCCTACTACGCGCACTTCAAGAAATATCATGAACTGCGAAAGCTTCCGCTACTCTGATGGAAAGATGTCATGATCCAAAAGGTGTGAGCATGTCGGTCCAAAAGTCACAACTTCACATGATGGCAACACAATAAAGGGTGATCCAGAGATTTGCTGTGGCTGATGATCTCAAATAAAGTTAGAAGATCATCAAAGATGTGGATCAGTTCAAAGACCTCCACATAAAGTACAAAGCATTCGGACTTTGAAGTTGCACTACTTAAGCACAAATATTGCGGAAGTGAAGAATTAAAGTCTACGAGCTCAAGAACTAAAGACATAGAAAGAATGCTAGGATGCAAAATGTATTTCATGGGGTGACCTCCCTTAGGGGGAGATTGTTAGGAATTGGAAATTCCATGTTAAAGTGTCGGTCACCCCAATTATAGTCTAGCATATGTTAGCTCGTAGACTTGTAGTTATTTACGTTATTTAGTAGTTTATTAGTTAGTTATTTAGTTATTAGTTTAGCTTAGTGCAACACCGTGGAGGACGTACGGGTCTTTACCCACCATGCTGATGCCGATCCACGACCCATCGGAGGGCGTATTATGTAAAACTATAAATACCCTCTACCTCCCAAGGTAGAGGGTTGGACCTTTCATTCTAATCTAACCTTCCATGTTTTCTTTCACTTTCTCTTTCTAGAAAGGCTCCCATCCTACTTTCTCTCTCTAAAACCTCTAAACTATACGCCCCATTTGATATGTTATGATGTGTTTATGAAATCCAATATGTTACAGTTTTTGCGATTATGGGTTACACGCTTTAATAAACATATTTAAAAGCAATGATGAAATCTAATTAGTTATTCGTTTTATTTTTGTTTTGACAACTATATGCAATATTTGTCAATTAATAATAAAAAATAACAAGACACACACAAATTAAATTAAATTGTTAATTAGAATTAAATTGTTAATTAGAATTAATTTTTTAATTGGAATTAAATTTGTTAATTAGAATTAAAGGTTAATTAGAATTAATTGTTAATTAGAATTATATTGATAATTAGAATTACATATTGTTGTTAAATACATAAAATAGCGTAATTAATTGTTAATTAGTTTCCCATGCTTTTTATGTGTTTTTCCGGCTATAAGACTCACTCAATTGCTTTTTGTGATGTATGGGGCGATCTAGGTTTCGTACCTAGTGACGGTTTTATGGTTCTCCTTTTGGGGAAGACTCGCAAGAGAATTCGGAACAATATGTGTTTATATTGATGTTTATGTTAATATGTTTGTGATTCCTTATGTGCATAAATGCTACTTGTTTTTGACACCTAATTGTATGCAACATGGAATAATACATATCGTAACCATAACATTAATATTGGTCTTTATTTACACACCTAAATATCATGCTCATTGTGACCTGTTATTTGTTTCGTGGAAAATTGTTTTTGTAAAATAAAGTGACCTAAACTATTGAAACAAGTTTTTCATGAATTTAAAAACTATACGCTATGGACACTTGGGATGTATGGCTCACCCACTAGAACAAACTATAAAGGGGTTTTAAGAAGGTGCGCGCAGTCACACCTAAAGGATTTCCGGTTATTGCCTAGCGCCGACCCTCCGTCCTCCGCCTCCATATGGGTTCGATTGGAGCTACCGTGAACCATGATGATCACTACAGTGTCATGACTAAAAGTTTTTAAAATAAGTGTTACAAAGTTGTTTTGCATGCTTCTTTCTACACGACTTTTACCATATTTATGTGCATACCTATTTGTTAATTTTAAGTCTATGTCATCCAACTATTAACACGTGCATTTGAATTGATTTCTATGGTCAGACCTCAGGGTCTTTCCAACCCATGGTTATTATTTCTCTTAGGTCAGACCTTTGGTTATTTTTGCAAGTTCATATTTGGTCTACTTATTTCGAGTTGGCTTGGTCAGACCTTGAACCCTAGGCATAAGATGAGAACTAAACATGCTCATGACATTATTACTTGTCTACTAATGTCTTGATCAGTCTCATAAATCTAAGAGTTGCATTATGCAATTAACACTCGTCGCTTGTCCCACTTAGTTACCAACGTCGGACCTCCGTAAATAAGTGGGAGTGCAAGATAGATCTTAGTATTAATTAGTAATTAATTGGGTAGTTAATTCTTTTAAGAATGTAATTATCGAAAATACTATAATTGAACTTTCTATGTTCTGATAAAATTGTGTTGTTGCAACATAATTCGTAAACAAAGTTGTTTTTTCTTAAAAAGACAAACTTAGTCTCTTTTTCTGGTAAGAAGAGTGAGACTTATTTCTATCTTTTCTCCTTAGTTGACAAACTATGATATGATTACAAATTATTAAACTCACTGATGATTTTTCATTACCCTTTTAAGGTATTGAAATAATTGAAAGATATAATATTTTGTGTATCTAGAAAACATGTTGTTTATAGCTAACAAAATAAATGACATCATGCACTTGTCACGATATATGAGTTTAAACCGCAAAGAGTAAAGAAATTACTAGAATATTCGCTAGGTAATTTTCTTGGACTCTTGATTATTCCTAAAGTGCTAAATAACCTTGGAGCTATGTAGACGATGAAGGAGGAATTGAATGCTAAAGATTCAAGTTAATTGAATGAAAGAATGGCTAGTCCATTATCTACATAAGTAGAACTTCATATACTCTGTTCAATACCTAAGTACATTGTTACTCGTAGGCATTCAAAGAGAATAGAAAAGTATATAAAATCGCTATATGTTTTCTACTGGAAATGTAACACTTACAATGTTGACAAATCCAGTGGGAGCAATTGCATTTTATAACTGAAGTAACATTCCTGTAATAAGTCAATTTCAGTGGGAGCTACGGGATTTATTTCCTTGTTAGTCACCCATCTCATTTCAAACTTGCTTTGAAATAACTCATTACTTTCCGAATATGAACGACCATTGCTTAAAGGAAAATTGCATTTTATTTTATAAGATAACACGTTGTCTTTCTGGTGTCACTCTCTGAAGCGTTATCTATAGAATAATAATCCACAATTCCTTATTAGAGGTTATGGTTCTCAAACTACTTATAATATCTATGACATTATCATATTATTTACACAATCAATCACATGTTGTTTGTTTTCATAATATGATGTTGTGCCTTACACAAGTGGGAGAAATCTCAAAGTGTGTGCAAGGAAAAACAATATTATTGGTATCTCTTAATCGCAAGGTAAAGGAAAATAAGAATTCTAGTAGGACTTAAACATACGAGGTGTTTGTTGCCCTACTACGTTCTAATAATTATTCTACTAGGACTTGAACGCACGAGATGTTTGTTGCCCTACTACATTCAAATGTCATGATATAGTGTAAAGATACTTCAACATTTGACTACATGTTTTAGTCAACATAATTATGGTTATATGATAATGATTATAATTCTGAAGTATAAAATTAACTTGAAATTACTATAGAACTCAAGAATTTGCGTTCGTGATTGCTTTTGTTAGCATAATTATGCTTACATGTTAAGACATAATTATAAAGTCCTTCAATTAATCATTGACTTATAACATAAAGTATATAGTAAAATTGTTATGTCTTCTAGTTAATAAATAAACATGAAGCCTTTGAATTATTCAAAGACTTATAATGTATTAATTAACATGTTATGTTTTCTTGTAAACACATGAACATATAATTCTTGAACAGTTATGTCTTCTTGTAAACACATGAACGTGAGGTTCTTGTATTGTTCAATGAATATACATTATAGCATGCACTTGGTTCATAAATACTTAATATGCAATTTGGCTCGACCCAATTGACAAGTATTTGGTCCAAAGAGAATAAAGTTATCTATGGAATTCTGCTATAGTTTCACAATTCTAATACCACTTTAATTATGGTATGTCTAATGTGTTGAATCAAACTTTATTCATCTTGTTTAGTTCATGATAACTTTAAATTGCTCTACCTCAAAAACATATCAAGGTTAGAAAATTGCGTGTTTCATGGATACACTCAATATAGTTCAAACCAAGAAGGTATTCAAGACAACCCATAACTGAAAACCCTAATCCCTTAGGGATTTTAGGTTTTTTCACTCAAACCAATTGAATCCTAAATCCTTTTGGATTTTGATTTTTCTGCAATTCCTAGCTTGAAGATTGTAGTTTTGGTGTTCTACCTAGCTTGACGAAACACAAAACTGGTGCCTAGATTTTTGGTTAAAGAGTGATACAAAATTAGAGTTTTTCTGGAAACCCTAATTAGAGTTGTTGGAAGGAATTCCATTATGTCTTGATTTAAGTTATGAATTTGTTAAAATCTTATGAAGCATTTTATTAACAAATCTATAGATGAGAACTTAAAATGTATTTTGTGGTTCCCAATAAAGAACAATTTATTGTTGCTTAAATACTTAGTATTTAGAGAATTGTCTCTACTTACAAAAGTAAGTGGGAGCATATACAAATCTCGAAGTTATTTAAGAACAAAATACTTAACCTTCTAAAATCCACTTATTAATGTCATACTAAGGTTAAACATGTAAATGACGACCAAAGTATAATGATTACTCTTATTCATAAATCCGAAAGGATGCCTCATCACTTGAGTGATATTTTATATCAATGCTGAGGGATATAAGTTAGAAAATTATTGTAAATCAGCTAACTACTAAAATATATTATCACATTTTGAATCTGATAAATATTTTTGAACTATGAATGATAAGATGCAGTCTTTAAAAGGCAAATCAAGTTTTGAGCTTGGTTGTTATTTTTCCTAACAGTTAACCTATGAGGTTGGATGAGTTTCTTTTGAAGAAAGGCTCACAAGGACAAAATTGTATGCATATTAATGCATGAAATTTAATAAGAAGTTTTTAATCATACTTAAGCAATTAACTGTGATTAGATTTTCTTATATATACACGCATTAATTATATAAAGAGAAATTAATTGTCATACATGTTTCTTTGTATGTGGAATATGACAATTAAGATTTTATAACTCTTTATTTATAATTACCTTTTGCGAGGACGGTGTGTAATCAAAAGGGTTATGAATCTATATAATCTTTATGTAGTATACAAAATTGAATCAATCCAAGTTTAGATTGGATCACGCATCTAGGAGTTGAAATCTTGAATTTAATTACAATGTTATTCTGATTGAATTAAAATAACTCTAGAGTACATCAGACATTAAGTGGGAGTATTGTGTTTATCCTTAAAATTTACATATTGAAGATGTCATTTCATTTAAGCTAGACATTGATCCTTAAGCTTGTAATGGAACTTCATTTGGAATTTAGGGAATAAAACAAACAATCTTGGAATAAATGTTTATCTGGAATAAACAAATGCGGAAAATTAAGTCTAACACAAATGCAATATATCATTCAAGCAAGTCTTAAATGATATATTTCACTAGGAATAATTTATTACATGGATGAAAACCTTATGTTTTTAACTAATCATTTATCATGTATATATTATATTGTGTATAGGACTAGTTGTTGCTTTTGTACAAGAACAAAATGAGCTGACAACAACAATATCTAATTGAGAGTGTTTAGATTATTGTTAATACAAATGTTTACGAATTATAAAGCATAGTGTTGTATAAGTACAAATGATGCTAGAGGATAATTAATACTAGTTGAAGTAATATTTTATCATTTATGATAAATCTGCTAACTAGATATGCTCAACATAGAGCATTGTTGCATTACACATTAAAGAATGAGAATACTTTAAACTTTTAGAAACTGTAAAGATGACTGTCAGTATGTCGTTGATTTCTAATACCTCATGCAAGGTAGGGCGACATCTTCGTACTATTCTTGCAATAGTATGAGCATATGAGATAAGACACTCATCTTATATTTCAAATCCCTCACTATATGTGAAATTTGAAACAAGTATTCAAAAAGTTTACTCAGATAAATATTTAGTGTTTCTTGTAAAGAAAGGTTGAGAATGTTGGAAACATTATACTTCAACTTACTAAATTAGTTTCATGCATATCTGTTTTAATATTTGGATAATTGGGATTAAAAGACAATTTTTACTTTATGATGAATAAAGATACTTGGTATTTGTTATTCATTCATATAATAATTGTTATCTTATATTTGCATATTTAATCCTTGAATGATTTTATTGTTCTAAATATGTCCATTGTCGGTTAACAATATGGGAATATTGTTATGTAAGGAAAATGTGAGTGTTGGTTATATTCTAACGAGAATGTGGATTGTTCCCGCCAAACTCATGTGTATTCACAAACGATGCATATAGGATACCCCAACTTTCAAACATTTACTTTTGGATCCTTGTTATAAGTAAAATATTGAAAATGGTTTGTTAAAATCGTCCTTAGACTTGAAATGCAAGCAAGTTCTGTTATGTGTGGATATCACTTTTTGTAAGTATAAACAAAACGCTATCTGAATAAGGTATTTATAAAAGCTATATTTCGGAGTGATGTGAAGCAACATCCACAACACTTGTAGTCAATAAAGGATTTGTTACTCCACTTGATATGTGCAGAAAGATACCATGGGCCCTCTCCAGAATTAATAAGATAATTGTTTGGCCGAACCCAAAGGGTAATGCAAGATGATACTTGATTACATTTGGTATATCTAATTAAATTCTATAACGAGATTCTAAATGGTTAAACTATATGGAATGAGTTAGGATCCATATCCATGGTTTAACGGTATCTATAACAAAGGATGATTAAAAGCAAGACATTAATAACCATGCTATTGAGAAGATTTTATGAAATCAGATCTCGGACACTTTTAGTTAAAAGCTTGAGTGAGAGCGTTGCTAGGCGTTTCCATCGTTAGTTTTCTGTGCCATTCGACACTCCAACTCCCAAGTGGGAGCTGTTGGTTTGTGGGAGTTATAAACACACGTAAACTACTAGAAGTGTATGAGCCTATGGGGGACACACGTTAAACACGAGAGTACATGACGATCGTTTTATACTTGAATATACACTCGACCCGTATTATGCATGCATGTTACCCGATTTGTTTACACGACCCATTGATGGGTTTTACTTTCAATGTGGGTCAGTTTGGAGTGCCTTGGGCCAAGTCCACGTTACAATCGGTTGGGTGCTTGGGTTTATAACTTGGGACGCAAGGTCCAAGTAGGATTAGGGTTTCTATCCTATAAATATAAACACACCCCATGCATTCAAGTGATATATACTATCCCTAAAACTAAAGTAATCGATCCAATCACCTAGTCCTTTTGCCGATCGGTTTTTAATACAAACGGATTAGGGTTGTTGGTTTGGATTCAATCTTTTCACTTGCGAGTCACTTGATCCAAGTTGTGTTAAAGTATTGTTTTAGTTATTCCTTTCTAGTTCCATGCGATCAGAAGCAAAGAAGGGTTTAAGTTTTTCTAGCTCGTTGGATAGATCGGACAGAAATACATAGTATATATATCGGACATCAATGTCCGATATCGGGTGGTGATTGAAACTGTTTCTCGGACAGTAGGATCTCGGGCAGAAAGATAAAAAAGGTTCATGGGTTTTCTAGTTCGTGGTATTCAAGTAATTCAAAGGGTTGATTGTTATAAACGTTCTCGACTATCTCTAATCGAACATACTTGGTTTAAGTGTTTGTGTGTGATACTCGTAGAGGTATCTATTTTAGATACTTGGTTTCTTTGGTTTTTTTGTTCGTTTGATAGCGTGCAGTTGACGCCAAATGTTAGTTTTCTATTTACCTTTTATTTATCATTGTTTGTTATTTACGTGTTTACCTAATTGCATTAACTAGGTCCAATTTCACTGCGTACTCGTTTGCGTTACTTGGCTAACTAGATTGTAAAATCCCAACAGTAGTTAATTTTGTGGATCGATGTAACTTTTCTAAGGATATGCGTTGCAATAACTTTTCTAAGGAGATAATGGGCTTGAAGCCACTTAACAAATCTATACTACTTTATAAAGTGTTTAAAACTTTCTAAATAAAGAAGTCTTAAAAATTTTAAGATCAAAAACATTTCTTTAATATGAAATTAATAAGCCATTAGTTAATATTATTCACCATATAACTTCCATGACAATTTTCCTAAATAAAAAGTAATATCCTTTCATACACTTTGTAAGAGCCTTAAAACATTTATGCAGTTCATTAATACAGTCAAATATTTATACAGTCCATTAAGTGTCGACTTGTAACAACCCAAACCTCAATGGTATATAAGCCAAACTAAAAACACAAACACCAATACGAAACACACTCTCTCTTCTTTTTCCAAACACCGATAAAAAAACACACACATAAAGTTAGATAAATTTATTCTCATCTTGGTGTTCGGTTACCTACAGTAGAAGTAAATAAGCTTTGCTTATTGGATTATAGCAATAGAATGACAACTTCAATTTGGATATGAAATAATTTGCATTTCTATTGCTTATAGTCATTTTAATTAAAAGTTGTCATTTATTCGTAAAGTTACTGTTAGAAAAAAAACGTATAACTGAGAAAATATTTGCTCGTCATAAAATTATGCACCGGATACCCACTGCTGCATTGCGCGAGTACCCTTCTAATGATAAGTGATTGATACACTTTAAAAATTGGCATAATTTCATGTATATCCTTGTAAATTTCAAAAATTACATATATATATCATTTTTAATAATTTTTGATGCATAAAGTACAATGCTTTTAATGCATAAAAAAATATATATGTAATTTTTAAATTTTGCAAGGATATATATGTAAATGCCCCGACACTTACACTAAGAGTTTTGTTATTAAAGAAAATTAAAATTTTATAAAGTAAACACTTTCTTTCTCCTCAAAACTAGAACAACAAAAATCGCTAACTTTTTTTCCATTACCATTTTCTTTCTTTTTCATATGTTTCCTTTTCATTTCTTCATTAAAGTCAAGAACAGCGTTAATATATAAGCTTAAAACATTTAAAGCTAGTTAAAGTACAACTGCTGTACGTACTAACTACGGTATATAGCGAGTGTCCCAAATCACTTCCCTTATTTCAAAGAGTTAAAAAAACCAAATTCGCCGTGAAGCTTTACGGGATCGGAACAACTAGTCTTTGTGCGTGATTTATTGAAGCTTTGATAAAAACTGTAAGCTTTTATCTTTTACAGTATTTGATATCTTTATTGTTTTGACTTTTGATTATAAAGGGTTTGGTATATATAAGGTACATATTTTGTGTTATAATTTAGAAACATAAAGTTCATTTCTAAATGTTAATTAACCCTTAGGGTGTTGTATAAGCTTTCCGTAATTGAAAATATTTCCAAATATGAACTAATCATTTCTATAAATACATGATTTAAATACATATAATTAAGGTAAGTGAGTTTCAATAAAGTATGTATTAATATAAGAGAAAATTTCTTAAACGAACACTTTCTGCGTTAGATTTCGAAAATGAACCTCGCCTATATATTTTTCGAAAATGAACTTTTGAATGTTATACGTTAGATTTCTACCGAAATATGTTTTAAACCGTACACGTGTATAACCAATTTCCTGGGCGTGAGTTTGGGCGTGATACGAACCAGTAAGAAGTGAGGGCGTGTTCTGGGCGTGACCTGGGCGAGAGGTTGAGCTGGGCGTGGCCTGGGCGTGGCCAGGGCGTGGAGCTGGGCGTGGCAGCCTGGGCTGGGCGTGGAGCTAGGCGTGGAGCTTGGGCGTGGCAGGGTGGAGCTTGGGCGTGGGCGTGGGCGAGGTTGAAGATGGTTGTTGGTGGCTGCTGCAGACCATGATCCCATCTCATACATCATATACTTATGAAACCCATGAAGGCCTTGAATGGGAAATGAGACAAGGAAGCAGACTAATGAAGGCCTATGCATATACCTAGATATGGGAATGGGAAACTGGGATGCTTACGAAGACGTAAACATGATAGTCGAAATGAAACAGGTCAGCATAGGTGAATCTTTGTATCCAAACGTCCTGTTCATCGAAGCCTACGCGAAGAATAAGAAATGTAAGAGAACCTGCTCCAGTAGTATATATCTATATGCGGATGATGTCTACAAGGTATTTAACACAAAGATAAAAGATGGTGGGCTTATCATAACTTTTCCCAACGTCAAAGAAGACTAGTACTGTGGTCAAACTCAAGGCCAAGACCATGATGGCTTGTGAAGATGGATTAATGCTTTGAGATATGAGTAGGTGATGAAGAAAAGAAAGAAAAAGGAGATGGTTGAAGAAAGAAAAAAAGGTGGTCCTCACAGTTGTGGTCCTCACAGTTGATGTGACATTTTTATGTTCGTTCTTGTAAAGTGTTGAAAAAGAGTTTGTATTTGTAAAATGAGTTTTGATATGGATCGTTTAGGTAATTTGCTTTTAATATAAAATAAATTTATACATGGAAATCTTTTTAATTTTGGAAATCTTATACAACACCCTAAGGGTTGTTGTTAACAAAACCCTTGTTAATTTTGTGGATCTAGGTTTTTTATGATTTTAAAAAGGAATTATATTTTGCAGAAGTCAATGGGAGATTTAGAAAGGCTATTATTGGATGAGGCGGATAACGCCCTAGAAATCACTATAGAAAATATAACAAACGGAAAGTATGAGGAAGCTTTGAGAAGCGCCAATAAGGCTAGATTGATGAATCCTGAACTGCCTGGCATCAAAGGGCTAGTAACGATGTTAAAAATTCTGTCTGCGAACCCTGACACACCACACTACGAAATCCTCGGTGTCGAAGAGACTGCTAATGAAAATGAGATTAGTTCGGCGTTTTGTAAACTGTTAGTTGACCTAAACCTGGATACAAACAAGTTTCCAAGAGCATATGAAGCATTTTTCAGGATTTTTAAAGCCAAGGAAGTTCTCTTGAATGGTAGATTAAAGTATGACAGGGATCTAGCTGTTGCCCGTAAAGCTCGCCCCCGAGCTGCTGATAGCAAAGATTTTGCTTTTGACCTTGGCGCTCGTGCTAGACGAGCTGTGCTTGGCAAAGATGTCGTTGTTGCTCCTGAATGTCAAGCTCATTTCGATGTCTTGGGCACGTTTGATGGAATGAATAAAGTAAGTTATTGATCTGGGCTTTATCTTAGATTCAATATTCTCAATGTTTTTATGTTCATTTTGAGGTTTTAGTGAACGATCTGCGTAGTGATTTTTTATGTTACTCTTTGATTTGATATTTCGTGCTCTTAATGTGTGTTTTATGTTTGATCCTTGTGAGAGGGTATGTGGTTAATTTTGTCAATTTAAGTTTTAGGGTGTTTTACTACTCAGTGGTCCATTTGTTAATTGATTTCTGTTTTTGTTTTTGTGACGTTGGTGTTCATATTGCATCATTGTCTAGTTTTGGTATTTATATTTCATTTTTGTTATTTGTACATTCATTTTGCATGTGATTTTTAAAGAATTCCATTGTCATGTCAGCGAAAAAAAGAGGTTAAAATGACAGCATTATACTGGCTGTTACTTGAAGTCTTGAACACTAAAGTGATCGAGCTCATTTCTAAATGTTGTGTTTTTGGAATATGGGATAAGATGTATGTAGTTAATTTTGTGGATCTAGGTTTTGATGATTATTAAAAGCAATTATTTTTTTTGCAGAAATCAATGGCAGATCTCAACAAGGATGAGGCGATTAAGGCCCTAGAAATCGCTAAAGAAAATACAATTAATGGAAAGTATGACGAGGCTTTGAAGAACGCCAATGACGCTAGACTGTTGAATCCAGAACTAACTGACATCGAAAAGCTAGTAACGTTGTTACAAGTTCTGTCTGCGAAGCCCGATATAACACACTATGAAATCCTCCATGTTGAAGAGACTGCTAGTGTAAATGAGATTAGTCGGGCGTATCTTAAACTGTCAGTTGACCTAAACCCGGATACAAACAATTTTCCAAAAGCATCCGAAGCATATCGCAGGATTTCTGTAACCATGAAAGTTCTCTCTCATGATAGATTAAACTATGACAAAGCTCTAGCTGTTGCCCGTGAAGCTCGATCCCAAGTTGCTGAATTTGAACCTTTGCGTATCCAAGATTTTGCTTTTGATGGATTGGTCTCTTCTATGCATACCGTAAGTTCTTGATCTGGGCTTTATCTTAGATTCAATATTCTCATTGCTTTAGATTTTTTTATGTTTTACTGAACGATCTGCGTAGTGATTTTTATGGACTCTTTGATTTGATATTTTTATTGTTTTGATTTTAAGGATTTGGTAAAAGGTACAGATTTGATGTTATAAGAATCAGTACTACTGAGTTAAAATTTAGAAACATGAAGTTCATTTGTGTTGCTTTTTGGTATGTGGGAATAAGATGTCTGCAGTTAATTTTATGGATCTATGTTTATATGATTATAAAAAGCAATTATTTTTTGCAGAAGTCAATGGCAAATTTCAACAAGGATGAGGCAAATAAAGGTGAAGAAGAGCCTTCGAAAACCTTAATTGGTATTCGCGCTCGAGATCAAGCTCGCAAACGAGTTGCTAAATTTGAAGTTGATATTGCTGAAATTGAAGCTATATATAAAGATTTTGTTTTTGACCTTTGCGCTCGCGCCATAGTAGCCAAAGATTTCCTTGGTTACCGTGAAGCTCTCGCCCGGGCAGCTGCTGAATGTGAAGCTCTCGCCTGGACTTTAGATGGAATGTCCTTGATCTATTCTCGTGAACTTCAGAAAAAAAAGGCTTTCTTTCAAGAAAAAAAGGCTGCCTTTGAAGCTCTATTTGATACAGATCTCCTTGTTGACCGTGAAGCTCCCCCCCGGGCAGCTGAACGCGAAGTTGCTGCTACCGCCGCTCGAGAATCTGCTGATCGCCAAGCTGCCCCTCAAGAAGATTTCACGCATGATGTTGCTGCTCGCGAAGATGATGCTAGCTTTGTTTATATTGACCCTATCACCGGTATTAGTTATTTCACCGAAAGTTTTTCCACCGACTCTTCCTCCGCAGACACTGACTCTTCCTCCGCAGACACTGACTCATCCACTAATGCTTCCTTCACTGACGATGTTGGCCCAGGGTCTAAACGTGCTAGTGATGCTCAATCGACTTCAACCCCCCACACCCCAAAGAAAAGAAGGGATCATTAGATGACACATGATCTTGATTCCAGCCTGCAATATTAGTGATAAGGGATAATAGTCAATAAATGTATCTTCTTCTTCTTCTTTGAGTAAAAGTCTTAAAACGTATCTAACTTGCCAATTCTTTCTTTGCTGTGTATCAAAGTTATTTTTTCCTATTATATCCACGAACTCTTCCAGTCGTTCTATGTAGTGTACTGATTAACCTGTTGAAAAGGTGGCAGGTTATACTATTATTTAATTTTTAGCTTGATATGCACCTCCGCTCTTTGTGGTCACGGTATACATGAGCGTGCATTTCGCGTCTTCTAACGCTTTGCATGAAACCTTTTAATTTTGATTGATGACAGTATGCATTATATTAGAAGTTACAGACGAAAACCAGGGCTAAATTAAACCAAATATGGTATTATTCGTAACATAAGATCTTTGCTTGAATGTATGCTAATTGGAATGTGTTTGTTTTAGTTGCAGATAAGCCTCGGAAACAATGGAAGGAGTTCCTTGATAATGTGGTAATGCAGTAAAGGAACTGTGCAATGCGGCTAACGCTTGGTGATCGTCTTCGTGCCCTCACTGATGCGGTAAATAACAAAGAACTCAGTATTTATCAGTTGTTTTCTCAAGATTATACTCTTCCGGTTCCAAACAGCACTAGATTATAGTAAATTGATGTTCGTTACTATAATACTGCAACCTTAACGTGAAGGCCCAAATAAATAATAAAGTACAATTGTTATTCTAAAACGGATAGTACAAAGTTGTGCTTTCAATCAGATGCCACACATGTAGTCGATAGGTCTACAGGTAAATGTCATGTGACTACAGCTGATTCCCACATGCATCTTCGGATATCTTGAATTGTATTCATTCTTTTTCTCTTACAGGAATATAAGCCCCATTCGTATGAACACCAACGACCTACGATCTTTGAATCAAATGAAATATCTGTTCTTTGCAGTACGTTTTTATAGCCGACTATATTAGACATGTTAGCTATTAATATAACTTGCTCTGTGTACATTTCCTCTATTTTACACAACTCTGTTTGATTCCCATCTAAACGTTTTTGGAACTGATACAATGTTAACATATAGAAAATATATGCTACTAATGGTAGCATATATTTTCTATTTTTCATCGGGACTTGAAACAAGAGGTGAGTGCTTTACTATTTTAAGCATGTAACTTACTTTCCATGGCTAATATTGACCTTTATATAAACTGACCAAACATCATGAGATATTTTAATTTTCTTACACTTTGCCTTAAGATGAAAAAATATGTGTTGTGATACATTGCTTATGTGTTTGATAAAATGCCAAGGGCTTGAGATAGTTAAAAAAAAAAAAAAAAAAAAAAAACGCACTAAGCACTTGATTAGCAATCCCAAACACCCTCACATAAATTATATAGTACGGAGTAACATTTTTGTGGTCACATTGATCGACTGAACTATGTATATAGTTGTGTCTAATTGTTTTTTGTTTGTTCTTTTCAAAATAGGCACAACTGTTTGGTAGTGATTGTTTAAAGCTGTATATCTTTTCATTGCTTGATATAAACTGATATCCATTTTTTTGGGTGTGTTTGGAGCTGCTTAAAATGGATTATGTAATTACTTGCGAGTAAAATAAGTTGTTTTCAATTATGAGTTCACATGGTTAGCTGCTTATTAAAAAAGCTTAGATTAATGAGTCAGTAACAACATAAACAGCTTATGATGATTCCTTGGTATTGTTTCGCGCAAACTAATGCAACAGCAGTGGCGCCAATGGATATTGGTGCCATCACACACCCAGGGAAGCTCAAGTTTGTCGAGACACGTGGAAAAAGTGTGTAATAAGAGTAAGCCATTTGCAGAACATTGTCAAATAAGTCGTCATTCCTTAAAAGATGATGCTATAAAAATGTGGTTTAAAGCTAAAAAAAATATGAAAAAATATTTTTAAATTTATCCAGGACATGTTTGTATAACAACTGATGTGTGGAGTGCACCTAATAATTTAAAAGATACTTACATTTGTGTGACATGTCTTTAGATTGATCCATGGTAACCTTTTTATTAAGTTTCCAAGCGAGTTAATAGGGTACAAGGGAAAGAAGATGAGTTGACTTTGAATTAGTAAACTTTTATATGCACACAGTAGATTAACATTGCTGTAGGAAGATGGCACTCAAAGTTTACTTTTACCTCCGGGTAATTACTGTAGTTGACTGCTTCATATATCGTATATAATGAGTCTTTTAAAATTCGAAACAAGTTTTGCATGTCATATGTATCTGATGTATATGTTGCTAATTGAGTTTACATAGTGGTGAATTGTCGGATACCCATAATATATGTGATGGAATGTTGACTGCTATGAATAAGGAAAGTAAATCATAGTATAGTGGGTAATTACTGTAGCTGATTATACTTAGAGTGGACAGACTCCTTAAGTCACCATCTCACCGAGTCTCTTAGCACAACCTAAAATGTTGACTTCGGCACCGTTGCCATTTAACTTTTTAAGGGCTTCCCGTACCAAATACGGAATGTTTGAATTTACAACCAGTTAGATATAAGTTTTGATCGAGTGAAATGGAATTAGTGGTAGTAGATATTAATGTACTTTAAAGAAAAACCATAACTACATAGAATTTTGCAAGTAAAAATACTGTTAGCAAAAGAGGTAGTAGATATTAATAATATGACCATAAGTGTCATAATTATAGTTATGATGGAACAAGGTTTGACGTATAAAGTCGAAGTATGGTAGCAACGTGAGTATTCTACAACATCATTGCTTATTCTGAAATCTGGACTCGATATCGTATTTCGTGTTAATGTATTTTACTTTCTTTGTGATGAGCAGAAGCTGTTCAACAGTAGATGAAGCAAAAGCTAGAAGAAGCGAAACGACTAAAACGTGAAAAGACCTCAAATTCAACTATCCTACCAGAGGTATCAGGTCTTTAAAATATGTAACCTTTGTAGTGATTGATTTATATCTAACGACTGACAGGTTTACTACTTTTTGTACGAGACATATATAGGATTGTAACCCATTATGGTGCTCAACTTTGATTTTCATACGAACATTATACATGTAGCATGTTATATTCCCTGATAAATATTCTAATTGGCCATTTATAGTTGTTTGTTTCTGAAACCAAAGAATTACTATGAGACGCCCCGCCGCAACGCGCGGGTCTGACCTTCTCGTTAAAACCTATTCCCAAACACTCTCATTCTTTCACAACAAAACATGGAACTATAGAAGTACAAAACACACGACACCTCACTTTTTCCCTTGCAGCAACAGGCGCCAAAAACATAACCTCGATCTTCGTCGTCCTCATCTCCGCAACCCATTAATATCTTTTCCATTTCTGCTACCCTTAAACTTTACCAAATTACCAGTATATAGATTTCTTATTCGTTTAAAATTAACCTCACCATTGCAGGTAGCTGTTGAAGATATTAAACTAAATATAGTATATTAGAAAGTTTAAGGATGCTTATGTAATAAACTAAAGCCGAAGGGCTAAACATGTGTATTAGTTAGTTAATAACCGAATGACGGTTATTGTTAGTTATAGGTAGTTAAAGTCGGTTATGGTTGAACCATTGTGATGGTTCATAAATCGACATAGTACCCTTTCATGTAGTATAAGTAGGACAAAACCAGGAAACAGAAAGTTGTATTTCATATTAGCAATTTCATAATAAAGTTTATAGTTTATACATTATAATATTGTTCGTGAATTACCAACAGTGGTATCAGAGCGTGTGTTCGATTCAGGGAGAAAAAGAAATCGATCAGAAAGGGACTGTTTTTGATTCATATACAGAAACAGTGGAAGAAACGGGGTAGTTTAAGATCAGCAGCAGATTAGAAGCGGGTTTGATTGTCAAAAGTGGTGAAGCGGACAATAGTTGTCATTAGCAGGAAGCGGACGTGACAATCTTTTGCTAGACGGATTTGGCTTTCAACAGCAAGGCGGGTTTGATCACATACCCAGAAATCAAAGAAACCGATTATCAAGATTGGAAAAGGAAGGAAGAAAAAGACAATGACAGGCGACGGATCAAATAAAACAAGAATGAAGTTACGAAGGATAGTGGAACATCAATGACGTTCCAATACCCGGTTCTCAATTCAATGAATTACACGATTTGGGCAAGAAAGATTAAAGCGTTATTCAATGTCCATGGAATCTGAGAAGCAGTTGAACCAACAATGGATGCTGAAGTTGATAAAAAGAAAAACAACATGGCAATTGCAATGTTATACCAAGCAATTCCAGAAAATATGGTTTTGCAAATTGCAAACCTTACTTCGGCATAAGAAATTTGGGAAGCGTTAAAGGTTCGACACGTGGGAGTTGAAAGGGTTAAGGAAGCACGCGCTCAGACACTCGAGTCGAGTTTGAATCGTTAAAATGGGTGCAAATGAAGCACTAGATGTCTATGCCGGAAAGATTAGTGAGATTGTTTCACAAGCAAGCAATCTTGGACATACTTTGGATGAAAAAAGACAGGTTCAAAAACTTCTAGGATCGGTGTTCGAAAAGTTTATTCAAATAGTAGCGGCGATTGAGCAATTTGCGGATTTGAATAAAATGTCATTTCAAGAAGCCGTGGGGAGATTAAAAGCTTTCGAAGAACGGACGAAAAAGGCGGTCAAGGAAGAAGACGGGTCCAGTAGCCTATTCTTCAAAGAAAGTAGATGAAAAGGAGAAGACCAAGGAACATAAGTGTGAATATTGCGGTTGTGATGCAAGACGTAAAGACTTTGGACGTGGTCAAGGACGAGGTCGGGGTCCGGAGAAGTCAAGGCGATGGTCGAGCACAACGGGACAAGAGCAACGTGAAGTGTTTCAAATGCAATGAACTTGGGCATTTTAGCAATGAATGTCAAAAATGGGAAAATAAGAAAGATGAGGCAAATCTGATTCAGATGCGAGGATGACGAGCCAACGTTATTATACACCAGTTGCAAAGATGAAGACGAAGACATCATTTAAACTATATTTAGTTTAAGGGGGAGTGTTGAAGATATTAAACTAAATATAGTATATTAGAAAGTTTAAGGATGCTTATGTAATAAACTAAAGCCGAAGGGCTAAACATGTGTATCAGTTAGTTAATAACCGAATGGCGGTTATTGTTAGTTATAGGTAGTTAAAGTTGGTTATGGTTGAACCATTGTGATGGTTCATAAATCGACATAGTACCCTTTCATGTAGTATAAGTAGGACAAAACCAGGAAACAGAAAGTTGTATTTCATATTAGCAATTTCATAATAAAGTTTATAGTTTATGCATTATAAAGCGTGTGTTATTGTTCGTGAATTACCAACAGTAGCCGCTGCCACCACCACCATTTTTCCGGGGAACCAATTGATCCTCTGACAGAAACCCATATGAAATTCAACATGGTTGTGAACGAACCCATCTTTGATCTCTAAAGCAAGGCCACCCATCTTCAATCTTGATTGTTATGTGTGTTTTCTGTTAAATAGATCCGAGTCATTATGAAATCTGGGGTGTGTGTGCTGTTGTGTTTTTTTGTGTGTTTAAATGGGTTGTGTTTGATGAAGAAGATGGATTTATTGATGAAAGCATAGTGAACCGCCAGTTAAACCGTGAACGGGGAGCTTGGCCGGGTCGATTTGAACACCGGTTTTTAAAACATTGGTTGAATTAGGGATTGAGTTTTGCCTGCATAATTAACTTTCTTATTTGTTTGATCTTGATCAATTTCATAATTTGTTCTTGAGAGTTTCTATAGCTTACAAAATAATGACCCCAAGTGCTTAGTTAAACACTTCGCTTTGTGGCTGTCTTTGGTGATGCTAAGATTTCCTTTTTTAGCAAGTCTACATAAACCAATTGACGTGCCTGCCTTTGTAAATGGGATAAGAATATCTATAGGTTCTTTCGCTATGAAGAACCTGCATTCCAAGATCCTCTGCAAGGCCTCACAATACAATTACGAAATATGTTTCTTTCTCGTTAGAACTTAACCTGGATACTTTATTCGACTCTGAAAGCCCATAAAAGTAACTGTGAGTAGATATATTCTTGAACTTGTAATACTCCTCGCATAGCAGCACCACCACCCTCTTACATTGGTAAGTTGGATACTGAGAAAGCAACTTGGCTTATGAAATGAAGTTGGAGATGAGGAATGTTCTTTGGTCTCCAGTAACTACTGATTTATGAGGAGCTGGAAGTGGAAGGGGCTGTGAACTAGTGAAGACAGTGTGCCGCTCTGTGGTTTTTTCTACCTCAGAGTGTTCCAAGCTACAAGCATTTCATTAATTACATCTGTAGTCCAGAGGGAGAATTTGATTAGCCCAAAAATACGAGTCTATGAATGTCAAAAAGTTGTCTTTTAACATCAAGTTGTGACCAAAAAATTTACCCAAAATTTCGTTTTGATGGCTATACTTAACTATGTGAACAGCTCAATAATGCAAATAAATTGTAACATGACCATATCTAAACCAAGTTGAGAATTGTTGTTTAGGAATTTATGTGTATATAAGTTTGAAGAGCACTGGTTTGAATTTATAGAATCAAAAGTGGACTCTTTTTTTTATGGAATGCCAAAAAGAGTCATCATAAAGTTGTAACCAAACGGATCCCCATGTTAGTGCCGGATCAGAAGTGGACTATTTCTTATTGGTAAAGCTAGGTAAGAACTTGAAAATCTCAAATGTGAATATTTGGCATAGAATGCTATGCTTATTCTGCAACAATGCCTCTAAATTTCAGCGGTGGGGTTTTTCTGGAGGTTCAGATAAGGCATAAGGTATAATAACTCACGGTTTTGTTTCTCAAGGGGCCAGTGCATTTCGAATATCCATGTCAAACCTCATTATTTGTATTGAAAAATATGTGTGTTTTGCACGAACTCAGATATAAATTTAGTACGGCCTCCAATTTTCAGGCTTCAAAAATGCCCTCTGTTTTATCTCAGAAGTTAAAAGTAGGATCTTGTTTCAAAGCCACGAGTATTGCTATAAGGGTAAGTAATTCTACGTTTATAAGCTGATGAAACTACCATGTAGGTAAAGGTCTGAAAACATTGTTAAGTTGGGTTTTCTTAAATAAGAATAGCTTACTTAAAACACATAAAGCTCTACATATGAACAGGGTAATGCTGGCACGACTAGCGTGTGGATCCCCTTTTTTTGAGGTATCTATTTAAATCTGGTTTTTTTCCGCTATTAGTATCAAACTGGTGGTGAATCATACATACTATATTACGAATCTTTTATTATTCTGTTAAAGATCTTTAATAATCTAATCCCTTGTTTCTTTTGTCAAAATCTTTACTTTCAACCAACAATCTACTCGATCTTTGTCTGTTCTCACCTATGTTAGAAAATATCCATTATTGCCATCTAAAGTTATCATCTTTTATGTCCCATTCTCTTGTTTCGGTTTCACAAGACTATGAAGTATGAACTTCCCACATCACCGATGTACATAGCCAATGAAGGAAGACGATGAACCGAAGCCTAATCCGGTTAACATGGCAAAAGAACAGTTAGTGAATGCTGCATAATTTTGAAATGATCTGGAATGATCTTGGACTTAGATGGCCAAAAAGACTTAATGACAAAGAGAAAGTTCTCTTGGCTGCATTAAAGAATGGGTACAAGTGTACAACTATTAAGGTTACCATCTTCCTTTATTATAAACACAGCTTCTTTATTGCTAAAAACAAATGCACCATATGCATTTAAACACTACTCACTTGTGACCTGCCGGTAATTAAGTATTTGACATTTCGTATATGTCAGCCGCTTGTACAAACTGCTATTAATGTAGTGCATGAATTTGTCCAAAAGGCCAGTTTACTTTGCTTAACTGGCTCTTCATTTATATAATACTCGTAACATATGTTTGTCTCTTATAAAATATTGTATTATGATTAGTTAAACAGATTAGAAAAACATTAGGATCTGTAGATGACACATGATCATGATTCCAGCCTGCGATACTTGGGATAGAGAATTTAAAAGTCTCTTTCTAAGCTTACTTTGTAGCTTTTCTTTTGCCATAGATTTTCCTTTTTAATTAACAAATTGTCTGCTAATAATTTCCTGGAAGCAACACTAATAATGCATTTGCTAGTTTATAACATATTTGACTAAAGCGTAATTTCATTATTTAAGTATCGAGACTCTTATGTGTTTCCTGCAAAGTTTTAGAAACCTTTAGGGTGTATATATGTTTAAACATCCTGACCAGATCAAACCAATGAATAAGCGTCATTTGACTTCAAGTTTGGTCTTTCATGACATTGATAGCTAGCCCGCCTAGGCCTAGCCGTGGTTAATGGAAATCGCTAACATACACATCCTGGTCGTTTTCATGAAAATAAACGTATCTGTGAGATGTCATATGAGAATTAATTTATTCACATCATATCTTTGGTATAAAGTTTATGATGCTTGTGAGATATTTCCTGATTTGGTTTTGGTTGACCCAAGTATACAATACAAAGTCAAAAGAACCAACAGGGTAGTTGATTAGGCCATTAGCCACTTGAAATTGAAAAATGAGTTAGAATATGACAATATAACGTACTATAGCTGACTTGCATATTGCTTACGGCATTGATCTATATTATAGTTATTTTCATAAGTCGTCCATATAAGATTGAGATGGTTCACAAGTCCGATTAGTCTCCCAAGATCTGTATACTCTTACACGATTTGCTAACATGGTATCGAATTTACTCTGCGCTTTTTTTAGTTATGCAAGATGTCGACATACAATGCCTTTTAAGATATTGGATTGTTGAGACTAGACTGATAATAAGTTAAGAACAGAGGGATAGCTAGGAATAAAAACATAATGTGCTAGATTCCATCTAGTAGTTGAACCAACAAATATACTTCATCATAAATACATAATATGGTGAGTTAAGGGTGACCTAAAATGGTGAAACCATGTTGCACATCACTGGAGCCATGTTAAGCCCCTCTGCCAACTATGGGTTGGACCCCAAAGGAACCCAATCACCACCCTTTGCTTCCAATCACCACCCTTTGCTCATTTCATCTTATATCCACCTAAATAGTAGGCAATTATGTGCCTTTCTAACCCAAAAAAAAAAAAAAAAAAAAAGTGAGCAATTATGTTCAGATTATTTAGTTTGATGATTTCTTTGATTTATAGACTTTGGTAAATAGTGGCAACACATTATTTACTATTGTGTTAAGGTTCATACAATTATTCTTTTTCTTGTATTCTACGGTATTAGGCTAGCCCCAGTGATAGAATCGTTGGTCGATCGAGGGAGGGTGCTGATCGATTGCAAGTCGATCGGCTTGCTGTGTGCAATGTCGATCGCCTCTTGTTTATGTTGTATTCAATCGTCCTGAAGATCGAATCATTTCTTTGTATCCGTTGCATATTACCGTTATTTAAAATGTTTTGGGCTTAAAAAAAAAAAAAAAAAAAAAAACCTACTAAACTACCCTAAAAATACACACCATATTTACACACTAAACTCACAAATCTCATTTCACACAATGATTAAATATCCGGCTAGAGGGTTTGACAAAGAGCGTCTATCGCATATAATGTACACATGTATCATATTACATAATATGATAATTCAGGACGAACAGACGGCGATATCTCCCGTATTCTTTCCTAGAGACACCGTTCTTATGATCCCATAAGAACGATGTGGAATCGTTGAAATTACCAGGAGATATGCAAATGCAACAACTCATCTTAGCCTCAAAGCCGATTTGGTGGAAGGCATTTGGCATCGTGAGAATCAAAACTAGTTTAGTCGTTGTATTGTCGTAATGTTTTAATTTTATTTGAATTATTATGTAACGTTTTTGTCACACCCCCAAATTACCTGTTTTGCAGCGGAATGGAATTCCTGGGGATTGACTGTCATAGCATCACAATCACAGTTATATTGAACGACCTAAAGTGTCGTTTGAAAAGAACATCGTTTGATTTAATAAAACAATCAGAGTTTACAAAGTAGGTCCCAAATGAAAATCAACTTGTGCGGAAATAAGTTTGTTACAATTCTAACGATGTTTTAAAGTCACGTAAAACCCAGTGAGACGCGTCGTCATCGCGACTCCATGATGTGTCCAAATGCATGCCATGAAGTGAATGCCTTAGATACTTGAGATAAAACATGCTAAAAAGTGTCAACACAAAGGTTGAGTGAGTTCATAGAGTTTGTGTTGAAATGTAAAGTCTTTCAAAATCGATTTATAAAGAAAGGCATTGTAAATCCACTCAGCCCAAGTTCCCCATACAAAACTTGCAACCTGTGTGTTCACAACCCACTGCCAAAATGTATATAGTTTATGTGCAACACATGATGTCAAATGAATTCACAATAGTACCTAACTCGACGTAGAACAATAGCACTTAATCAATAGGACCAGACTCAATGTATCAAGAGTCAACTGACTTAGAACATTATACGACGATGTATCAAGAGTCAACCTGACATAGAACTTTATACGACGATGTATCAAGTAGTCAACCGACATAGAACTTTATACTGACGATGTATCAGAGTCAATCGACATAGAACTTTATAATGACGATGTATCAAGAGTCAATCGACATAGAACTTTATATGACGATGTATCAAGAGTCAATCGACATAGAACTTTATACGACGATGAACTATACCAAACAAACAAGTACAACTAATATAGTACAACATCCAGTTTTGAAACAATGGTGATCATGATAGAAGTTATCCTTAAAAACTCTAAAGTACTTGTTAAAAATAGTTAAGCATGTATCTGCCCCAAAATAGTTCTAAACAATTGAAAATGGGGCTATGAAAACTCACTTGATGAATTGGTATGATGACAAGAGTGAGAACACCGAGATGTAGCGTGATACTTTAACCTTGACCTATTGTGAATGATATGATAACGAATGAGTTATGATGAAATGTTATGCATGCATTTCAGATGTTATTTATACCACTTGTGAGTTTTGAAAATAATACTTATCACAAAAATACTCTTTTGACGTCTTGACCATTCTTAAATTACTTTACAAGTATTTACGTCAAAATGTCATCCTACAATAGTTTCTTAATGATTTATTGTGAAATTTTAACTTTTCGTCATAAAATAATGTCGTCGGAAATTTCATGAAAGTGACGAAAATGGCCTCAAAAGCTTGTCGTGAAAATGATGCACGCCGCGACGCTAAGAAACGAACTCAGCTTTGGAAAGCTTGTATCATAATTTCGAAGTTTTGGCATTTAAGTTTTTATCCTAGAGGTCTCGTTCATAAAGAAAAATATAGGTTAAGTAGGGTGATTTTGTCAAAATGTAGTTTAAAAGTGAATTTCGGCAAAGTTTAAGCAACCGTAGTTAATTCATTACAACTCCGCTATACAAACGGTTGGTCATTTTAGAAAATATGCTTGGTGATCTCGATTTTATTAGAAGACATCTCGTTACAAAATGTTCTACGTCTACGTTAAACATAGCCTTCAACATGGTCAAGTTTAATCGTGAACACTCAAAGAAATAAAAATAATATAGTTTTTCTAAAAGTAAAGTTACGGCAACTTCATAAAAACGTATATTTTAGTTGTCGTTACAAACCGTTTTCTACGTATATATCGTCCTTAGCTTCGTATCAAAGTATACTAATATATTTTTGATAAGTCGAAATAATTTATAAAGCTTAAGACTCGTTTTTGACTCGAATAAAACAATAATAGTGTGCTGAAATTTCCAAATATATATTTCAGAAGTCGTCAAACTTGAAAAATTCATAACTTCTTCGTTATAACTCCGCTTTTAATCCGTTCAGCTGCCACGGATTCGTTTTAAAGTATATTTTCTAAATATCTAGGCCAAAATTTCGTGTCTACTGTCGGATTTTCCAGAAATACAAAACAAGATCAGACCCTTATTTATACTTGTCGAAAAGAGTTTTTCTCGTACTAAACCTATTCCAATCCCTTCAAAACAACTCCAAAGCTATTCTAATCCTACCATACACCTTCTTAGGGTGTCATGGGTTCCTAGACATCATCAAGACTAATATATAACAAGGGATAAATTATAGGATGACTTATATGTGTATAACTCTAAAAACAATGTAAAAATGGTATAAATATCCATAAGTCTTGCATGCTTTGCTCAAAAATGATGAAATAAATATGAAATGATAATGAAAGATGAAAAATGAAAATGATATGCTTACTAGTTACTTGATGAGGTGACAAGAACAAGGGATTAAACTTAAACACCCTAGGTTTTTATTTCAAAACCTTGATTAAGAGTGTAACTAGATTGTAAAATACTTGATTTGAAGATTTTTGATGAATCCCTTCTATGATCTCTTGGGTGGCCGGTTTTGAGAGGAAAAACAAGAAGAAAAGAGAAATATTTTACTTGCACTTTGAATTATGAGATAGTGTGTGTGAATTATTGTTTGAGTGCATATCTATATGTGTAAGAGATTTCTTTACCCACCCTATGACCCACTCCCCCTTGCCGGCCAAGGGGGGTTGCATATCAAAAATATATATTTTTTTTTTTATTATTATGTATAAACTTGTGTGTAAGTAAATGTAAGTATATTAGAGATAAATGGTGACTTGTGTATACATTTTGAATTTAGAGTAGTTTTAGCTAAAATAAATTTTAATGGACCAAAGTAAAATATATTGAGATCATAAAAATTGTAAAAATATATTTCTTGCAAAATTTGAGTGATATAATAATTATCGTGTAGTTTTTAAGAAAAACGTCGTAATAATATAAATTTAACAATTTATATACCAAATAAATTTAAAACACTAGGTAAACTCAAAATATTATTTTTATAAACTAAATGTAAGTATAAAAATATATCGGGATCATTTTTGGAAGTATCGGATTAATTGTTCAAAATAATAACTTACGCGATAACGTTTATTTAATATGAATTTTACTCGTTTAAGGTGAAATGCAAAATCATGAATGAACTAACATGATGAAAATGATGTTAATGAAATGTAGACTAAACTTAGTCTATATGAAATGTCCGTGATGATATGATCATGAATTCGCCGCTAAACCATTAAGGTTACGCGAATTTGGAACACGCAAACCTAGTTTACGATAAATGATGAAATTGAATAATGTTTTGAAATATGACCTGAAAATACGAGTTGTCACATTCGCCCAATAAAAAGGAATTCACCTGAATTCAGGCCGTTAGTCTCCGGTTTAGGGTTTGATGTGGCAAACTTTCCCATTCTCGAGCAAAACCCTCAAAAGACTTTTAGGTAACCGATTTTACTTAATCTCACAACTCATCAAACAAGAACTGTCATGAGATTAGTCTAAATCGGTTTGATTAACGGGTCTTTTGAAAATTTTGCTCGTCATGGAATTGTTTACACATATAAGCCTATTACTCCCTTCATTGCATGATTCTTCCTAATTAGACATGGTGACGCTATGTATAATTTAGGAGTAACTATGCAATGCTTGGACTAATCGACTCATATGATGTTTGGTGTTGAGTCAACTAATGTTAAAATTGTGATAGGGAATGACAGGCATTCTCCATGTCAAAGTGATGTGAGTATGATGGGATGGGTATTTGAAGGCATCAATGTGACAATCGATTTTGAAATGAAAGTAAACAACTCAAAAATGTACGATAAACCGCATGTAAAGTGAATATGCACTTGTGATGAAATGATGAGATGCTATGATGATGTAGTTATAGTCTAGGGTCAATGATACATCCTAGTTCTCTATAAATCAAGCTCGATGCCAACTGCCACACCCCAAATTACCGTTTTGGTACCGAATGGAATTCCGGGGATTGACTGTCATAGCATCACAATCACAGTTATATTGAACGACCTAAAGTGTCCTTTGAAAAGAACATCGTTTGATTTAATAAAACAATCAGAGTTTACAAAGTAGGTCCCAAAATGAAAATCAACTTGTGCGGAAATAAGTTTGTTACAATTCAAACGATGTTTTAAAGTACGAAACCCAAGAGACGCTGCCGTCATCACACCCATGATGTGTCCAAATGCATGCCATGAAGTGAATCCCTTAGATACCGAGATAAAACATGCTAAAAAGTGTCAACACAAAGGTTGAGTGAGTTCATAGAGTTTGTGTTGAAATGTAAAGCCTTTCAAAATCGCTTATGCAGCAAAGGCATTGTAAATCCACTCAGCCCAAGTTCCATACAAAACTTGCAACTGTGGTGTTCACAACCCACTGCCAAAATGTATATAGTTTATGTGCAAACACATGATGTCAAATGAATTCACAATAGTACCTAACTCGACGTAGAACAATAGCACTTAATCAATAGGAGTAGACTCAATGTATCAAGAGTCAACTGACTTAGAACATTATCGACGATGTATCAAGAGTCAATGACATAGAACTTTATAATGACGATGTATCGAGTCAACCGACATAGAACTTTATACGACGATGTATCGGAGTCAACTCACATAGAACTTTATACGACGATGTATCAGTAGTCAATTGACATAGAACTTTATACGACGATGTATCAAGAGTCAACTGACATAGAACTTTATATGACGATGAACTATACCAAACAAACAAGTACAACTAATATAGTACAACATCCAGTTTTGAAACAATGGTGATCATGATAGAAGTTATCCTTAAAAACTCTAAAGTACTTGTTAAAAATAGTTAAGCATGTATCTCCCCCAAAATAGTTCTAAACAATTGAAAATGGGGCTATGAAAACTCACTTGATGAATTGGTATGATGACAAGAGTGAGTACACCAAAATGTAGCGCGGATACTTTAACCTTGACCTATTGTGAATGATATGATACGTAATGAGTTATGATGAAATGTTATGCATGCATTTCGTATGTTATTTATACCACTTGTGAGTTTTGAAAATAATACTTATCGTCAAAAAATACTCTTTTGACGTCTTGACCATTCTTAAATTACTTTACAAGTATTTACGTCAAAATGTCATCCTACAATAGTTTCTTAATGATTTATTGTGAAATTTTAACTTTTCGTCGTAAAATAATGTCGTTGGAAATTTCATGAAAGTGACGAAAATGGCCTCGAAAAGCTTGTCGTAAAATGATGTGTACGCCGTGACGTTAAGAAACGAACTCAACGGTTTTGGAAAGCTTGTATCATAATTTCGAAGTTTTGGCATTTAAGTTTTTATCCTAGAGGTCTCGTTCATAAAGAAAAATATAGGTTAAGTAGGGTGATTTTGTCAAAAATGTAGTTTAAAAGTGAATTTCGGCAAAGTTTAAGCAACCGTAGTTAATTCATTACAACTCGCATATACAAACGGTTGGTCATTTTGAAAAATATGCTTGGTGATCTCGATTTTATTAGAAGACATCTCGTTAAAAAGTTCTACGCCCTACGCAACATAGCCTTCAACATGGTCGTTTTGTTTACGTAACACTCGCAAATAAAAATAATATAGTTTTTCTAAAAGTAAAGTTACGGCAACTTCATAAAAACGTGTATATTTTAGTCGTTACAAACCGTTTTCTACGCATTATACGTCCCTTATCAGATCAAAGTATACTAATATATTTTTGATAAGTCGAAATAATTTATAAAGCTTAAGACTCGTTTTTGACTCGAATAAAACAATAATAGTGTGCTGAAATTTCAGAAAATATATATTTCGTTGTCAAACTTGAAAAATTCATAACTTCTTCGTTATAACTCCGTTTTAACTGTTCAGGCGCCACGGATTCGCTTTAAAGTATATTTTCTAAATATCTAGGCCAAAAATTCGTGCCTACTGTCGGATTTTCCAGAAATACAAAACAAGATCAGACCCTTATTTATACTTGTCGAAAAGAGTTTTTCTCGTACTAAACCTATTCCAATCCCTTCAAAACAACTCCAAAGCTATTCTAATCCTACCATACACCTTCTTAGGGTGTCATGGGTTCCTAGACATCATCAAGACTAATATATAACAAAGGATAAATTATAGGATGACTTATATGTGTATAACTCTAAAAACAATGTAAAAATGGTATAAATATCCATAAGTCTTGCATGCTTTGCTCAAAAATGATGAAATAAATATGAAATGATAATGAAAGATGTAAAATGAAAATGATATGCTTACTAGTTACTTGATGAGGTGACAAGAACAAGGGATTAAACTTAAACACCCTAGGTTTTTATTTCAAAACCTTGATTAAGAGTGTAACTAGATTGTAAAATACTTGATTTGAAGATTTTTGATGAATCCCTTCTATGATCTCTTGGGTGGCCGGTTTTGAGAGGAAAACAAGAAGAAAATAGAAATATTTTACTTGCACTTTGAATTATGAGATAGTGTGTGTGAATTATTGTTTGAGTGCATATCTATATGTGTAAGAGATTTCTTTACCCACCCTATGATGACACCCCCCTGCCGCCAAGGGGGTTGCATATCAAAAATATCTTTTTTTTTTTTTTTTTTATTATTATGTATAAACTTGTGTGTAAGTAAATGTAAGTATATTAGAGATAAATGGTGACTTGTGTATACATTTGCGAATTTAGAGTAGTTTTAGCTAAAATAAATTTTAATGGACCAAAGTAAAATATATTGAGATCATAAAAATTGTAAAAATATATTTCTTGCAAAATTTGAGTGATATAATAATTATCGTGTAGTTTTTAAGAAAAACGTCGTAATAATATAAATTTAACAATTTATATACCAAATAAATTTAAAACACTAGGTAAACTCAAAATATTATTTTTATAAACTAAATGTAAGTATAAAAATATATCGGGATCATTTTTGGAAGTATCGGATTAATTGTTCAAAATAATAACTTACGCGATAACGTTTATTTAATATGAATTTTACTCGTTTAAGGTGAAATGCAAAATCATGAATGAACTAACATGATGAAAATGATGTTAATGAAATGTAGACTAAACTTAGTCTATATGAAATGTCCGTGATGATATGATCATGAATTCGCCGCTAAACCATTAAGGTTACGCGAATTTGGAACACGCAAACCTAGTTTACGATAAATGATGAAATTGAATAATGTTTTGAAATATGACCTGAAAATACGAGTTGTCACAGTTTTAATTATTAATGAAATTTTATTTTGTGTTAAAAATGTTTTAAAAAAAAATGAACTTGGTCGCCCTTACTGGGGCACCTAATCGCCTGAAGGTAGCTTGAAGAGAAAAGGCGACGCGGGGAAAAAATGAGGGGAGGGGTTCCTACCTTGGGTGCAAAAAAGCCTTAGGTAAGCACTTGTCCTATAATAGCTAAAACTATGGAAAACAATGAAAATTAACAATCAATTTCTCTTGTTTGGCTCTTTTGAATTCAAAAGTATAACTTGACCATTTGTCATATCATGGACCATTTGTCATCTGGCTAGCGGATCAGCTTGTTGGTCGTTTGACTTCTACCACTATGTAAATCCTATGTTAAATAGATGAAGTCATATCTATAGTTTTGTTGTAAAAGAAAATAATAATAATAAAAGTGAAGTTGCTTATCTAAAAAGATAACGCTTTTGTTAAACATATCCCTAAGACATACGTTTTAAAAATAAAAACATGTATAACTGGTGGTATATACTATATAGAGTCGGTTGAGAGAAGTACACATTACTACAAAAAGTCTCATAAACACCCCTAATAGAAACCGGTTATATAATAACCAGTCTCTATTCTTAAAAATAGCAGGTTTGGAAAGTGTAAGAAACCGGTTGTCATACAATAACCGGTCTCTAATAATATAAAATGAAGAAAAACCGGTTCTACAAAAAAAGACCGGTCTCTATAGATAATAAGAAAGAGATCGTTTTTTTATTCAAAAGCGATTTTTTCCTTATAGACACGGTTGTTGAATAAAACCGTCTTACTAAACTTTTTGTTTTTTTCTTTTTTTTAATTTGCAAGCAACGGACTACACTCCAATCTTTTGAATTTGCAATCAACGGCCTATCTCCATAATTTTCGAAAATACAAGTATTTACTCATCTACAAAAACCTTGAGAACCATTAATGCTTTAAAAAAAACCTTTAACACATCATACATGCTTCATAAAAGAGCTAAAGAAATTCAAGATTTTATAATATCCATCTTTATTTTAAGGTAATCATACATCACTAATAGCCATTTGTTTTATTTTTGGATCAAAAGTACATATTTTTTATTATTAGTGTTGTAACTAATTATATAGAAATATGTGTATATCTTTTTTGTCACATATTAGAACGAAATATTGTTTCGTTAATTTATGTTTCTTTTATAATATCTATATACAGGCACACGTTAAAGATTTTTCTTTGTATCGATTATACGAATTCATTGGTCGCTAAACCCATATTCATCCACTGAAGGAAGGTATTTAGTTAATACTTTGAGTTAACTAGTATTTTTGCAACACTTATGCATTTAGAATGCTCAAAACACAAATTCTATGTGGGCCCCTACTGCAAAATGAAGCTAAAATCAACACTCAAGAAGTGTTGTATTCAATCTACAAGCTAGTTTAATACTCGGGGTGATATAGCAATACATTTTCCAAGTATCTATCAAATAAAAATAAGTGTTTAGAAAACTTGAAAACACCACCTCAAAGAAAGAATTGAATTTATAATCGACATTTGACCAAAAAACCCGTGTGATATAGTAGTAATCCAATATTACAAATCCTCCAAAAACTTCAAAATTTGACAATGTAGAGCTAAGAGTTTTAAGAGAAGTTGGAGCTTGGGCAGGCCACCAAAACCAAAGACCTCCACTACCGAAGCTAGGTCTCCCCGCCAAGACCCCGCAAATCACATTTCATTACCAGTCAGTAGAGTCCAAGAGATATCCTTACCAAACCTTTGCTAGCATATTAGAATTTCAAGTCTAGGACTACCTACCACCAATGTTACAGGCGATAGAAAGTGAGAATTGCATCATTGAAGGGCCGGACAAGTTGAGTAACGGGTCAAACTGGGTAGTTTTTGCTACGTGTCACAAGATCAACAATAATTACGATATATATTACAAAAATAAATTGATTTTTCAAAAAATGATCGAGGAGGTTTTATGCATTAAATATAACACAGCTTAAGTTTCTATAAACATTAAAAGCTAAAACAAGAATACTTACATCTTGTCAAAGTGATAAGCTTTCCCATGTTGACAATGGAAAGCCTGTTATAAATCAAAGAAAAAGATAAAAGCCCTGTAAGTTTGAGGGAAAAAAGTTCATACAAAAACGGGTTTCCAGACTATAGCAAACTAGTAAATGACTAATTCTAGCAGAAGCAACAAGATGCACCAAAGAAAGTACAAATCAAATATAAGTTTTCGCATTATAATACTATGTATCATGTGAATTGCAGTAATATAGAAAAGTGCATATTGCAAGAAATAGAAATGCACTCACTTCAATTCTCATTTGGTCATTGGACTTGAAAATCGTTACAAAAACCAGGTCTCTTCAAAAATGATTGCTTTGAGAAATTTCGGCTGGTGACCAAACTAGAAATTAAAACGAGGTCTTTGCTACTGAATATTTAGTGCAATTCTCCTAAAAGGATAGAAAGTTTGGTCACCAGCCGAAATTTCAAGAATCTCACAATATTGAATCTTGCTGAATGTAACTTGATTGGAACATTTCCCGAAAATGTCCTCCAGTTGCAAAAGTTGCAGAGTCTTGATTTATCGAAAACACGATCTTAACGGCTCTTTACCGAGTTTTCTCAGGAACAGAGCTCTTCGTGAGTTTAGTGATCGAACAAATTTAAACTTTTACGGTGAGATACCGTAATCTATTGGAAGTCTAAAGAATTTATCATACCTAGACTTGTCTTCAAACAAGTTTATTGGCGAAATCCCATCATTCAAACTATGCAAGAATCTAACTCACATCGACCTCTCAATAAATGGTTTATCGGGTATGATTCCTTTTGATCACTTTCAAGATCTTAATAATCTTGTTGTGGTTAGTTTAGCATTTAATAGTTTCAATGGAAGCATACCTTCATCTTTGTTCTCTCTGCCAAATGTGCAAGAGATAGATCTTCCCAACAACAATTTTGATGGTCTGCTTCCATAGTTTTCAAACTCGTCCATACCATTATTGAATATTCTTGATTTGAGTAGTAACAAATTGAAAGGTGAAATTCCCATGTCATTTTTTGAACTTGGAAAACTTGGTATCCTCTCACTTTCATCAAACAACTGAGTGGTGTAATCTGAAACTAAAGATTTTCGTGGTCTCAGAACCTAACGTTTCTTGATCTTTCATACAACAAGTTTTCAATCATAACAAGCTGAATGACTCTATCGTGTCTCACTTTCCAAAGTTAAGCTCGTTGTATTTGGCTTCGTGCAATCTCCAAAAGTTCCCTGATCTACGAAACCAATCAAATATAGAAGAGCTTGATCTTTCATATAACAAGTTTTCAATCATAACAAGCAGAATAAAAAGCTCTATCGTGTCTCACCTTCCAAAGTTACGCTTTTGTATCGGCTTCGGCAATCTCGAAGGTTCCCCGATCTACAAAAACGGTCAACATTGACGGATGTAGATCTTTCGCACAACAAAATTCAAGGAGAAATACCAAATTGATATGGGAAGTTGGGAATGGAGGACTCAAGCGATTCTGAACCTTCTCATAACAACCTAACTTCCCTCCAAGAGCCTTACAATTTTCCTAATTTTATTGTACTCGACTTGCATTCCAATCGTCTTAGTGGGGCGGTTCCAATACCGCCACAAATCGTTGACTTCGACTTTTCATACAATCTTTTCAACTCGTCAATCTCGAAAGCATTGGGGAAACCTCACCGCTGCCTCTTTCTTCTCGGTTTCTAATAATTTGCTTACTGACGATCCCCGACACCATATGCAATGCTACCTACCTTGAGATCCTTGATTTGTCAAACAATCGTTTAGACACGCATATTATTTTTTACATATAACAAACTCCTTCCTCTTTTGTCTTTTCCATAACAAGTCAAGATTTTAATATAGCCCTTTTGGTCCATAAGATAATTTATAATCAACATATACTATATATATTTTGGCGCTGTCTAAATACTATGGTCGAACAAAGGCACATAACACAAATAGGCTCATAAATATTAACATAACACGTAAAGAGAAAAAAGAGTCAACTCTTGTCTAATTTGGAAATATATGATGCAAGTAGCAAAAGATAATTGTGGACTCCAATTGATTTATCATATCTCGTGACACAAGTATATCATAATCAAATTGCCATATAAAGAAAAGAAATTCCTTCACAACTTGACTACCTCAAATGTCGATAAGTATTAACAACTAACAAACAAAAGTCCCATCTGTATATTTAAGTTTTGAACCGATCCTAGTTACTAGTGGACCCAAACAGTGTAAAAAGAACATAGAAAGGACAGAGGTGTTGCGTTTGAACTCTGTCAGCTATCTTATTAATGTCTTGTTATGTCATTTATATATGTTGTTATCAACACGATAAGCATATTATTCAAAGCTAACATACAAAAGCCCGAACTGTATATTAACTTAAGAACCGCTCCACGTCATGCTTTAACCCAAAAAATGTAAAGATGATAATAGCTTAT
Source organism: Chrysanthemum makinoi (assembly GCA_910596185.1). Classification (NCBI taxonomy): domain Eukaryota; kingdom Viridiplantae; phylum Streptophyta; class Magnoliopsida; order Asterales; family Asteraceae; genus Chrysanthemum; species Chrysanthemum makinoi. Next base: position 157,145,664 of record OU343218.1, read on the forward strand.
AGTTTTTCACTTTTTTGTATTGGGTAGCCTCAGTTTAATAGCTTATAGAAAGTTTAGACAGAGCTTTTTTGGCACAAGGAATAAGCTCTTTGCAACAACTAGCCCAAATACCCTTGACCCCTAAAAAGCTTAAAATCTTATTGAAGGATTAAGAAGAGCTTTCTGACGTAGAAGAAATAAGCTCTTTTTTAAAAAGTGCATAAACTTAATACTAGTACCAAAACACCCTAAAAAGTGCTTAACAATCAATAAAAGTTTAAAGGGGCAGTATTTTTTTTGCACAATAAAAATAAGCTCTCTGTGACAAGTTAACCCAAACATCTACTAAAAGAAGCTTAATAGCTTATTGAAGGTGAACTTTTTGACGCGTAAGAAATAACCTCTATTTTAAAGCCACCAAAACACCTCCAGTATACTATAATAATTCAAACACAAATAACTAAACAAGCATTCAAACCGTCCCTAAAAATGCTCATATGTGTCAAACCCCAAAATCCTAAAGGCACATTAAACATTTAAGCAAAGGTAACATAAGCAACACTAAACACCCCTATCTCTTTAAAACCAATCGTTTCACTCATAAACCTGCAAATATCATACCCGACAAGAAATGGATCGTCTAAGCCATATTGAATTATTGATCATTAAGATTATAGCCAAACAATAGCAAAGTGTAGCTACACTATGATTATTAGTGTTTGTAATTTTGTATACCAAGACCGTAATCCTTAAAAAGCGTAATTAGTTGGTGTTTGGGATTGCATCTTAAAACGGACCAAATGACTATAAATAAACAAAATTGTAGAATATGGATTAAAAAATTGAATATAAAGCAAATGGTTAAATGGGTTGGCTACAAGTCAGCCAAGGTGCATTTCCATCAGCTTGTAATATTATCGAAATAGCTTGTCATTCAGAATTTTTAAACCTTAAACGCATTTTGACATTTCTAAACATGCCTAAACTGTTTTTTTGACATTATTATGTTCATCTAACCAGTTAGGAATAATTGATAATCCAGGTAAAAGCACCCTAAAAACTTACTTAATGCTCACAAGTGAAGATCCTGGAAATTTCTCCAACACGTCATAAGCAACATTAGGTGTTCCTTTTATTGGCTACTCTCTGGAAGCTCGATACCAATGTTCAAAGAACTATATAGATTTTACCACTGGACTTGTTCTTCGCCTGATTTCAGTTTAACTGAATTTTAGATATTCAAGCAAATCCTAAAAGAGAATTAAAAGATTATAAATTAAGCAAATTTGTGGCTAACCTGATAGTATACAAAATTGAAGTTGACAGAAAGTGCAAGATTACTTGGGAGGGTCAACGGCCGGTTGTCCACGCAACAAAAGCAACACCGTCTTTATCACAGAGATTGAAAAGTCACCATTATCTCGGACGATTAGTCGATCCCGCTCAACATAAAGGTGACACACATACAGTATATCAAACACCGAAAGCACAACAATTTACAGTAATTGAGTATGCATATGCATTGACAATAACAATTCACCAATAGTATTTACATTTAGCAGCCACTAACTAACATCCAATAAACATCAAAGAACAGTGTAAATTATCAACATTCAGTTATCCTGCATTAAAGACAAATCAACAAACTGCCACAACATGTTAACCAATAATGAGAGATGATCATCATAAACCACTACAACTTATTTTGTTTATCAACCAAAATTCAACAGTTGAACCTAATCGAAGAGTCATCTGCAATATCAAAAGCAATAAATATTAACCATCTCAGTGAGGATTTTGATCGAACACCTTGTGTTAAACAAGAAAAGTCACAACATATTATCGAATACCACAACAAAGCTAAATATTACACAATTATTAAGCATGCTAGACTGATATAACACATATTTTGGAAGTTAAATTCAAAATTTTTATGTAAACATTAAATAATGTTACCTATGGAAAGTGCGAGTACATTCAGGAAAAGGAGGAAGGCTGAGGGTTGTGAATTGGAGAGTTTTGAATAGAACAAATTCATTAGGAGTACCAGGAGAGAAAGTAACACTATAGGAGGTTATTCAAAATTTTCATTTGAATGTTAGAATGAGAAATGGCGCTTCAATTTTATGATGGGGAGTTTTTTAGGTTATATACTTGCTATGTAATTGGGGCTTTTGCATATATATGTAATTGGGGCTTTTGCTATGTAATTTATATAGGAATGTTGTTTTTAAAGTTTAAACAATTTGAAAGGCGACAAATTTGTTGTTTTCATTAGGCTTATTTTGTTGACCCCAATTTAGCCATTCCAGCTCGGTTTATTTGGGTCAATTCAGGTCAACCCGTCTAATTCGTGTCTTAAATAAGGTCGGGTTAAGGTATTTGCCTCAACTCGAATTGACCCAAACCCGACCGGGTCAACCCAACTAACATCCCTAGTAGAGACATGTAATAAAATACCTAAATTAATTTAATAGACGTTACTTTTTGTTGATCATACCTTTGATTGAATCAATGTCATCGACTAGGCACAATTTATAACACTTGTAACCGTATCTATGCAAAACTAATCTTAGAATATAACTTTTTTTCTTTATATATTTCAGATGGATCGTAGTACATGGATGCACAAGATAGGACGTTTTACCCCTGAATACATGAAAGGAGTGTCTGAATTTATTAAATGCGCTGAGGATCATCGAGAAAAGACAGGAGAAACACAAATTTCTTGTCCTTGTAAAGAGTGTAGAAATAACGGTCCACCGGCCGATCCTAAGATTATTAGACGCCATCTCATACATAAAGGGTTTGACAAAGAGTATACTTCTTGGACTTTTCACGGTGAACCACAAGTTGAGAGTCACATTATTTGTTTCGACATTGATCACGATGAGAATGATAATTCTAACGATGACCATCATGTCAATATAGATGAGATGTTACGTGATGTGGAACGTGATGTTGCTGAAAAGGATGTTAAAAATTACATTGATTTGTTTGTCGATGCAGAAAAACCATTGTATATCGGATGTAAGAAGTTCACCCTACTTTCTTTAGTGGTGAAACTGTTGGACATAAAAGCGAAAAATGGTTGGAGCGATAAAAGCTTCACCACCCTATTAAATTTGTTACACGGCGTTCCTGAAGATAATGAGTTGCCTGTTTCAACGTATCGTTTAAAACTAACGTGTCCCATGGGATTGGAAGTGGAACGAATACATGCATGTCCAAACGATTGTATATTGTACAGAAAAGGGTACAAAGACCTACACGAATGTCCTATATGTAATGAATCGAGGTACAAGGAAAAGAATTTAACGGAACTAAATAGCGATGTGACAAAGAATGGCCCCCCTGCTAAATTGTTGTGGTATCTTCCCATCATACCTAGATTGAAAAAGTTATATTCAAACCCCAAGGATGCCAAATTGTTGCGTTGGCATGTGAAGAGCGAAAAAGATGGAAAAATGAGACATGTGGCTGATTCTCTTCAATGGAAAAATATTGATAAAAAGTTTGATAAATTTGGATATGAGATTAGAAATATACGGTTTGGACTCAGTTCAGATGGAATTAACCCGTTTAGAAGCCTGAGTACTCGTCATAGCACTTGGCCGGTTCTTCTATGCATATATAATCTCCCACCTTGGTTGTGCATGAAACGAAAATACATCATGATGTCATTATTAATTCAAGGTCCAAAACAACCTGGGAATGATATTGATGTGTATTTGGATCCGTTAATAGACGACATGAAAAAATTGTGGGATTCGGGCGTTGAAGTTTATGATGCATACAAGAAAGAGAGTTTCACATTGTTTGCCATGATTTATTGTACTATAAGTGATTTTCCAGCATACGGTAACTTGTCAGGTTATGGTACGAAAGAGGAGAAGGCATGTCCTGTTTGTGAAAAGGACACTCACTCTCAATGGTTGACTAATTGTAGGAAAACAATATATATGGGACATCGAAGATTGCTTGAAGAAGATCACCCGCACCGTAAAAAGAATTTGTTTGACGGTACTATAGAGCGTAGAGTGATGGCAGAACCATTGGACGGACACGATTTACTTTCCCAAATTGCGGAATTAAATATTGTTTTTGGAAAAAAAGTTAAGGCACCTCAAAAAAAATATTTGGAAAAAAGTCAATATTTTGGGATTTGAAGTACTGGAAACATTTGCAAGTCCGACATTGTCTTGATGTTATGCATATCGAGAAAAATGTTTGTGAAAGTTTGTTAGGCTTATTATTAAACATTCCAGGAAAAACTAAAGACGGAATTAATGCTCGAAAAGACATGGTCGAAATGGGAATTAGAGACGAGCTCGCACCACAAGAGACGAATAGTAAGAAAATGTATTCGCCGGCGGCTTGTTATACCATGTCGAAGGCGGAGAAAACCATATTTTGTGAATTCTTACACGGTGTTAAGGTCCCATCCGCTATTCGCTAACATTAAGAAGTTGGTTTCGATGAAAGACTTGAAGTTGCTTGGTATGAAGTCCCATGATTGTCATATTTTAATGACGCAGATGATTCCAGTTGCTATTCACGGAGTATCGCCACCTCGAGTACGACACACGATCACAAAGCTTTGTCTCTTTTTTAACATGATTCATTCCAAAGTTATTGATCCGGAAAAGTTGGATGAATGGCAGAGTGATATTATTCTTACTCTCTGTGAACTCGAGATGTACTTTCCACCTTCCTTTTTTGATGTCATGGTTCACCTCGTATCTCATATTGTTGGAGAAATAAAGGCTTGCGGTCCTGTATTCTTGCGATACATGTATCCATTCGAGAGGTATATGGGTTTCTTAAAAGGGTATGTAAGGAACCGATCTCGGCCAGAAGGTAGTATTATTGAAGGGTATGCTTCCAAAGAAGTAGTTCAGTTTTGTACAAATTATATGGAAGGTCTCACAAATATTGGCATTCCGCGATCTCGACACGCGGGTAGACTTGATGGGAAAGGGACAATTGGGCGCAAAGATGTCACACCGAACAATAGTGATTTAGAGCAAGCGCATTTTACCGTATTGCAAAATATGACTTGTGTTGACCCATACATACATGAGCACATGTCATATTTAAAACAAAATAACAACCATCGAGGTCACTTTGGTTGGAAGCCGAGCATACAAGAACATTTTCAGTGGTTTCGGATAAAGTTAGTTGTATGTTTCCAAATCTTGATCCAGAATTGGCACAATTGGGGTACCGGCCACGTTGTGTTTTTCAATATCAAGGCTACGACATTAACGGATACACGTTCTACACTAAACAACAAGATGATAAAAGTACAATGCAAAATAGTGGAGTGACACTTGTAGCAACAATGACAGATTCATCGAGGATGACAAGCTCAAAAAAGTCGTATTATGGTGTCATTGAAGAAATATGGGAATTGGATTACAATTTGTTTGTTATACCCCTCTTTAAGTGTAAATGGGTCAATGACAGGGGAGGTGTTAAAGTTGATAGGGATGGTTTCACGTGTGTCAATCTTTCCACAAACAGCTACATATCTGACCCATTCATTCTAGCAAACCAAGCCACCCAAGTATTTTTTGTCGAGGACTCATAAGACAAGAGATGGCACATTGTCATGCATGGTAAACGACATATAGTTGGTGTTGATGATGTTGCAGATGAGGACGACTATAATCAGTTTGACGAGCTACCTCCATTTTCTAGTGGCATTCAGTATTTAGATGAAATTCTTGAGGAATGACGAGGCATGTAATAAAATAATTTACTCGATCGTTTATAACTAAATTTAAGCTAGTATACTTTACCATATAGTCATCCAACTAATGCGTTTATGTACAATCATTTTTTCAGTCATAACACGAAAAGTTAATAAACAGAAGACGTAATCAAATAAATAAAATAATTAAATAAAATAAATAGTAGTATTTGTTATAGAAAAAAATAATTTTTTCTGAAAGCAACAAAATAAATAGTATGCACCGGAGAAAAGTCAAGACCACTTCTCTCCCAAAATTTCCCCCATCTTTTTTCTTTACTCCCCACGACCCTCCACCATCACTCCCAAATTCCCGCCAATCGAACCCCAACCAGTAACCACCACCCTCTTGATATATATGGTGTTTATTTCACCATTCGACATGTTATCAACCACCATCTTTGTTTTCATATAGTATCCCAGACCACCACACACCTCCATCAAGACCAAGCTCAATTTTGGTCATTCATCTGAGTTTGAGCACATCAAATGGTATTTTTATTCTTATTAATTTAACTTTGATACGCAATTGTTACTTATTTTAAGGTTAATATTTGTTGACAAGTGTTGGTAACTTGGATTAGGATTGGATTTAGGTTTATCAAAATAATGTTTTGTATGCATAAATTGTCATGTGTCTGCTTATGTGTAAAGTATGGGTTGCCAATATGTAAGTTATGTGACCGTCCTGTTGTTAATAAGCAAGTTTTGTGAAGTACATCATGGTGTGTTGTTAGTGAGTGTTTGCTAAAGACATATATTTTGGTTGCAAGTCTTGAACACTATCCACTTCCGCAACAAATGACCATAAGAATTTTTACATTCCAAATCACTTCATATGCAAGTGTGTTACTGTTGCTAGTAACAAATGCAAAGACGTTACTGCTATTGATAATTTCTGCGGACGATAAGCACAAAATACCTAGCTACTCTAAGCAATTAACCACAAGTTATGTAGTTATCAATCTTTTCCCTATCCACAGTGATAAAAAATGTATAAATTTATGAGTTTAAAAGTGAAAATTATATATTTCTTCAACCCATTGTTTTCAAACCACGAACCGTTTAACAAGGAACCGGCTGTACCGGCCGGTTAAAAGGACAGGTTGAACGCTAAGTAACGTGAGTAAACCGTTCTTAAAGAGAAAATGCCTCTTGGTCTATTTTTTAGTGATTGTCGTCTCCTAGTTCCAATTTTCATACGCAATTTGATATTTATGCATAGAAAAATTCAATTTTACTGCTCATAATTATTTTCCTACATAATTCATAGAGATGTATATCTTTTAGCATCTTTAAATGTTCGTAACTTTCAGAATCCTCGAACGATTACATAATAATGTCATCCTCCGGTTCTTATAACCGGTCCGATCGGTTGAACCGTAGACTCTGTAAGATGGCTAGTTCGATGCCCGGTTCGGTTTTTAAAAGATTGCTAAACCTTCTCAATTAACCTTCACTTTCTAGAAATCAAACGGTGATGTGTCTGAAACGAATTTTGACAAGCTTAAATGAGTTTACATGTTTTTATTTCAATGATCTCTTGCTTCATTTTCTTATTTCTACTGTCTTACAATTGTTTACATGTTTTTAGGACCCCCATAATTCTACGAAAAACAAGAGGAATCAATAAGATTCAAGATCTTCCAACAGTGAAGTTGTTGAGTTCAATCGGTTAGGTCAAGCTGTAGGTAAGTGGCAAAACTTATATGGGAAGTACCTCGAACTGCACCCGAAGGTTAATTTCCATGAACATAGAGGACTGGAAGCATGTGCCAAAAGAACGAAAAGACTTTTATGGTTGGATATCAAGGTATAATATCTAAAATCGTTAGTTACAATATATCTAACTAGTACATCTATTAACAATCAATAATCGTTATTTCTATATCATTCAGACACATTTTAGACTTGAGAATAATGATGTCAAAGTCCCTACACTATTATCATGTGGCACTAAGTGGAAGGCATGGAAGACAGAACTACGAGGTGAATACATGCTCAATAACAAATCTCCTATGGAAAAATGGACGTATGTAGAGCCTCATGTGTGGGAAGAATTGCAGAAAGAAAACACACCTCAAAAATTGTAGGTTTCATTTATTTCTAGATACTATGATACATTATTATTTTTCCATGTTTATAATTCATCATTTCTCCTATGTGAAGAAACTGCGTGCAGAAGCGAGTGAACGTGGAAAACAATATGAAATAGATCGGAGTCGCTTAGGACCAAAAGGGTATCGCGGTTTTGAAGAGAAGTGGGAAAAGGAAAGAAATGACCCAGATAAAGCAACAGACCTTCATAAAGTACCGCATATTCGTGGAGTAATTATTGTTTGGCAAGGGCTCCCCGTGACGAAGACGGGAATACGACGTTGCCTCCTAAGTTAGTTGATCTTTCAAAGGACTTGGTAATCTTTTTCTTTCCATTTTAATGATAACTATATAAAAAAATTTGTTTATGAATATGTTGTCCTGATATTTAATCATATATAAATGACTAAAGCAAGCCAACAATTGTCCAAGGGACTATTGAATCTAAAGCGTGAGTAGATCCGCTAATATTGGGATGGGACCCGGCACGGTGGTCGCACTAGGGGGTAGGGACTAACGTTGGATATAAAAAAGGAATAAAAGGCTATATAAGAAAAAAGAGGACCTATCAACATCGTGAAGAGATAGAGAATCTAGTGACGCAAAGTGAAGAAGTAATCCAACACCGAGTTTTGGGAGGAAATGAGGGGAAATTAGGAGGGAAATACAAATGAATCTAACAAGGGGCTTTTAGCCGGCAAGATGAGGTCGAGTTCCCCGAAGAGTGTCGCTCGACCACTAATGTCATCAAGTTAAATTGCATAAAGGTAAAAGTTTTTTGGTTTTTTGTTTTCTACAAATGTGTATATTGTATAATTTATGTTAAGATATCAGATGAGACATTTGAAATCGATTTGGTAATCCTAAATTGTTGGTCTTATATGGAATATTAGTCTTGTTGGTATAATAAATATTGTACATACTTACATACATGTGATTAATTCAATACTTGTTACATTTTATCTAGGAGGAAACCTACTGCTGTTTGTATGTCCCTAGTTCTGTTTCCAATAAGGAAAAGGTCACATGTGCATAAATGCGACATATTTCCAATTGAGACGGTCTTATACATGGAAAGAAATTATTACACGGGCACATGAAGGTGTCAGTTATCAAAGTTGTTGACTTTTATAAGACTATGGAGCTTCCTGTGCCGGATGAGGAATTCCCTACTTTGTTAAACGCAAAGAAGGGCTTTATTCAATGGCCAATTAGTGCTATTGCTCGTTTTAAGGTATTAAATTTGTGGAATCTCTCTCTTTGTGTCTTTGTAGTAAGCTATATTACCGTACATAAACATGACTTTGTAGGGATTGACGAAACCCCACTAATAAAGCACCAACCAAGAGTGTGCTGCCTCAACATCAAAAAGTACCAGCTACAGAGAAAAGAAAGGGAATAGAGATTGCTCAAGAACCTACAAACAAGAAAAAAGCCTTTGAAGAAATAACCAACCATAAAATGGCGGCAACTAAGATTGCAGAACAACTTAAAAGGAGCTGGTAAATTTTTAGAACATTATAGCTACTATATGTACTGGAATATAACAATATCTTACAAATCTGCATTTTCCTTTTACTTCCTAAAGAAAGTAGAAAGTCTTATCTAATACCAAAGGGCATACTTGTTTTTAAACTCGACTAGACCTTTCAATTCTTGGGTATAATGAGATCATATTAATACCATTGTATGTGCAGGATGTAAAAAGAAAAGCTGAGCATAGAAAAGAGTTAAACGATCTAAAACCAGCTATAATGTTACATAGGCCAAAGAGTGTGTTGAATGGCTATAATCGCTGGATGAGTAGGGTAACGATTGTGTTGAGCCATACAATCTTCATGTTGGTAAGGAGGTCTTTCGACAAGTTGAAGATTCCTACTTTGCAATTAACCCAACCGACATAATTGAGTTGTTGACTAATAAAAAGCTCGAGCTTGGTATTCTGACTTGCTTTGAGATGTAAGTACAGTAATGTTTTCCGTATGCAGCTAAGACAATGTTTTTTCTATATAAGTTACATTAGCATATTTTTTCTATGTTTTAATTAGGTCACTATATCAACTTAAAGGACATTCACAACAAAATAAGGTTGGTTTCTTGCACCCTGAGTTGATCACGCCAGATGTATACGGGGCTAATAGAGAGGCTACCTTAGATTACTTGGCCCGGGCATTGGAGGGTTATGAGTTTTATGTCGCACCATATCTTCAAGGGTACCACTCGCTACTTTTTTTTTATTGTTATTGTAAAACCTGAAAATCTAAAACATGAATAAAGACTAAAATACCCCTTGAAAACAAAAATTTTAAAATACGTAAAATACGTTTATAATCATTTAACGAAAATTAAAACCTAACTAACGAATAATTAGAATTTAACTAAAATGTATGTGATCGTATAGTACGCATCGAAGAGTTAAACGCCCTGTAAACCGAAGGCCGTTTGTTTGTTCAAGGATCAAGGAGCCGAGAACCCATATGGGCGTGGGTTGGTTGTTCGGTTGGACCCAAGCCGAAGCCCACCACCCTCCTAAAGCCTTAAACCTAAAATGTTACTAGCTATAAATACAATACATAAACTCAAAAGTGAAACCCTAGTTTTTTGATTGCCTCTCTTTCTTTTCTTTGCTTTCACTCGGCCGAATCCTACAACCTTGGTGTCGAGACTTTGCTTCATCAAAGCTAAGGTATAACACGTTTGTCGTCTTATTTTGATGCACCTTAAGTTAATATGTTGTCGCATGTTTGTTTTAGTCGACTTGTGTTTCTTTTCCCTTGTGTCGAGCCGTATGAAACCAACAAAGAACAAACCATACAATTTGAACCTTATAAGTATTAAAGAGTATGTTACGTAATAAGTATTATTGAATCGGATCATGGTTAGGTCGAGTATATGAGAACCGAACCACATGTATGTGAACCGAACCATGTGTATGTTTCGGCTAAGGTGTAAAACATGGTAACTTGAATATGTAAAGTACTTAGATGAGCTAAGATTTGTGTAATAACATATTAGTCGAAACCTAGGTTTGAACCGAAACATATAAGAGTTTTGAACATGTACTAAACGAGTAAGAGATCATGTGAAACATAAACCCTAGTTTGAAATGTAAACCGAATAGTGCATGCCGAACCCTAAATAATTTATGTATCATGCGGTTGTTTTATAAGTCAAGTGAGCTTGTAGATATGTAAACGTAGTACGTGGTCATATTTAGTCGAAGCTATGGTGCGTGTGTGTGTAAATGTGTATTTAATCCGGATAATAAGTAAAATTGTGTGTCACATAAAATCATAAACGTGCATGGGAATAAGTTGAAGTATAACATGTATATAAGTAACGTATGGTTAAGACATGAAGGTGTTAGGTTAAGTAGCGAGTCATTAAAAGACGTAACATGAAAAGTAAATGCATATTAAGGTGATATTAAAAGAAGGAGAAAACCCTAGAACATAATGAGAGTCGATTAGGGTTTGAAGCTAAGAGTATTAATTCGTTATTTCATGTGTGAGTTATGACGTTTAAACTATTTTCACATTTAACCCTAAACTTTAATAAATGACATAATGGACCCTAATCTACGATATTAATTATAAACACTTAAGTCCCATTTAATCATAAAATCCTAAAGTATTAAGATCATGAATACACTAAGTATAAATACCAAATGTTAAAAGATCATTTCGACGATTATGGAATCGTGAATAACATGGACTAATCGTTAATGTGTATAGGTTCGTGAAGAAGGAGTAATCCTTTGCTTTCCAGATTTCTTGCCATCATTTGCTTTGGAATAAGGTACAGATATTCTGACCTTTTCAGTAAAGGTTTTCCTTTTAACGTTTTCTTTCGTTAGTTTTTCTATTAGGGTTTTTCCTAAGCCTTGCTATGAACCCCATTTTCGCTTTGTTTGAGCCGCTGTTTATCTGAACTCGATTTGGATTATGAAACATTTGATTTTGAACTATATGATATGAAAACTCTGATTTTTAAAATATGAATAACCTTCCGATAAACTATGACTGTCAGTTATGACATTCTGATTTGACCTAAGATAGTTTGACACCCGATCCAAATATTTCACTAGTCATGGGGGGTTCCATGTCCAGACGTTGATGCACTTCCGATATGACTCTAGGCAGAGTAGAGTGATGTTCTCGCCACGTCCCTCGATGGTGGAGCATATTTTGTATATGTAGGAAGGAGCGTATGGATGCATCCTAGATCTGTATCCGTTATCCGTTATATGTTATCGATGATTGATGCTGCGGCATGCACGCCCTTCATAACTCGTAGGTCTCCCCTACAAATGTTGCCTTATGAAATGTTGCCTACGAGAAATGTTGCCTTACGAGAAATGTTGCCTTGTGAGAATATGATTATGATCTGATATTTGTTTCTGGGCTCGTGGTAGTTAACTATAAACTTTATTTGAAAATTCTGATTTATACTTTGAAAATGATTATGATTTGCTATCTTTCGTTTATTATATTTCATATTCGATATCGTTTAGTATTCGCGTTGCTTTCATATCTGCTCACCGGCTTTTGAAGCTCACCGCACTTTTCTTTTCTTCTCATGTATGTATCTAAGCATTGGAAGCTGGGTTTTGCTTTGGGATGAGTGCATGAGTGGACTTACCTTAGAGATATTTAGCTTTGATCTTATGATGCCATTTAAGACTTATTATTTCTATATTTTGTTGAAGTTATTTTTTTCCATTGACCTATGTATTGAAGTCGTGTTGACTTGAATTATTCCGTATTTATGTTAAGACTTCTTTTGGATAATTATGTTTGCTTTGATATGACACCATTGTTTGTGATTTCTTTACCCTTGTCGGTCGGGCGTTACAATTTATGGTATCGTGAGCCGTGCTTACGACTTGTAGTCGACCGTGACTTATGGACCCTAGGTTTTGAGACCCTAGAGCTTAGGCTTTGACCGCGGAGGATTGGGTAGACTTTAGGATTCCTTCTCAACTCTCATTTTCAGATCTCACCTTTGTTCATTTTGCTAATCGTTGGAATATCGTTCGATGGTTCGAACTCGCACTAACGGTAGCGCCGATGGAGACGATGATATTCCTGGCTTGGATGCTGCGTTGCCATGCGCCAACACTCTTTTCCTGGTCTTACTACACCGAGGTGATGACACAGTGATCAACAACATTCGAATCGGAATGGTGCTTCGGTAGTGGTGGAGGAAATCAACCCGTCGGCATTCATACTTGGCTCGAGCGCTTCTGGTAAGCTCAAGCCTCTTTTTTAGCATGCTACTTCCACCGAGGCCGAGGACCGGATCACTCATATTGAGAAGTCGCTTGAAGTACCGGGTTGTGGAGATGAATTTAAGACCTGTTTCATTTGCATTTAAATTGGAGGGTGATGCTTTGAATTGGTGGAAGGCACTCAAACAGCGGAGGAGAGATGCTTTTGCTATTACTTGTACTTGGACTGAGTTTCGGACTATCTTCTATAACCGTTATTTCCCGATGCTCAACAAAGGTATGAGAGGGATTATCAAGGAATCTACCAATTTGATCATGAGAACTCCAATGAGTACATGGGTAGGTTTATGAGGCTGGTAAGTTTTGTGGGAACAAATGCCGGAGATGGTAGGCGCCGGCTGCACTTCAAGGGGATTGAAGAAGTGGGTGTTGGACCGACCGCTAACACCGAGTATGAGGATGTGTCGGCCTGCAATGACGCAGCTCGTAACATTGAGATCTTTCATGAGGGTTCAGGTTCCAACAAGCGTGAATCGCTGATGGTGATCGGATTCAAGGTAGGACGCAGTAATGATTATGGGAAACCGCGTGAGTTATGATTCGAGGAGTCAAGTGGATAAGAGTTATGATCACGTCGGGTCAGAAGGAATGTTGACTCTAGGCTCGAGACGAGGGGTCGATAGCAGAGCCGTAAGAATGGAAATGATCGCCGTAATCAAGGTAACAATAACCGCCTTTACAACAAGGATCAATCGCTCGAGGATCAAATCGTGGTCGTGCTTCGGGATCTTCGTTAGCAAAGGACGATGAAGTTTTGCCTCCCCACCTATCTGTACTACTTGTGGAAAGGCTCATCCGGGACCGTGTTTTAAGGCCACTGGTGGATGTTTCTCTTGTGGTTCCACTACTCACAAGATCAAGGATTGTCCTAAGAGGAACCCGTGATTCCCGGAAACTACATCAAGCCGCCACCTACTATCGGACGTGTTTATGCTACTACCGGAATCGCGGAACGCACTTCGTGTACATTAGGGCACTCTTTACATTGATGATTTTTCTGTTTCGCTTTATTTGACACCAAGTGCACACACTCCATTATATCCGTCACATTTGCTAAGAAACTTAATATGAAGCCCAAACCACTAACAAATCACTTATCGATTTCTACGCCTATGAAAACCACATGATCATTGATCATAAATACGTTAAGTGCCCTCTTCGTTTTGATGATCATATTCGCTTTGCAAATCTGATCCTCCTCGATATGGTCGACTTTGATATCATTCTAGGCATGGATTGGTTGGCTTATCGTAGAGCTTCAATTGACTCGCTATGCTAGAACAAAGGATCTTTGGAGACGAAACATCCTGAATTTGTTTATTATGGTTCTCAACCTCTCAAATCTGTTAAGTTTATTTCTGCTATGAAGGCACGGACCATGCTTGCTCATGGGTGCCAAGGTTTTCGGCATCTCATAAGGACACATCTTTGGAGAATCCTAACATTGAAAACCTTTCGTTGTTTGCGAATTCACCGACGCTTTTTCCGATGAACTTCCCTTTATTCCCCAGAGAAGTTGAGTTTAGCATTGAGTTAATTCCCCGGTGCCGAACCATTTCAAGGCTCCATATCGTATGGCACCTGTAGAACTGAAGGAATTGAAGGAACAGCTGCAAGAGATGATAGAAAATGGATTTATTCGACCCATTGTTTCTCCATGGGGTGCACCTGTCTTGTTTGTGAAGAAGAAGGATGGAAGTATGCGCCTATGTATCGACTACCGTGAACTCAACCGTATTACTATTCGAATCGTTATCCTCGCCGCGTATTGATGATTTGTTTGATCAACTACAAGGAGCTAAGTTCTTTTCTAAGATTGATCCAGATCCGGTTATCACCGCCTACGCACAGGGAGCAAGATGTTCCTAAGACCGCTTGCACAGATATGGTCATTATGAATTTCTCGTTATGCCTTTCGGTTTGACAAATGCCGTAGTATTTATGGACCTAATGAATCGTGTTTTCCATGAGTTTCTCGACAAGTTTGTTATCGTTTTCATCGAAGACATTTTGGTTTACTCCAAGTCTGAAGAAGAGCATGAACAACATCTCCGAATCGTTTTGGAGATTTTGAGGAAGAAGAAGTTGTACGCCAAATTTTCGAAGTGTGAGTTTTGGTTAAAACAAGTCACTTTCCTTGGTCATATCGGATCTGGCCGATGGTATCACCATGGATCCGTCTAAGGTTGAGGCTATCACTAAATGGCCAAGACCTACGCATGCTGACTGAGGTTAGGAGTTTTCTAGACTTGCTGGTTATACCGACGCTTTTGTTGAAGGTTTCTCTCGTTTAGCTTTGCCCTAACCCAACTGATGAGAAAAGGAGAAAAGTTTGTATGGACGGATGAACGAGAAGAGAGTTTTGAGGAGTTGAAATGGAGATTAGTGTCCGCTCCTATTTTGACTCTTCCATCTGGTTCTGGAGGATTTCAAATTTATAGTGATGCATCCAAAAAAGATTAGGCGTGTTTTGATGCAACATGGAAAGGTGATAGCTTACGCTTCAAGACAACTAAAACCGTATGAGGAGAATTACCCAACTCATGACCTTGAGTTAGCTGTTGTGGTGTTCGCATTGAAGATATGGAGACATTACTTGTATGGAGAGACGTGTGATATTTTCACCGACCATAAGAGTCTCAAGTATATTTTCACTCAGAAAGAACTTAACATGAGACAAAGAAGATGGTTAGAAATTCTTACGGATTATGACACCAACATTCACACCATCCCTGTAAGGCTAATGTGGTTGCCGACGACTTAGTCGGAAATCGTGCATTCTTGCAAGTATTGAGATTGAACCTAGGATTATTCGTGACTTAGAACGCTTGGATGTTGAGTTGTGTGTACGAGGTTTTGATGGATACTGGGCTAGTATGAAGGTGGAGTCAAACCTTATACTGCAAATTAAAGAAGCTCGTAAAGATGACGGCGAAGTTGTGGGTCAGAGCGCAAAATGTAGAAGAAGGTAAAAAGACGGAGTTTAAGGTTGATAATGACGGAATTTTATGGTATAAAGATAGGCTATGTGTTCCCAATGATTCAAGATTTCGCAGAAAGTTATGACAGAAGCTCATAGTTCTTCTTTCACTATCCATCCGGTTCTACCAAGATGTATAGGGATTTGAAACAAGATTTCTTTTGGTGGAATGGCATGAAGCAAGATGTGGCGATGACGCTTGTGTCGGTGTATGATTTGTCACAGGTTAAGATTGAACACCAAAGGGCTAGTGGACTGTTGCAACCATTGGATATTCCGACATGGAAGTGGGATAAGATATCTATGGATTTTGTGACCGGACTACCTCTTACTCGGAAGAAGCATGATGCGATTTGGGTAGTTGGTGATCGACTAACCAAATCGCCATTTCTTACCAATTAGAAAGGATTATGGTATTGGTAGATTGGCGGAAATTTTTCAAAGAAGAGATAGTTAGACTTCATGGTACTCCGCATCTATTGTTTCCGACGAGATCCGCGCTTTACTTCCCGCTTTCGAAAGGTTTGCAAAAAGATTGGGGTACTCGACTTAATTTTAGTACGGCATTTCATCCTCAAACGATGGTCAGAGAGGACTATTCGCATCTTAGAGGACATGCTAAGGGCTTGTGCTTTAGAATGGACTGGCAACTGGGATGAATATTTGTGTTTAGTAGAGTTTGCATACAACAACAGTTGGCATGCTAGCATTAAGGCATCACCGTTTGAACTTCTTTATGGGAGGAAATGTAGATCACCTACTTGTTGGGATGAAGTAGGTGAACGTTAATTGAAGGTCCGAAATGATTGAGATTAGTAATGAGAAAGTAGCTGTTGCTAGAGAAAATTTGAAGGAGGCTAGGTCTCGCCGTAAAGTTATGCCGACAAGCATCGTCGTGATTTAGAATTTCGGGTTGGAGATCGTGTATTTTTGAAAGTCTCGCCGTGTAGAGGTGTGAAACGCTTGGAATCAAGGGTACCAAGCTCAGTCCTCATTCATCGGTCCGCTTGAAATTTTGGAACGATAGGAGAAGTTTCGATCGATTAGCACTTCCGCCGCTTATCGCATGTTCATGATGTTTTCCATGTATCTCTTCTAAGGGGATACAACTATCATCCGTTACACGCTTGCTTTTATCCGTTTGATCAAATTCAATCCGATATGTCTTTATCCGAAGAACCGGAAGCTATTTTAGAAAGACAAGAAAGTGTCATGAGAAATAAAGTCATTCCGTTCGTTAAGATCCTTTGGAAAAATCACCCGGAGCGAGGCTACCGGGAGACCGAGGAGTCGATGTGAGCTAGTTATCCTCATTTCTTTGAATAGTTTGGTATGTTCTCATTTCGCTTTTGTTTTCGTTTATTTCAATTTTCGAGGACGAAAATTCTTCTTTTAGAGGGGAAGAGTTGTAAAACCTGAAAATCTAAAACATGAATAAAGACTAAAATACCCCTTGAAAACAAAAATTTTAAAATACGTAAAATACGTTTATAATCATTTAACGAAAATTAAAACCTAACTAACGAATAATTAGAATTTAACTAAAATGTGTATGTGATCGACATAGTACGACGAAAGAGTTAAACGTCTCGTGTAAACCGAGTTGGGCCGTTTGTTTGTTCGTTGGATCAAGGAGCCGAGAACCCATATGGGCGTGGGTTGGTTGTTCGGTTGGACCCAAGCCGAAGCCCACCACCCTCCTAAAGCCTTAAACCTAAAATGTTACTAGCTATAAATACAATACATAAACTCAAAAGTGAAACCCTAGTTTTTTGATTGCCTCTCTTTCTTTTCTTTGCTTTCACTCGGCCGAATCCTACAACCTTGGTGTCGAGACTTTGCTTCATCAAAGCTAAGGTATAACACGTTTGTCGTCTTATTTTGATGCACCTTAAGTTAATATGTTGTCGCATGTTTGTTTTAGTCGACTTGTGTTTCCTTTTCCCTTGTGTCGAGCACCGTGAAACCAACAAAGAACAAACCATACAATTTGAACCTTATAAGTATTAAAGAGTATGTTACGTAATAAGTATTATTGAATCGGATCATGGTTAGGTCGAGTATATGAGAACCGAACCACATGTATGTGAACCGAACCATGTGTATGTTTCGGCTAAGGTGTAAAACATGGTAACTTGAATATGTAAAGTACTTAGATGAGCTAAGATTTGTGTAATAACATATTAGTCGAAACCTAGGTTTGAACCGAAACATATAAGAGTTTTGAACATGTACTAAACGAGTAAGAGATCATGTGAAACATAAACCCTAGTTTGAAATGTAAACCGAATAGTGCATGCCGAACCCTAAATAATTTATGTATCATGCGGTTGTTTTATAAGTCAAGTGAGCTTGTAGATATGTAAACGTAGTACGTGGTCATATTTAGTCGAAGCTATGGTGCGTGTGTGTGTAAATGTGTATTTAATCCGGATAATAAGTAAAATTGTGTGTCACATAAAATCATAAACGTGCATGGGAATAAGTTGAAGTATAACATGTATATAAGTAACGTATGGTTAAGACATGAAGGTGTTAGGTTAAGTAGCGAGTCATTAAAAGACGTAATATGATTTAAAAGTAAATGCATATTAAGGTGATATTAAAAGAAGGAGAAAACCCTAGAACATAATGAGAGTCGATTAGGGTTTGAAGCTAAGAGTATTAATTTGTTATTTCATGTGTGAGTTATGACGTTTAAACTATTTTCACATTTAACCCTAAACTTTAATAAATGACATAATGGACCCTAATCTACGATATTAATTATAAACACTTAAGTCCCATTTAATCATAAAATCCTAAAGTATTAAGATCATGAATACACTAGGTATAAATACCAAATGTTAAAAGATCATTTCGACGATTATGGAATCGTGAATAACATGGACGACCGTTAATGTGTATAGGTTCTGTGAAGAAGAAGTAATCCTTTGCTTTCCTGTGATTTGCCGATCATTTGCTTTGGAATAAGGTACGATATTCTCGACCTTTCAAGAAAGGTTCCTTTTAACGTTTTCTTTCGTTAGTTTTTCTATTAGGGTTTCCTAAGCCTTTGCTATGAACCCCATTTCGCTTTGTTTGAGCTGCTTGCTTATCCAACTCGATTGATTATGAAACATTTGATTTTGAACTATATGATATGAAAACTCTGATTTTTAAAATATGAATAACCTTCGATAAACTATGATCCTGTGTTAGTTATGACATTCTGATTTGACCTAAGATAGTTTGACACACGAGCCAAATATTTCACTAGTCATGAGGGTTCCATGTCCGTATCGTGATGCACTCGATATGACTCTAGGGCAGAGAGTGATGTTCGCCACGCTCCTCGACATGGATGGTGGAGCATATTTTGTATATGTAGGAAGGAGCGTATGGATGCATCCTAGATCCGTTACCCATTCGTTATATGTTATCTCGATGATTGATGCCGCGTGCATGCACGCCCTTCATAACTCTGGTAGGTCTCCCCTACAAATGTTGCCTTACGAGAAATGTTGCCTTACGAGAAATGTTGCCTTGTGAGAATATGATTATGATCTGATATTTGTTTCTGGGCTCGTGGTAGTTTAACTATAAACTTTATTTGAAAATTCTGATTTATACTTTGAAAATGATTATGATTTGCTATCTTTCGTTTATTATATTTCATATTCGATATCGTTTAGTATTCGCTTTACTTTCATATCTGTTCATCGGGCTTTGAAGCTCAACCGCACTTTCTTTTCTTTTCTTCCGCAAGCGTATCTAAGCATTGGAAGTCGGGTTTTGCTTTGGGATGAGTGCATGAGCGGACTTACCTTAGAGATATTTAGCTTTGATCTTATGATGCCATTTAAGACTTATTATTTCAGATATTTTGTTGAAGTTATTTTTTTTTCCGCTGGGACCTATGTATTGAAGTCGTGTTGACTTGAATTATTCCGCATTTATGTTAAGACTTCTTTTGGATAATTATGTTTGCTTTGATATGACACCATTGTTTGTGATTCCTTTACCCTTGTCGGGTCGGGGCGTTACAGTTATTGTTGATATGATTATTGTTTTAAACGTACATGTTTACACATAATGCAGCGGTCACTATGTGCTCTTCATAATTTGCCCCAAACATGGAAGGGGGTTCATTTTGGATTCTTTAAAGGCATCAGTGTTTCATTCTGACGACGACTACATGCTTGCTGGACTTGTGGATTCGTAAGCATTTTTCGTAATTGTTTTAGGTTTCATTTGTGCTTTACACATGTTAACAAATGTATATTGCTTATTTTCTTTTTAGTGTTCTTGGTGATAGCTTGAAGTGGGAACTCCCTGTTGTAAATCGACAACCGGGCGAGTGGGAGTGTGGATATTACGTCATGAAGTGGATGCAAGATTTTTTGCTGAAATATCAAAATGACAATTTCCGAACACAGTAGTAATGTTAAATAGCTTTGCATGTTGTTTGTTAAATTGGAAGTACATATCGTTTGTGAGGTAATTATCTTTATTTTGATTGAATTACGTATAGATACCTTGGGGTGAAGATCAGAGGTTAGAGAATACGAACCGACGCGTCATTGGTGCATGGTTTACATTGTGGCGCGGTTGATATTTGTTTGATGTTTAGTCTTGTTGAATTTTGGTGTTTTTGAACCTGTTTTTTTGTTGGATTCAGAATTATGTTTATTCGTGTTGATTTCTGGATTTGGGTTTTGGTTTAGATTTATATGATATGGATTGACGTATTCTGTGAATATGGGTTGTTGATTTTAACTTTTTCAAAGAAGATTATTATGTATGCGAATGCGATTTCCTATAAACAGGATAAGGGAGAACGAACATTGATCAAGTTCATTTGACGCATTCAAAGTGCAGAGTTAATGAAACACTTAAAGGACAAGTACACGTGGTGAGAGCAGGTTCAAGGATGATCGTTGCTTTTATGCATTGATAATGCGTTTTAAGGTAATTTACTATTTTTTTACTTCATAAGGGTCAAGTTTCGGATTTTCTTATGAAATTATGTGCTTATTTGGGATGTTTGTGATTGCTTCTTGAATTTACTGTTTATAGGAGATGTATGGAATTGCTTAGGGGCTGTTTGGTATTGCTTTAAACTAGCTTAGAGCAAATATTAATACCACTGCTTGTGATGGTAAGCTCGATTTCTAGATCTTTAAGTATTAGTTAAATAATTTCATATGTTGTATGCTTATATAAAATACAAAATTACAGGTTTTTCCACCTCCTAATGTGACTGGAGCTTTACATATAGGACATGCCCTGACTACTGCTATTCAGGTTTATTTTGTTACAACCATTTTTCATGTTTAAAAATACTTGTGTTCATAACACTTGACTACTGCCTGGTTCCCATAAATATTTGTATACAGGAAGTGAAATCAATGTGTGATCGTTCGGTTAAGTTTTCGTGAAGTCTGACAGTATGGTAAAATTTAGTCTGCAATATGTTCTGTCTGTATGTATAGTCTATATTTAGGTAGTATGCTGCAACATAAGTGTGTTTGGTTCCATTTGGCTGGTATTGGTGTTTGATTGGTCAAGGTTCATGAGAAATTGATTTTCTCGGTAGGCCCGGTTTATTTAAGCACCAGTGGGTTTGATGACCGATAATTTGTTTTTTGATAAAAGGTATGGAAGTAGAAGGATGAACATGGGGGCATAATACTGAAACAACTCCGACGGTTGGGGGCATCTTTGGACTGGTCACGTGAGGTAAAAGATCGTAGAACTTATCATTTTATGGCTCTTAAATCTTGTTTATCATAAGTCTTAATACTTTTTTTGGAAATGACAGTGTTTTACCATGAATGAGATAAGATCAAAAGTTGTAACAGAAGCTTTTGTTAGACTTCATAAAGAGGGTCTCATTGAAAGGTACTTTTGACATACATATGACTATAATAATAGCCTTTTGATTTTCATTGGTCATTTTTCAAGTAGGTTATTGATCCTTTTCATTACAGTTTTTATTTGTAAAACTATGTGTTTATAATTGTTATATCTCCCGTTTAAGCATTTTTCTGTCCGTATATGTTATATCATAGTTTTATTGTACTTGCTATTATTTTTCTTTTTGTTTCGATGTCTAGCGACTAGTAAATTGGATTGTGTCTTGTGTACGGCCTCTCGATATTGAGGTTGAACAATCATCACCCGTCTTGATTTCTATTGCTATAAGGGTGTTTGGGAAATGTTCTTTTAACTGCTTATCTGCTTTGAAGATAAGCTTTTACCAACTTGGTTATTTAATTAATTTACTTTAAAACAGTGTGATACATGATTTCAGCTAGACACTCATAACTGCTTATCTGGTGACTTACTATAAGCAAGTTAACACTTAAATAAGCAATCCCAAACACCCTGTTAGATATCTTGTTACATATCCGATACTCATATTGCGGGTGGACTACATGGATATTAATGAGAGAACACTTTTGGAGGTTCCAGGATACAAGAACCTGGTGGAGTTTGGAGTTTAATCGACATTCTTTCAAAACAATATGTAGCTGAATGGAAAAGGTAATGAGTTCTAACATTCGACCTCTGTAATCTCACAAAAGCAACTTTTTCGTGTAATTAATAATGTAGCATAGAATGGTTAACAACAATATTTTGATGCTACACAAATGGAGGGTCCACGGTCTACAATAAAGAGGCTTGGGGAACAATCGATTGATTCAAGTCTGATGGGAAAGTTGGCGACTCGAATTGGTACCCTGAAATTGTCTTAACGAATTGTTAAGGATCTGCCGAGTCAAAATATTTCATGACCAAATAAGAGGGGGATCTTCTGACCGCAATGAGTGCTCCCTTTGGTGTCTTGTCTCCTCCTCACTTCTGTAATAGGTAATTCCGATTCTAGATATGTTAACCAACTCGTAAAAGACAGTGAATAATTAATTTACTCCTAAGTTTGTACATGCGTTGTTGTAGTGTATATCTTGTTTAGCAAAAAAATAAAAATAAAATAAAATAAAATAATGTAGCACAGGTAGTTGTGTCTTTCTGTTTTATCACAGATTATTGATATTAGGGGTATCAATGTTGGTAGTTTGGGTATGGGCAGGTTGAAATGAGTGTGACTTGGGTTGACAAGAAAATACTTTTTTCTCCACTTTGTATAGTTTTTACTGGAGTTAATGTGTTAATTGTGATCAGAAAAATAATACTATTACAAGATTGGGTAGTTTATGCATTAGTTATTGCAAATTAGGGGTGACAATTGGGGTAGTTTGGTAATGGGGCTTAAATGAGTCTTGGTTAAAACCGTAAACGGCCCGCTTGGGCTAACTAACACTTATCGCCAATTTCTTAAATTTTACAAAAGTAAATGTGTTAATTTTGACATGTTCGACCCATTGCTCTTTTCCTAAACATTTTAATTTGACCCATTTGAGATAAAGTGTACCCAAAGTGGGTTTTATCAGTAAATGGGTTTGCAATTCCACCTTTACTTGTTATCTGTTATAGATATCCGTTAAACCGACTGTGCTTGCGCGCACTTGATGTTTTCACTATAGTACCACCACCGAAGGATAACATGTTAGTTAATCATGAAAATGTCACTGTTACACTTCATCTCGATGCTAGTACCATAGAAGCTCAGGTTTGTGAATAACTTTCAAGTTTTGTGCTTTTATTTGGATTATCGTCGCCAAGATGTCATATGTAAACATTTGTGCAGGAAGGAGTTGCAATCAAAATTGATGAAGCTGTTGTTGGAGCCTTGAAGGGCGAGCTCGCTGCTACTACATTCCTTTCTAGCTTATTTAGTTAAACAAGTTTGAGTCAAGTTGAGACGATTTGATATGTTGTAGTTGGTTATATTGTCATGTATCAAGACTTATGCACTTTACTTTAGTTGTATATTATGAAATTATGAAAATTTTATATTTTTTTGCAAAAACTAAATTCATTTTTTTTTGTAAAACGAAATTCACTAAGACCGGTTCTTATATAAAAACTGATTTCTTTACTCTATAATTGAGGCATGTAGACACCGGTTCTTACTAGCAAACAGGTTTCGATGCTCATATTAGAAACCGGTTGTTGAACCGGTTTCTATATATTTTGGTTATAGAGATATCCCTCGCCTAGAGTGGTCCCTAAACCACTCTCCATGAGCCATTCTGACCGGTCTCTATGAAATTTTTTGTAGTAGTGACATTCAAATATACACAGTTATTATTGAAGGTACATACAATTCATGCGTTCATGAATGCTTTAAACATAACCTTTAAAGCTACATTTAACAATTTCCAAAAGATAATAGTAACGACCAATAAGCTTATCCACATAGTCCCGGTATAGACGAATATGTGTATAGTTAGTGTACGTACTTGTGTCTTTGTTTTTCAAAAGAAAAAAAGAAATCCAAAGAGGGTTATTCTTTTACAGCTTTTAGTGTTCTTTATTCTAGAAACATTAGAAAATATACAGATGTCATTTTAAAGGTGGTTGATACATAAAAGAAGTAATGTTACATTGTTACATATAAATACCGAATGCATAATTATGTTTGTGGACAGAAGCTTTACTTGCATGTGCAGCTAAAAATGGCAACCTAAAATGATTAGGGTGCAAAGCAATTGGTAATCATGTTACTTAGCTTTAACTTATCAAAAACATATTGTCCACTTAAAAATTGAACTACTTTACATCCTTTATGTGGCTATACACGAGTACAAATGATCACGAATGCTCCAAGTGACTAATGTTAAGGACCCTTGTTTTATTTAAAGTAACCGTAACCAGTTTTTTTACAAGTTTTGCTAACGACAACTTTTAAAGTTGTGGTTAATAAGTTTATTTTTACTATAATTCATTGTAATGACTTGAATCATTTAATCACAATCAATTATTTGTTGTAGTTCTATATTTTTCAAGATTGTGATCATCTTTTTCAGAAGTATCAACTAATCATAATCATTCATTCATAACCATGTAATAAAATACAACTTGTTAACCATAGCCTTAAGGGTTGTCATTAGCAAAACCCTTAAAACATTAAGAAAATAAAACATAAAAGGGAACGGTATGGTTGCATTTTTGCTTGCCATTTCCTGTGTGCAAGGAAAAGGGAGATGATTTGCATACACCATAAAATGATTGGGACACTTTAAATTATGTTATTTGAACATTTATACCCTCACTGTGACCCTTATATTTTCACTAGGGTTGTAAACGAACTGAACGTTCAGTGAACATTTCATGAACGGGTTGGTAAAAAGTTCGTTTATGTTCGTTTATTTATTAAATGAACGAACATGAACAAGTTTTTTACGATCGTTTAGTTAAATGAACGAACATGAACAAAAGTCACGTCCGTTTACTTATGTTCGTGAACGTCCGATTATACGTTCGTTAACGTTCATTTATGTTCATTTATTTATTTATGTTCGTATATCAAATCTTTTAGTTGTATAATTTTTAAATTAGTTTATTTAAACAAAACGACACTTATAGAACAATATTAGATGCATAATTTAATAAAGTTTATGATTGTTTGTCTATGTTTATTTATGTTCGATCGTTTATGTTCGTTTAGCGTTCGTTTAATGTCTTAATGAACGAACATAAACAAACATGAGCAACACATTTTCTTAATAAAAGAACATGAACAAGAAATTTTGTCCGTTTAAGCGTTCGCGTTCGTTTATTTGTCCGGTTAAAATTAAATGAACGAACATGAACAAGGCTCCGTTCGTGTTCGTCCGGTTCGTTTACAACCTTAATTTTCACTCATGTGAGGGTATAAATGTCCAAACACCATAATTTAGAGTGTGACAATTATTTTGTTGAGTGTGCAAATTATCTCCCTAAAGAAAATGACGCCGCCATTTGCATGTTAGCACACCACCCCTTTTGCCATTTGCAAAGTGAGTAAACTCACCATGCGTCATTTTTATATATATATATATTTTTAATTGGGTTTTGTATTTTTGTTGTTTAATTTGTGTTTTAATTGAGTATAGTAAAGCCTAAAAACTAGCAAAATGACATGCAAACAGCTTGAGTCACTAAAAAATATTTTTGAAGTATAAATATGAAATGCGAAATCTTTAAAATAAGGCTCATCTAACAAAACAACATGCAAGTACACTCTTCCCTCTAATAGTTTTCTAAAGCTACAAATGCAACATAATGACTATTCATGTGATGCTATTTTTATTTTATTGAAACTTGTGATAAAATATGGTGCATTAAACCTAATACAGTACTTATTATGGAAAAAAAAAGTTATGAAATACGGAGTAGGTAATTAAAATAGATAAAGAAGGTAAAAAATAAAATAAAAAAAGTGTACAAAGTTCACATTATTCCTCTGCTTTTAATCATAGGTGTAGGAGTTGGTGGGTCAACAGTTTGGTTTTAATTTTCTTGGGACCAAATTTCATTTTCATAACATCACATTATTTTTATTTTTTTGTGAAAATTAAAACTTATCTGAAAATGAAATGAAGTGGTTTCAACCAAAGTTTGATAGATAAAATAGATTATAAGACTATAAATTACTTGATGATCAAAAAGTGCAACGGTGTTACCTTTTCAACAATTTGACCATGTTCTTTAAATTCATCTAAAGACAATATTACCACTCACACAACCTTTTTCTTTTTCAAAAGATAAGTTTGAAAAAATTGTAACATCTATGCTCTAGTAATTTCATACTGTATTTTATTAGGACTCAACTGAATAAAGTGACAAACTAAAAAGATTATATTATTCGGTGTTGTGGAAAATGATATGAGTAAGTTAAGTTCAATTTTTTTTTTTTTTCCTTCTCGCATATGATGCATTGTTACATTTGGAAAAAACATTGCCCATATATGTAAGTGTAGGTTATATGTAACTTGTTGGTACCAAGTACTAACTCTTCTCAATTATTGATTATTGTCATCATCATTGTCCTTTATATGTCGATTTCTTCATCTTGTACCTTAAAACCATGAAACTTTGCTACCATTTCATTAATGTAGTTGTCCTGCTAATTATCGTTATTACTTTTTACAATAATCCATAAATAACAATAAATTCTTTGTATACTTTCATTTTTAAATAACATAGCGATCTTTCCTCTACATCTTCTAACCAATAGAATCGGAATATAAAAATATAAGCAATTGTTTACAAGTGCCGCAGGCATTCTTTTATATGTTTAAATAATGAAACTTGATGTTCATTAAATTAAAAAGAATTTAAGTTAATTTTTTTTAATTAATATGTATTAAATGCATTTTCTAATTAAAAAAAAAATGTATTTGATTAATGCATTTTAACCGGTTCCCTGAGCCACTCACTAAACGAACCAAAAACATAAAAACAACACATAAATGAAGATCCCAATACCAAAAAACTTGTCGTTATTATCCTATAAATAATTATAATCCAATTAAGAATCTTACTTGCTTTATTATATTCTAAATATAAAATCTCACTTAAACCGGCAAACATAATTTTTTAAAAAAAAATGAAAAAACTAAACATTTCAAGAAAAAGACATTTCCTTTACTTTTTATTATTTGTAAATTTAACTTGTACTAAAGTTTCATAAAGAATCATATTCATATTTATATTAAACATCCACTCTCCTTCCTATGAATTTCCCACTTCAACAAATCCTTAAACTTAAACCACTCTCTAGCTAACACACACACAAAAACACCTTACAAAACACACACAAACATGATGGATTTAATCTCATGTTACAGTCAATACTCAACACAAATCACAGAATCAACATCATCCTCAATATCATCAACATCATGTTCAAATTACAAACCATCATCTTCATGCATAATATCATCACCAAACAACATGATCCCATCTACACAAACAGCAGTAGCATGTTTATACAAAACAACCTTAACTAATACTAATAACCAACACTTTATAACCATCACATGGTACCGTAACACAGCTACACAAGGCTTACAAATCACCACAACAACTGATCACAACACCATAACCATCATATTTAGGTTAAACACACATACACATACACATGCTAGGCTTTTTCGTAAGAAAAAAGGTAGCAAAACGTTGGAAATAAATGATGCTAGGTTTGAAATATATTATGACCTTTCAAATGCAGTGTACGGAGCTGGAGCTGAGCCGGTGGAAGGATATTATATCTTGGTTATTATTGATTCTGAGATAGCCTTGTTTCTAGGAGACATGTACGAGGAACATGTTGTTAAGAAAGTGAAAGTGAATAAAATGGAAGCAAAATATGGTCTAGTTTGTCGAAAAGAGCATTTTTCGGGCAATACGGTTTACGCTACAAAAGCAAGGTTTTCGGATAGTGGTAATTGGCATGATATTATGATCCGGTGTATAGGAGAACACGACGGGTTAAAGTACCCGGTTTTATTGGTTTATATTGATAAACGGGTCGTGATTCGGGTTAAAAGGTTGCAATGGAATTTTAGAGGAAATCAAACTATTTTTCTAGATGGATTATTGGTGGATTTGATGTGGGATGTTCATGATTGGTTTTTTCACTCGGATGCAGATCCCGGGTCGGGTCAAGAGCTTGACTCGGGATCTGGATCCGGGTCGGGTCATGCTGTATTTATGTTTAGGACAAGAAGTGGGTTGGATAGTAGGTTGTGGTTGGAAGAAAAGATTGTGAAAAGTGATGATCAGAAAAATGGATTTTCATTGTTAATTTATGCCACCAAAAGCTAAGTTCATAATAACCCTCATTGTACATTTTTAATTACCTCATTTCTATGTGAATTTTTGTCAAATTATTTTTTATTATATGATTATATCATTTACATAGATACATTTTTTTCTAGAAAAATAAGGCTAGTGATAAAGATGTGGATCACTAATAAAAGCTGTAAATTGTAATCCATTGGTTTCATTAGAGACAGTTTGACCTTGCGTTTTAGCTCTTATATTCGTTTTGGGTTTGACATGTTTCTTGAAGAGTTATTGACAAACTTTATTTATTTTTATTTTATTTTATTTTATTTATGTATTTTTCTTCATTTCATAAGCTAATATGATTGAAAGGGAAAGGGTTAACAAAGCAAGAGTTTACTTTGTTTGACATATTATGCTGATTTATTTCAAGACCATTTTTTTTACTTGTCATTTTTGTTGAATGCTTAATAAACTAGTGTTTCTATTGTATTACTAGACAAAGTATATATAGAGTACATATGCATAATGAAACTTTAGTTGATCTAAACTCATAATCGAGCTTGCGCCATATCTATCCTTTAATATTCTCTTACAGTCTGAACGGCGAAATTGCAAAATCTCGAACTGTAGTAGTAAACTAATGAAAAAATTATCGCAATAAAAGTATAATTAGTTGATGAAGAAATCTGACAGCAAGCGAAAGCAATTTTTCAAGCAGCGGAAAAAGCAAATAAAAGTTGTAGTAAAAGCAAATAACATATATATTTGCTGATGAAGATATCCGACAGTAAGCAGAAATTAATCTTTATCATGCAATTAAAGCAAAAGCAAAGAAACAAAAATAAAACCAAACCGTAGACTATTTTTTTTTGCGGCAATCAGCTTACAGCGGCACGTCCAACGGCCGACCAAAGTGATTCAAGCTGGGTTTTGTTCAGAATTGAAAAACGAAGAGAATAACGTTGACCGCGCCAGTTAAGTCCAAACGGTTAACAAATTATGGCCAAAACAGTATGCAGGTAGGGTTTTGGCTGAAAATCGCATTTTTTTTATAATATAGAAGGTAAAATTTGTGGCAGCTAGTGTTTGACGGTATGGCATAGAGGCAGCGGCTCATATCAGCCGACTAGGTCTCGAGATCAGATCGCTCATGATACCATGTTGAATGATTAAAAAACCCTTTATTCTATTGTATTACTAGACAATATATATAGAGTACATATGCATAATCAAACCTCATTGATTCAAAACCACAATGAGCAATATCTATCCTCTAATAATTTTGAGTTAAAGACTCCCGGTATCATTATATATCTATACTACTATATAAAGTATTTAAGTTGTGGCTCTATAAAAAATTAAGATAAAGAGCTTCACTCATGGAGTGACATTTTTAGTGGGTTTATTTGATTTTGATTTAAATTTTGTGCTCTTTAATTCAACAACCATTTTGATAGATTTTTATGAGTTTTTAGTTTTTACATTTTTAGTAGGTTTATTTTATTTTGATTCAAATTTTTACAACTTTAACCTTTATTTCAATAAATACAAACTTGATTCGTCAAACTCATATATTTTTGGGGGGAGTGTTTGACGGGTAAGAGATTGTGAGAGTCTTTATATATGTGTGAATAATGAAGTCACAGGAAAGCTACGGGAAACCCAAACAAACTCATACAACTAACACATATACATTCAAAGTGTTGTGAAACGAATTCACTAAGGGCACATTTGGTAGAGAGAATTTCAAAGAAATGATATGAAGCAAAGAATAGAATCTCAGAGAATAAAAATCAGTAGAGAATTTTGTTCAACTCTAATGTTTGGTAATAATAGAGACTTGACCCGAGAAATGAAAAAAAAAAAAAATTTAAATAACATTTTGTCATATAAGGCTCACATGTATTTGTTTGTTGATTTTAAAAAAAAAAAAAAAATAATTTTTATTTTTTCTAAATAACAATTCTTAAAAAATATTAAAAAAAAATTATTTAAAAAAAATATTAAAAAAAATATATCTTTTTTTTTTAAATTTATTTTTAAAAAATTTATGTACTTTCTTAAAAAAAATTATTTTTTAAAATGTATTTATTAACAAAAACTTGTTTTTTTTTAAAAAATATTTTTTAAAAATGTATTTATTTAAAAAAAAAACTTATTTTTTTTTAATTTAAAAAAAAATATTTTTAAAAAATGTATTTAAAAAAAAAACTTGTTGTTTTTTAAAAAATATTTTTTGAAAATGTATTTATTAAAAAAAAAACTTATTTTTTTGTAAAAAATAATTGTTTTTTAATTTAAAAAAAATGTATTTATTTAAAAAAAAAGTATTTAAAAAAAATTTATGTTTAGAACTAAAGTACAAATATAAGTTAAAAAAAAAAAATCATGAAAATATATTACAAATACTAACAATTCTTATTTCTCCAATTTCCCAACAAAAACGGATGGAAATGAAACTCTAAAATTTACACTACCAACTCCTTATCAATTCTCCGCAATTCTCATCAATTCTTCACCTTTTAATTTCTCTAAGCAACCAAACAATGGAATTCAATTCATTTCCATTTCTCTTATACTATTTCTCTCTACCAAACACACCCTAAGGCGGGTAGGGAATTGCGGGGAGAGTTGGGTTAGCAATTCATTTACTATATTTAGCGCACCGCTGTGCGCGGGTATTCAACTAGTTAATTAGAATGAACACTCACAAACTGTTTCCCTAAAGATCGGTGCCGTATCTGTTTAAGGAAATATAAAACTGAGGTGCATTTCTCAAATAGATACGATCACAAGATATTTTCATTTGTCGAGTTTCTTGGCTTTCTTGAATTCCAACTACATTCTTTGATTCTTATTAAATCATCAATATCAACATCAACTGAAGAAAGATTGGAAAATTCATCAAGCGGGGAATTTCGAATCTTTGAAAGGGGACAAGTTTCTTTTACTTTAGAAGATTTTCTTGCGTTTTTGTTTTTCATAAAGAGAGTTATTTGGTGGATAGAGTGAGAACAAGAAGTAAAAATTAAAATGGGATGTGGAGAATCTCCTTCAAGAAAAATTGGCCTCAATTACAATTTACAAGTCTATCCAAACACCATTTTCGTAATTGCAATATGGTCTCTAACTTTCATCGACTTTATTTTCTCTTCACCACTTTGTACTCATGTAACTTTTTGGTTCATGATTTGTTTGTATTATCAACTAAATTATTCCAAAACCTATAATATCTAAGTAAGTTGCCGCAAGTTTTTGATTTCGCCAATGGTTTGAACCATAGTTGTCAGGATCCCGATCCTGATCTTAGGATCTTACGATTTTACGATACCGCAAAGCAAAAACGATCCGGATCCTACATAGGATCTTTGCAGGCTTAAGATCTTATAGGATCTCGATCTTTACCATACGATCTTACAATCTAATCCGATCCGATCTTACTTTTCTCGGATTACAAACTAAAAAACTACAAATTTATGGGTTGTTTGTTTGTAGAATTCAAAAAACAACATGTTAATCTTTTTAAGCATTTTATAATCATAATTTAGGACAACATTTATATGAAACATTTATAGTATTTTATGGTTATAATGTATTAGAATTTGTAGATTTGTATAAAATTACATAAACTATTAAGAAATAACATTAGAGTAGGATCTTAAGATCCCGATCCGATCTTACGATTACGATCTTGTAAAGACGAAAACGATCCTGGGTAGGATCCCGATCTTGACAACCTTGGTACTTTGAACCTTTCGGATAGTAATGGCAATGCTACAACCCGTTATTAGTTTGTGGCTGTCAAACAAACAACATTATATATATGTTATTGGAAATTTTGGTGAAATAATTTGATTTCATCAAATTTAGTGTGAATAAGATATCGACTCTCAAAGTTATTTGTTTGGAATAAGTCCAATCCCACCCATTACGAGTAAAACTTGTAACATTATATTCAAGTTCTTAATGACTTCATAACAATCAATTTGGATGTCATTTAACACCCTTAATGATGTTCACAAAAGTGACTTTCAATGTCATTTAACGGGTTTAATGGGTTAATGACTAGTCATTACACATTTCGTTTTCTTTTGGGTGTATAGTACAACCTGTGAGTTGTAGCAAAAGTCATATGGAAAAACACTAAGATAAAACACACACTTTAACTTGAACACACTTGACCTTCGTGAGAATTTCAGGCATAGAGTCACTTCCAGCAGTACACCTGCTTTGATCATTGTACCATGGGAAACAGATGACGAATAGACGGTGTAGGTCCAAAGTAATGGATTTAAGTAGCCTTTATAAAACAATAATCAACTTGAATAAATCCAAATCAATTATATGAAGAACTCTTAACAATGAGTACTTATTGTTAATGCGGAATCTTAACACAAGCAAGAAGAACAGAATTACTATTAAACTTTACTAAAATTCTATTATCAATCATTCTAATAAACTTGTAAACTTGTACAAGACATAATGCCTTAGGGTTCCTTTTATACACCAAGGAAACCCTAGCAATTCTACAAAACGTGTGAAAGGATATACATATCTTTTCCTAAGATATCTCTAACACATACATATCCTTTCCTACTATATCTCTAGCAAAACTATTCTGTTACATAAACAGAACTAACTACTAAATAGCTAAACAGTACTAACTTCGTTATGCTAGATTTAACATTAGTATCGGCAGTCTGGCAGACTTAACTAAGACAAATAGCCTACCAGACTTAACTATTATCACTAGCAGTATTAAGTCTGTTACATACATAATTCCCAACAATCCTCCCCTAACTTGATCTTCACTTGTGAACTTCAAGTTTCTTCATTTTGACCCATTTAGTGCCAATGACCTTCACACCATGAGGTAGATCTACAAGAACCCATACCTTTTGCAGCTTAAACTGCAATCTATGTAGTTATCTCGGTCAAATTTCGAATATCGTTCGAGGTCCGAGATTTGAAATAGCGGTTATCGCGGTGAGATATCGGTGAGATATCGGTTTTATATATTATCCAAAATATTTTATATATACATAGATATATCTCATAAAAGATTACCATAAAAGTTAAATTAATTAGTTAATAGATGTGCAACAAGTGGCAATTCTTTTTAGAATTAAATTAAATTAATTAATTAGTCCAAAAGGGTAAAACAAGTATTTGTCCATCCTTATATCCTAACCCTATTTAACACTCTATCACTCATTCCTCCCCTTAACAGCCGTCATATTATAGCCATCTCTCTCTTTCTATCTCTTTCATCCTCAATATCAACCCAAATCTCAAATAAAACTTCCTTTTATTGTGAAGGATAAAAAATTTCGACCATCTTTTTCACTTAATTGCCACTCCGACCAGCAACAAAACGTTGAAACCCTAATCATCACCACCGTGAATATTAGATCACTTGTAGATTGTTTTCAGGTCCCGTCCAATTGTCGGAAACCGCTTGTGCTATTAAGTTACAAAAGAAATTGGGCTGCCAAAGAAAGAAAAAGTCACAGTACAATTTTAACTTTCAAAATCTCGCCAAAATATCGAAAATCTCGCCGATTTCAAAATATCGGCCAATCTCGCTGAGAATACCGGATCCGAGATTTAGGGCCGATATTTTGAGCCGAGATTTTTTCAACTGCGAGATCCGAGATATCGACGAGATCTCGCCGAGATTAACTACATAGACTGCAATAGCTCCTCTTTCATAGCTTCAACCCAACTTTCATATGTAAGAGCATCAGTGATTTTTGTGGGTTCCTTTTGAGAAAGGAAGCATGCAAATAAGCAATGTTGTTGATCTTTGTGATTGTTCCTTTGCTGCTTCTGCATAAAACTCAACAAAGGCATGGGCTCCAGATTGTTGCTGCACTTTGCTTCTAGTCTGGACAGCTGACTTAGGATCACCAAGTATTTGACTCTGTGGGTGAATATTGTGAATCCTAAGTATAGGAACTGTACTGACATCTATCTCTGTAGGTAGGTTGTTGAAGTCAGTAACTACCCCTTCTTCATCATAAGAAGCTTCCTCAAAGATCCCTTCAGCAAGATTATCAAAAATATTCTGTTCTGGCATTACTGATTCATCAAAATCATCATTAGGCTTGCCAGAATTAACAAAATCACTACCAGTATTAACTGTGTAAGTACTGGTAGCCTTGTTTTCAGGTACTGGTGGATCAGGCTTGCCAGTATTAACAGTTGCACTACCAGTATTAATCGTAAGTACTGGTGCCCTTGAATGTAGGTACTGGCCCGAGATGCTTTTGAGCAATTGCATCCAATTCCCTTTTAAAGGCCAGAATAGCATCTGAATCACCAGCAGGAGAAACCTCTTTCTCTTGTAATTGAACCTCTGCAGCAGTCTATTTCTTCTTTGGAGTAACAGAAGATTTCTTTGTTCCAGCTTTAACTGTAGAATGCTGGACTGCTGTAGACACAACAACAAGCTCCTCATTATCTTCTTCTTCCTCAAGAGCATGAGTACCTGCACTGTTAGTTACTTCTAATGAACCTGCATGCGGGTTACCTTGATTTTCCAGAGATACAGGAATATAGTTCATAGAATCAGTTAGATAATCTAAATCAAAAATCCATCTATAACCTACTTCTTTCACATTAGGTTTTTCCTCAAGAAAGTTAACATGAAGGTTCACTTCTACCCTTTTTGTCACTAAATTGTATACCCTATAGGCCTTATTATTTAGTGAATATCCACTAAGAAACCCTCATCAGATTTGCCATCAAATTTGCCCAGCACACTGAGAGTATCTAACATTGTAACATGGCACCCATAAGGAGTTTTGTACTGAGGTTTAGTCACCCTTATCCTATTGAATATATAGCAAGCACAACTAACTGCCCCAAAAAGTGGTTGGTAAGAGTGAGTCTGCTAGCATAGTCCTAGCTGCCTCAATTAGGGTCCTAATCATTCTTTCTATAACTCCATTCTGCCGTGGAGTCCTAGCATTACTATATTCCTGCTTTATTCCCTTGTCCCCACAAAATTCAAGCATATTTCTATTCTTAAATTCAGTGCCATTATCTGATCTAATAATTTTAACCCTATGGTTAAGCTGGTTTTCTATCTGCTTAATAAAGGTCTGAAGGATGTCTGTAGTTTCATCCTTGGTAGATAAAAAGAAAACCCAACAAAACCTGGTGTAGTCATCAGTAATAACAAGGCAATAACTTGCATGATTAATGCTTTTCACAGAAGTAGGCCCAAAAAGATCCATATGCAAGGTGTGTAAAGGCTCAGTAATAGATCTTTCTAATTTTGCCTTGCATGAGGCCCTGTGCTGTTTACCCTTATGACATGCCACACATGAATGGTCATTTTTGAAAACCTTGGAAGGTAGACCTCTTACAAGGTTTCCCTTCACAAGTTTGTTTAGATTTTTGAAATTTATATGACCCAACCTTCTGTGCCACAATTTAGATTCATCAATAGTGGCTTTTGCAATCAATTAGGCAAAACCTTTAGCAGGTTCAGGTGTCTTCATGTCAAAACTGTACATATTGTGCTGCCTAGGGACCCTTAGAAGTATCTGATTTTCATCAGGCATCTTAAAGTCAGAAGTCAGCATAAAACAATCAGTCTCAGTAAAAAGAACCTTATGTTGCTTATCACATATTTTTGATATGGAGAAAAGATTAAAATGGCCTAGTTCTTTTACAAAAGACACACTATCAAACTCTAAATTACCAACTTTGATTATACCTTTACCAGTAATGTAGCCTTTGCTACCTCCAAAAGTAACAGAACCTCCTTTGAATTCTTCAAAATCGTCCAAGTGGTCCTTGTTACCAGTCATGTTCCCAGAACACCCACTGTCAAATATTATTCTGTCTCCCATGTTCATGAATTGATGTTCCTGCACATACAAAAGATATTAGTTTCTCTTTGGGACCCAGGACTGTACAGGATTGGGTCTGCCTTATGGACATGTAGAATTCATAGTATTAACAGAAAAGGGTTCACTATTACTATTGAAGTTTGGTCTATGACTCCAATTATAACCTGCTGAGACCTTAACAGCAGTTCCCCCATTTCCCTTTACAAAGATAAGATTTAAACATTTTTGCTGTGTTTTGAACAATGGGTCTTGTCATAGGTGAATGTGATTTAGCAAAATTTCTTCTGTGATTGAATGCATTCACCTAGGATGAGATACTGGTAGATACTGGTTGGTTATGTCTAACAGAATTAAAATTTTCATAACCAGTATTAACTTTAGGCATGCCAGAACTAATATTTTGCCTAACAAATTTAACTTGCACACCAGTACCCACATTTGGTCTAACAGAATTAATATTTGATCTACCAATATTAATCAGAACTGGTCTAGGGACAACCTAATTTGCATGATTAACTCTGTTTACATTGTTCCATACTGGTCTAACCATCCCATTACCAGTATTAACAGCCCTTTGCTTCCTAAGTTCAGCCTCTCTAGCCATTCTCTTCTCATGAAAATCACAATCTTTGATTAAATGACTAGCATTACCACAAACAAAACATGTTTTCTTAGTAAAAGAGTAACCTTCTCCTAGTTCTCTTTTCATCATCCCATTCCTATCCTTTCTATCTACTCTGGGTGTCTCTTGATTTTTAACTTGTTGCCTAGGAGTTTTTACATGTGGGACACAACTAGGTTCAACTGCTTTTGGTTTTGGTGCAGACACAACATGTTTACTAACTGTAACTAGTTTAGATATTTTTACAGGTTCTGATTTAAGCTCAAAAGAATGCTCAGAGACATTTCCAATGGATCATTCACTGTCATTGGATTGACAGGTAGAATATTCACTGGATTTGTCTTCTGGGATTCTACCTATTCCCCAAGCAAATAGTGTGTCATCTTCTTCCTTTTGTGGTTTAGGGGTATGATCACCTATCTGACTCATTTGCTCATCACAAAGTGTTTTCATATTAGTATATAAGTCAATGCAAGTTTTAGAACACAAGGATACCTCAGTATTGGAGCTTATAGCCATGAGAGCATGATTTATCTCTGTATCCTCTTCAGTGTGCTCTCCCCCCAGTTGATCACACCATCATCTATATTCAAAGAACCCCATATGACTCTTTTCCTGCATTTCAGCTTCCTGCCCTGTATAGAATGAGTCCCTCTTCTTTCCATTAGTGGCCACCTTTGCTGTGCATTCCCTAGCAAAATGACCAGTGTTGTGGCACCTAAAGCATTTAAGCTTCTTCTTGTCATAGCCAACAGGTGCCTTCCCATCAAACCGGACTTGTCTTCCAGTCTTCTTGTAGAACTTCTTCATTCTTAAAGCAATCATTGCCATATGCGAGTTTATGTTCATCTCTTCCATGTCCATATCATCAATCTGATCCAGGACCTCATTGAGGAGGTCCATATCTTCAAATTTCCTTGCAAAGAGAGAATAGATGACTTCATCAGCAAAGCCAACAAGTGCCTTTCTATCTTTCACACCAGATGAAGAAGTAGTGTAGCTACCAAAACTATAACTACCAGGCTTAACCTTGTTAGTGCTGCTTTGGGAGAAAAAAGCAACATTGTGGGTACTTGAGGATGTCTTTGAACTTCCTTTGATTTCTTGTTCAAAAACCCTAAGGTTATTTTACAAGTCATCAATTTACAGAGTGTCAATATCTTCTTTGGTTCTCATAGTCTTTGCCAGATGTGACCATTCAGAGGGCAAAGACCTGAGAAACTTGTGGTTAGCATCCTCAGTGGACACTTCAGCACCATGAGCTTCCAATTGTGACAAAATTTGTTGGAATCTATCATATCATTTCTCCAACCTTTCAGAACTTGTCACAAGAATGCTTCAAACTGTTGTTTTAAAACAACCTTCTGCATCTTCTTGGAGTTTGCATTCCCTCCAAATCTTGTTCTGATAGCCTCCCAGATTTCCTTAGCATTGTCCATTCCATGAAACCTTCTTAGATGCTCTTTAGGAATAGCCATCAGTAAGATGGTTCTAGCCTTTCTTTCCTTTTCCACAATATGAATCTTTGTAGCAGAGACTGGTGGAAGCACTCTAACAACACCATCTTTTTCGGTGGAAATACGCTTCCTCGAATTTCCATTCTGGATTACCTTCCGGACTTCATTGTCAATATACTCCAGATAATGTTCCATCTACATAGCCCATATGTCATACTCATCCTTGTTCATAAGTGGGAGTTTGATGTTGGAGATGGTAGTGGTAGCAGGAATGATAGCTTGCTGTTGTTTTGGTCGACCAATGTCTGACACTTCCTCATCATGATTTAAGACTTCTTCATCACTGAGATGTTGAGAGAAATTATCAGCAGGTACAGACATGTTTCAGGATTTTTGAGTGAATGTTTTGGTTTTTGTGTTTCTTCTAATTTAGAGTCCCTGTATAGGCCTTGATGCCACTTGTAGGTCCAAAGTAATGGATCTAAGTAGCCTTTATAAGACAATAATCAACTAGAATAAATCCAAATCAATTATATGAAGAACTCTTAACAATGAGTACTTAGTGTTAATGCGGAATCTTAACAAAAGCAAGAAGAACACAATTACTATTAAACTTTACTAAAATTCTATTATCAATCGTTCTAATAAACTTGTGAACTTGTACAAGACATAATGCCTTAGGGTTCCTTTTATACACTAAGGAAACCTTAGCAATTCTACAAAACGTGTGAAAGGATATACATATCTTTTCCTAGGATATCTCTAACGCATACATATCCTTTCCTACTATATCTCTAACAAAACTGTGAAAAACTAGAAGGGGGGGTTGAATAGTTTTACTGATTAAAACTTGGTTTTAAACTATTTAGATCGACTTATGTCAATCTATTTAAACATGTGTGTTGGATGTTGATAGACAAGCATATATAACTATGTAATGAAAGAATAAGGAGTAAGAAGCACAAAACCACAACGCGAGTATTTATGGTGGTTCGGCTACAAGGAAACCTTCCTTTCCCTACTCCACTCCCCGAGTTACCTACTCGAGAGTTTGTAAACACTACACGACACCAACTCCTTATGGTGGAGAAGCCTTCACAACGTCGCCTACTCTTTGTCCGGTACTAGGCTAACCACCGGGTTCTTTCACAAGGGAGAACCACACCTATCACAACGTTGCCTACCCTTTATCCAGTACTAGGCTAAGTACCGAGTTCCATTACGATTGAGGAACTACTACCCAACACTACAACAATAACTAATCCCAAAGGAGATCCACTCCTTATAACAACATCAACAAGGATATGAATATCCTTTTACCCAATACTAATCTATCTTGTACATCGAGCACACCATATCGAATGTACACCTTAGGCACCTTTCACTAATGCCTTTGACTCAATCTCATGGCACCCTTCACTAATGCCTTGTGACTTGACTTCTAGGCACCCTTCACTAATGCCTTTAGCCTTGACTTCTAAGCACCCTTCACTAGTGCTTTCAATACGGACGTTCGACACCTATTCACTAATGTCTTCGTCTTGACCCTTTAGACATCTTTCACTAATGTCTTCAACACTACACTTCTTATGAGAAAGAAGAGAACTATCAACAAGAGAACCTCAGTAG
This sequence comes from Chrysanthemum makinoi, assembly GCA_910596185.1. Lineage (NCBI taxonomy): Eukaryota > Viridiplantae > Streptophyta > Magnoliopsida > Asterales > Asteraceae > Chrysanthemum > Chrysanthemum makinoi. The sequence goes on from OU343218.1 coordinate 157,185,998, forward strand.
TCTTGATGATAACGAAGCATGGCAACTCATGGACTTGAGCTTGCTCGACTTCCAAAGGTGGTGATCTCGCCTTTAAGAGGAACCTAGAGAATCACACAAAAACAAAACTACATACATAGATCACTTGGATATGAGGTTAGAGAGTTTATAACTCAAAGAGAAAATATATGAGGAAGGGGTGAGAAACAATGAAGAAAGGACTCACTATTTATAGAGGAAAAAACCGCTACTGTTCCACGGATCCCACGGATCCCTCACTTGAGGGATCCGGCCCAGGTATTATCGGGGATCCGTGGGACGCTCCTCTTTGCCCATGGGTTTTGGGTTGGTCATGGGTTATGGATCATGGGTATCCAAGTAGATACAATGTATCTACAAGATGCAATGCATCTAGTCTATGGGTCATGGGTTAAAACCATGGGTCATGGATAATATCCATATATGACTTAAGCATGATGTCATGCAATGGGTATGGGTCATGGACCATGGGTATGGGTCATGGACTTTGGGTTATACCCAACTACATTCAATGTATTTGGTCAATGGGTCAAATACTTAAGTTTCTACCCATTTATATTACCCATTATAATATATACTAGTTATGTATATATTTACCCAATATGTAAACACTAGTTGTTGTACATATGTATTACTAAATCATAAAATCACTTATACTTGTTTTAGTGTTTTATATGAAAATGTAAGTGTGTTAGAAAACTATTGGCTCAAACCATTTACGTATTTTATTTGTTTCATTAAAATGATTTTACGTTTGTTATCGACAAAACATTAGAAGACCGTAAAATATAAATAAACGTTTTTACGGCTTATTTGTATTAACAATCTCCCCTTTTTTGTTGATGACAAAACATAAAATTAGTTTAAGGAAAAACTAAAATTCGTAAAAGTTCGAATTGGAGTTTTTACTCTCTTCTCCCCCTTTTTGTTGAAACAAAAAGAGCTTCGAAAAGAAACTAACACATTGTTTTAAGAAAAGAAAGAAAAAAAGTGTGAAAGAAAAAGATAATATAAATAGTAGAGAGCAAGTAACAGGAAGATTTCTCGTCTTAACTCCTCCTTGACGGGTCCATTCCTTTGTAAGGGCGTCAAGAAAAAAAATCCTAAGCTAGTTCATTTGCAACTATATTTGCAAAAGATTTCGTCTATGTGACGAATATGCTCCCCCTTGATGATTGCAACTTTTCAAAGGGACGTTAAGAAATGTAATCCTAATATTGCAAGTGATTTTGCAATGTATTGCTTTGACACAAAGCTCCCCCTAGCTTATTGTGTCAAAGTCTTCATGTGTAAATTGAAAATCTACAAAACAAAGGTTAGAGAGAAAGTATATAATACACAATTTCCTGCAAATAAGACTCAAGTTAGTAGAAAACTAGTCTTCTGTTGCACGGATCCCACAGTTCCCTCATTGTAGGGATCCGTCTAGGCAAAATGAAGGGATCCATCTGTCTCAGAACTAAAATATAGCAAAATGTGATGTACCAAAAGATGTTGGCATAAGAATGAGATATATATTAGAACAATAATCATATACTCAGAACAATATAGAAAATATCATGTAATTTCATTTAATAAAACTAGAGATATGATATACATGACTCTAAACACTAAGAAAATGAACAATACATGACTTTGAATTTCTAGACTAACTAAGTCGCGCTTGATACTAGGACACCACTAGAATTCTCTAGCTCAAGTTTGTTTAGGTTTAATCTTGTCGAAACGTTCGAGGAGGTGATAAAACCTGAAACGTTGATCTTCACGTACTTCATGTAACAAACTTTCAACATGTTGACAATGATAACAATCTTTGTCATGGCTTGGTAGTGGTGATGGAAGAAAGGTAATTGCTTGATGTGAGGGATCAAGTGAAGCGGGTTGAGGAGCCTCAAAAAAAGGAGGGATTGGCGGAGGCACATTCGAGGATGGCTCAACTAAAAATGGTGGTGGTAGAGAGGTGTCAACTTCCATGTGGTCGGGTGATTGACTTTGATGATTTCTCATAATCCAAAAGGGATTATTTGATGGTGACGGAGAAAAAGAAGCCGGAGCTAGTGTTGACTCAACACCTTGATTTTGTTCTACTATTCCTCCTAAAGAGGAGAAAGTTGTCGGTGGTGGAGGATGAGATGACCTAGGAGGAAAATCCTCTAGATTGTAGAGGTGTGGTGATGAGAGTGGAGTGGTGAATGATAGGGCTCTAGGCACCAATGGTGATGGTTTAGTGGAAATGGGGTTGTTTGGTTTAGGAGGTATGGTGGTGTTTGACATTGGTAGTTTTGTGGGAACAATCCTTTTTGGGATTGGTTTGATAGGCGGAGGGGAGATCCTACCATTTTTGGATTTAACGGGAGATGATTTCGTTGAGGAAATATCGTGTACAACACGAGCAATTTTCTTGGGTGGTCCTTTGGTGGATGAATTACCACTAGAAGCTTTCCTCATGATGAGATAATTCAAAGAGATTTGTAAATATTTCTAATTGCTGAAAATGAGGATGAAGATGATGACTTTAAGAGTCTTAACAATGTGGTTTATAAAGAAAGGGATTTGGCAAGTGCATTCAAGACTTAAGCCACTAAGATCCCTTGGAATGTGATGATTAGCATGCACAAGAGTCAACTTCAGAGTTGTAATGATCTAGAATCTTAATTAAGATAAGATGGAGTGTTCAAGTTAGCAAGATGTACTTGAAATGATTGTTTTAGCTAGAGTTGACATAAATCTGTCACCCGGATCCCACGGTTCCCTCCAATGAGGGATCCGTCTAGGCTAATCATAGGGATCCGGCTCTCAGCAGCTAGGAAAGGATAAAAATGATGTTTGTAAGGTCTAATGCCTATACCTTTTTGAGTGTTTCAGTCTTCCTAAGTGTCTTAAATGAAAGGGTACTTAAATGTTCAAAGGCAATGAGTGATATAGCTAATGATTGCCTTTTATGGAAGAAATTGGAACTTTTATGAGTAATAGTGAATGAACAAAGATGACACTAAAAACTTGAGAGTGTCAAATGGAGCTAAATGGTCCTAGAGACCAGATAGTAACTTAAGATACCATTTTGGAAGATATCTTAAAGGTTATAGAAAATGGAAAAACTAGAATTTGACCCATTTTGTGGTAAGGATGACTAAAATCAATTTGCTAAACTTGAGAGATTTCTAAAGCTAGATATATAATCATGTGAGGAATGATGTGTGATCATAAGAGAGGAAGAGTAATGAGTTTTGGTGAAATGATAGATATACAGGTGTCTTGAGTGTGATCTAAGTGAGTTACGCGTGAGTATGAAACTTTTACTCAGCTTGATAAGGACTCAATTTGTCCTAAGGCACCATGTTTAGCTTAGTGTGAGGTGATCTAAGGACATGTTTTGAAATATAATGATTGCAACTGCATTTCTGTTAGCCGGATCCCACGTTTCCCTAAGAGTAGGGATCCGTCTAGCACAAACTTAGGGATCCGTCTTCCTGCTAGACAGAACCTTTACAAAAGGTATGCAAGGGTTGCACAAAGCATCATATTTCCAAGCTAGTGTTTTCTAAGAGGTTCTAACACTAGTATAGTAGAGATATCAAATGTTAAATGTTTAATTTCATGAAGGAAATTACATTACATTGATAGAGCATGAGTACTAAGGATTGACCCTAATGAAAAGAAACTAAGTTTCTTGAGCTTTTTCGCTAGATGGATCATCAAATGGTTGATGAGTATTTGCTGATTCAGGGATGAAGAAAGTCTTCATGAGAGACATGTTTAGAGGCTCCATCATCTTGTTCACAAGTACGTACAACGGACTTTGGAATTGAGGGTAGAAGTGATGACAAAGGCGTGTCAAGAACATTCCATAAGGGATTAGTTTGTTCTTGGAGCCTTGAAGATTTACAATTCGCCTTGCGAAGAAGTAGGCGAGATTGTATGGTTTTTGTGTTAGCAAACAATACATTATGAGAGCACAACAAGCGGGAAGGATTTCTCGATTTCCCCTAAGACTCCAAACATTTTCATGTAGGATGAGTGCAAGAGGCTTGTACTCTTCTCGGATATCCCGTATATAGATAATGTTTGGATCAGAGTAATAGGGTCGAGGTTTGCATATCATGCGAGTCAAGTCTTGAGGGGAAAGTATGTGTGAACAATATGGACTATTTTCTTCACGATAGTTGAAGAGAGAATCAAGAGACCAATCTTCAGTGAAGGCACATTGTCCATGATTTGGAATTCGGAGGATGTGGGCAAATTGCCCAAGGGTTAGAACAAACTTTTGGAAGAATTCCAATACAAACCTTGGACATATTTTCTCATTAATTTCGAGAATACATTCTAGTCCTATGGTTCGGAAGGAGGTATTGATACCTTCTTCGTATTGTAGAGGAGTGTCAACAATACGTCCTTCATGGAAGTGACGGGTTTCGAGATTATTGAACCAACGGACATGATTACCAGGTATATTGGGTTCAAGAGAGATGTTAGGGGTGTAGACGCAAGTGAGTGAAAAGTCGAACTCATATTCATGCGACATAACGCGACCTATAGAAGTGAAGAGTTAATGAGACGTATTTAAGGCAAAACAATGATTACCTAACGTTTTTACTAGATATTTATTAACAATGATAATTAACTCACTTAATGTTTGACATTCTAGTGGAATATTTTTAGGAAGAAGACGATTTTTATTTTGCATGAAAAACTGTTTTCCAGAAGGACGGTTCTCACGGTTCCCTTCAAAGAGGGATCCGGCAAGCAGAACTACAGGGATCCGTGGATCTGTAGTGACGGAAAAAGGGTTTTGATAAAAACATAGGTTTTTGTATCTTATAGTTTTATACCAAGAAATATATATTAGCCAACATTCACTTTTAGCATGCATTATCGATTTCTAACGTATCTCAAGACCAAAAATACGAAAAGATATAAGGCAAAAGAAATGACAAACACATTATGAAAAATAAACTAGATAAATTAAAACATTAGTAATATTTCATTTCAATGCTAAGAACGATACAAGATTGGGTATATAACACCAATGTAGATTAACAACACAAAGTACATGTCTCCATAAGAAAACTTAATCATGGGGAACACGAGAGCGATGAGTGTTAAGACGATGAGTATGAAGGTGATGTAAACCATGTTGATGAAGGTCCTTCAAGTTTTTGGTTTGAAATGAAATGAGAAGAGAAGGAAGATGAAGTTTGAATGGGAGGTAAATTTTTGAAAGTGGAAGATTTGAAAAATGAGGATTTGGTGGAGTGGACGTCGGAGGGAAGATTTATGGGGAAGGAGGAATTTTTGAGATTTGTGTTTTGTTTTATTATTAGAAAAATATGATTTGGATTAAGTAAAATAAAATAAAACCTAGACTTTAGACGAAAGAGCAACACTGTAAAGACCCTTTTATCACGTATACCTTATCACAACTTTAGACACAAACACGCTTTATGCGTAAACCACAACAGTTACGCTATGCGTATAAGAAAGATGAAGAATAGAACTTGGTGACTTGAATGATATATTATGCGTATGTTTAGAGAGAAAAGGAAGAGAAGATGAAAACAATATTTCATAAGCAAACACACACACACACACCCCTCAAATGAGACTTTGAGGGGTTTATATAGTACATTACATAAACCCCCTAATGGGCTTTGGCTTGGGCTTCGTGGACTTGGATTGGATAACACATAATGAAAGGCTAGCTTAACTTAACTTATAGCCAATTAGCTTAGCCCAATCCACGAGCCCGTTGACTATTCTATCACGATATCTAACACACGTTACAAAGTTCCTAAACGTGAATGACCATCACTTCTAATAAAAACTATTAAGGCTAACAATCTCCCCCTAAGGGGTGGTCATTCAAAAGATGCTCCACTTGATTTGGTCTTTACTTTTCTTGAGCTAGAACTTTGTGTGTAGATATAGAATAGTCTTGAATCTTTGTTCCTTCATGCTTTGTGATCAGATAATGGTGTTGTCTGCCGTTGTCAACTTCGTTGGTTAGGTGTCTCCACGTCTTTCTCCACCATGCTCACACTTCTATTTGTCTTTTAGTTACCAATGATGTAGTTCTCGAGTCTTTAAACTTTGTAGATTCTTTGACATTGATGAAGAATCATCTTTAACTTTGAGTAGCCTTTGATTATGATGAGAACTTTCATGTGTTGTTGGTATAAGCATGTGTAGAATCTGCACGATCAATCCGCTCCGGAGCTTCCATAAGAAGAAAACATAAAACAGGTTAGTAATAAGCGGATTCCGGCACTTACAAGTTTGAATTTCGAGAGTGTTAACAGCATAGTGTGAAAACACGTCTCTAATTCTCACAAGGGCCGTTACTAAACTGGAGTCCCACAAGTGAGATAACGCGATATACCAAAATACATCTACAGTTCAGATGAGTCGCTGAGGTACACCGAAGCATCACCCCATGATTGTAGACCGTTTGAGACACACTAAGCGTAATCCACAGGGAGTTACCGAAGTGACCTGCTGTCAGGGCTGCTTGATGTTGACCCTGGCAGGAGTTTCCATTCAATCAATGAAGATCACAGATGTGAAACTTCTCATAAATGTTCTGGCAGATTGCTAAGACCTGCGTAGGACTCTAGAATATATCACTTGTGTCCTTATTGATGAACAACAAGCGATGTCATGTCAAGTGTTCCTATGAGATCTTTTGATGAATCTCGTGGCTCTAGACTCGATTAGTGCATTTTGGTTTTCCTGAGCGGAGACTAGGGAGATGGTCTCCTTCTTCAATATCAACTATCTCTAAAAGAAAGTCGATAGATTATGTAGGGTTCCCAGTGAGAATGAAACAAATCCTTTTAAGAGGAATTGAGTGGCTAGAAGGTTTAGTGCAGTGCGTCACTGGGTCCATGACGTCTTTGTCTTCAATACCAGTTTCATCTTAGTGACAACCAGTAGCATATGTATTGAACCCGGTTTCTGCCCTAAGGTTGAATATGAAGGGCTATTTCTTTTCACCCTTTTTCATTACATTTCTTTTTAATTCTTCAACCCCTTCTTTCTCCTTTCTCACATTACACCTTTTTTCAATCGTACCTAAGGACTTCTAATACTGACTATGGGTATTGTCCTTGGGTAGATCCCTCTGGCTCTGGCGGATCATAGGACGAATTTCCTATCATTAGACACCTTATAACTCCATGACTGTCCTATTGTTGCCATAAAACCATTTTCTTGAAAATCTCACGAGTGTTTATGATTGAAAAAATGTTTGTTAACACTTTGAGAGTTTTGTTTTCAGAAACACTCCCCCTTCACATATGCTTATATTGTTTTAACTGAAATCTGCACAGAGAGGGTAGAGTTCGCACTTTTGAATTGATCAACTTTCAATAGACAAGACCGATTCGAGACACGTTTACATCACTAGTGAACTAGCTTGAAATTATTACCCAGCCTGGTCAAGTCCAAAGAAAGTTTCTCGAAATGGTACATTCTACTTAGACAAGTCCTATTCGAGACACGCTTACATCACTGGTTAGACCAGCTTGAAATTATTACCCATCCAGGAACAAGTCTTTTCGAGTACTGACTTTATATTATCGTCAATTCATTGGTTATGACTGAGTCGAGCTCGTTTGAGATTCAAACACCGATCATAAAACATTTTTGATCACCTTTTAATCACGTTTCTCCCCCTCAAAAATAGCATATCTATGATGTTTTTTAAACAAAATGATTAAAAGATATGTTTTTCGGAAAGCATTTGGAGAGAAACTGATTTAGCATGAATTTTGGAACAATTTTGGTTTTATACTCCCCTTTAACGAAAGCATATTTTTCATACAGAAAATTTAGAATCAATTAAGGGTTTAGAGGGAGTTATCTTGGTTCCAAATGTGAGAGGTTTTGAAAAATCTTTTTGAAAAATTTCGAATCAATGGTACTCAAGATGATGAAGATTTTAAAAATCTTTTGAAGATATTAGAGAGAAGAAATATCTTCATTTGTTTTAGGATAAGTGCTCGATATTTATGAAAATCGATTTTGCGTAGCACTTTCCTTTCTTTAAAGATCGGGTTGCAAGCTGAAATACTTACAAGCCATTATGTTTTAAGGAATAGTGCTTGAAAAATATTAAAAACCTTTGATTTTGATAAGCACTTTCCTTTCTTTGAAGCGCGGGTCCTGAACTGATGTGTCCAAAAGCCATTATTTTGAAGTCCGGGTTTCGTACTGAAGTATACGAAAGCCATTAATTGAAGAAATTTTTGAGAAACGACATGTTTTGAAAAACATTAAAGAACTCTCGCTCAAGCATCTGTAAATACCCGTATCATTGTTGAATGACATTTCTAGAAACGTACAGAATATCGATTATACGAGAGACAAGTCGTGAGAAGAATATTTTTGGATTTTTAGAAATTTTATAATGTTTTTGTATTTTTTGAAAATTTTATATTTTTATATTTTGCTTTTGTTGGTTTTTCAAATTTTGTATTTTGTTTTTCAAAAATATTTACAAAGAAGATTTTAAGAAAGAGAAATTAAGTTGGGACAAGTAAAAGTGGAGTTAAGAGTGGAACTAGAAAAGGATTTCCATATGCGAAATTGGCATAAAGTTCTTCTTTACCACATGGGGTATATGAACCTTCAACACTTTTACAAGTACCTGCATCCACAGAAGAAGAATTTTCACAAATAACAGTGTTAGAAGTACATGATTCCTCACGGTGAGGGTGATCACTATCAATGGTTGTAGTGGATCTGACTTCCTTATCCGAATGATTGTCACTATTATCTGTGTTGGTGCAAGTATAAAAAATCTTTCCTGTGGGAATCCATCTAAGACCTACTTGGTTGAAAACTTTTCCCGTGGGTTTCCACCTAAGGTAAGATCTAGGAGTTGTTTTCTTATCAGATGCAGCGGAAGACTCATTTTTAGAAAAACTACGTCCTGAAGAGATCCACCTATTAGGTTTCCTTTTGATGTTCATCTTGTCAACGGGTTTGTTTCGGTTTGGAGTCTTAGTGGATTGTGCCTTGGCACGAGAATTATCTTTCTTGAGATATTGTGAGACACATGCATCATGATTAGCTGAAAAGACACATTTTTTACATGTAGTACAGACAAATTCAATATTCTTGTTTAAAACAGCAGCGCTAACTTTGTCACTACAGTCTTTTGGAAATTGATTCTTGTTCGAAAAAGACTTAGAATTCCTAGTGTTGTTTTCTAAGGGCATAGCATTCTCTTTTGCGCAACTACTCTTAGATGTAAGCCAATCCATAGTCTTTTGTAGAGTGTTCCTAGGTAATGGTTTACTACTACTAGTAGTGCCTTGAAATCTTGTAGAATTCATCACCCTAGATGTTGCACCTAGAATTCCATCTTTTCGAGTCTGTGCCTTTTTCCTAGCTTCTTCTAGATATTGATTTTGGACCATGTCATTAGAACCCATGATTCTTTAACTGGATTTTTGGTCACATTCCGTATACTATTCCTAGAAATGCCAGGTGTAATCACTTTTGGTGTTTCAGCAACTGCTTTTCCTTTTTCAAAACTTTTGATTATTCTCTTTTTAATAGGCAGGGACTGTGGAGTGACTATTTTTGACAAATCATTTTTCTCATTGACTTTTGGAGGAGGCATAGAAACAGACATTTTTGGTTTGGAAACCGGTTTGGGAACATTTGTTTTCTCCTCAGTCAATGGTTTTGCAAACTTAGTATCCACAGCCTTTCCTTTTTGACATTCCAGCTGAGCCCTCAAAAGATCATTTTTCGCTTTCATGTCATTGTAGGCACGCTCATACACAGTTTGTCATATTTGCATTCCTCGGTTTTTCGATCAAGTTGTTTAAAATATGAGACATTTTCTTTTTCAAGTCTTTCAAGAGCCTTTTCATATTTTGAAACAATTGCGGAGGTCTCAGACTGGAGTCTTTCATGATCTTCAACAGAATATGTTTGTAAAATAATGGACATGATATCAGTAGTCAGAACATCTTCAAAGAGAGAGTCATTTAAATTTTCCAAAACTTTGATGTGTTCAACACTGTCATTAGCTTGCTTTACCAGGGATTTATGGTCCTTGACAAAGTCAGCTGTTTCTTTCAAAAAGGCTTGTTCAAAATAAATTACCCTTGAGTTGATGTTATTCAGCTGAGGGGCAATTTCAGTTTCAAAATACTTTTTTTGTTCAATATCAAAACTATTAAACCAGATGTTGGTTGTAATATGAGTTTTAGTTTTAACAGTCTCCTGAAGTCGCCCAATTCTAGTTTTAACATTGTCTAAAATGCTTCGCGCATCACTTGTGTTAAAAGGATTGTTTGAAGATATTTGTTTAATGTTCGAAAGAGATTTGGAGACAACAACTGGTTTTGAAACTGATTTTGAAACAGGTGTTGACACTTTGTTTGAAACACTTGGTTTGGTGGAAAACGTTGATTGAGAAACAAACAAAATACCATTAATTTTGTTCCATTTGTTATAATCAATTGGTTTGATTTCAGAATTCTTTTGTTTCATTTTTGATCTACTCTCCTCAGATAGTTCCAACGTTTCAAGAGAATCATGCACAATTATGGGTTCATGCAAAGGTTTTCCATTGTTCAACACATTCTGAGATTTCTGAGCTTTCTTGAGAAAACAAGGAGGTGAGTTACCAAGAGCCATTTTATGAGAAGTATGAGAAGTATGTAAGCATACTTATTATTTAAGCTAATGTTATCTATAGATAAGTGGGAGATCATACCTCTAATGCACTTAGAAATGTCTTTACAAATGACACAACAAATGTCACAAGACAACTCCAGTTCCTTCGTGTTTAAGATACCTTCTTAGGGAAGGTATTATTGTTATCAAGCACTTCCTATGGCTTGATAGGTATAAGCTTTAACTAAGCAATATGACAAGGAAGGTTAGTGCAATAAAAAATAAGAAAAATGTTGTCATCTAATCAACATCCAAACAAGGTGTTTTAAAACATGGTGTTTGTTTTTGTAACAAGACCTTCTTTGTAGTTTTCAATTAAACATGGATCGTATCAAGTTTTTAAAGTACAATATACTCTAAAAAACTTGGTAACGAAGCTCCGATGCCAATTGTGAAAAACTAGAAGGGGGGGTTGAATAGTTTTACCGATTAAAACTTGGTTTTAAACTATTTAGATCGACTTATGTCAATCTATTTAAACATGTGTGTTGGATGTTGATAGACAAGCATATATAACTATGTAATGAAAGAATAAGGAGTAAGAAGCACAAAACCACAACGCGAGTATTTATAGTGGTTCGGCTACAAGGACACCTTCCTTGCCCTACTCCACTCCTCGAGTCACCTACTCGAGAGTTTGTAAACACTACACGACACCAACTTCTTATGGCGGAGAAGCCTTCACAACGTCGCCTACTATTTTTCCGGTACTAGGCTAACCACCGGGTTCTTTCACAAGGGAGAACCACACCTATCACAACGTTGCCTACCCTTTATCCAGTACTAGGCTAAGTACCGAGTTCCATTACGATGGAGGAACTACTACCCAACACTACAACAATAACTAACCCCAAAGGAGATCCACTCCTTATAACAACGTCAACAAGGATATCAATATCCTTTGACCTAATAATAATCTCTCTTGTACATCGAGCACACCATATCGAATGTACACCTTAGGCACCTTTCACTAATGCCTTTGACTCGATCTCAAGGCACCCTTCACTAATGCCTTGTGACTTGACTTCTAGGCACCCTTCACTAATGCCTTTAGCCTTGATTTCTAAGCACCCTTCACTAGTGCTTTCAATACGGACGTTCGACACCTTTTCACTAATGTCTTCGTCTTGACCCTTTAGACATCTTTCACTAATGTCTTCAACACTACACTTCTTATGAGAAAGAAGAGAACTATCAACAAGAGAACCTCAGTAGTCTTGATGATAACGAAGCATGGCAACTCATGGACTTGATCTTGCTCGACTTCAAAAGGTGGTGATCTCGCCTTTAAGAGGAACCTAGAGAATCACACAAAAACAAAACTACATACATAGATCACTTGGATCTGAGGTTAGAGAGTTTATAACTTAAAGAGAAAATATATGAGGAAGGAGTGAGAAACAATGAAGAAATGGCTCACTATTTATAGAGGAAAAAAACAGCTACTGTTCCACGGATCTCACGGATCCCTCACTTGAGGGATCCGTCCAGTGTATTACTGGGGATCCGTGGGACGCTCCTCTTTGCCCATGGGTTTTGGGTTATGGGTCATGGGTTATGGATCATGGGTATCCAAGTAGATACAATGTATCTACAAGATGCAATTTATCTAGTCCATGGGACATGGGTTAAAACCATGGGTCATGGATAATATCCATATATGACTTATGCATGATGTCATGCAATGGGTATGGGTCATGGACTTTGGGTTATACCCAAATACATTCAATGTTTTTGATCAATGGGTCAAATACTTAAGTTTCTACCCATTTATATTACCCATTATAATATATACTAGTTATGTATATATTTACCCAATATGTAAACACAAGTTGTTGTACATATGTATTACTAAATCATAAAATCACTTATACTTGTTTTAGTGTTTTATGTGAAAATGTAAGTGCGTTAGAAAACTATTGGCTCAAACTATTTACCTATTTTATTTGTTTCGTTAAAATGATTTTACGTTTGTTATCGACAAAACATTAGAAGATCATAAAATATAAATAAACGTTTTTACGGCTTATTTGTATTAACAAAAACTATTTTGTTACATAAACAGAACTAACTACTAAATAGCTAAACAGTACTAACTTCGTTCTGCCAGACTTAACATTAGTATTGGCAGACTTAACTAAGACAAATAGCCTACTAGACTTAACTATTATCACTAGCAGTATTAAGTCTGTTACATACATAATTCCCAACAAATGGTGAATCTATTTTAAGGGAAGCATGTCAAATACGTTCCTTGATCTCGTTCTTAAATTCAGTTTCATATACTTTCTGTTTTCGTCTTTTTTTATAAACTTTTATGTTATGCTTTTTGTTTACGAATTTTTGTTTACCCAATTACACTTGTATTGTATTGTATCCTTGTTGTGTTTTTTTATTAAGGATATTCTTCCCTACAATCTTAAAATAGATTATCGTCATAGTTAAATCAGAAAAGGATACGAGACACAGAAAAGATTCTTATAAAAAAAACTTTTGAATTAAGTGATTTTTTATTCAAGTCGATAACTTGCGCTTTGAGAAAATTTGCATATTTATTTCAAATAGACGGTGTTGCAATCTTCATAAAAGAGATTTTAAACCATGTTTTATGAACCGATGTTTGCTACTCTGGTTTGTTGTTCAAAAACCCCCTCAAAAAGGTTATTTCTAAACAGCACTTTACGAGCACATTATATTCATACGGCCCCTAAACAATTCTTCAGGTATCTACACACTACAACAACCTTAAAACACAATTTTATAACGGTTTTTAGCACTTGTTTGCTTTCCAAACAACCTCGCAAAACTGTTTCGGTCCAAACAGCCTCTTATGACTATTTCTGTCCAAACTGCTCATTTAAGTTGATGTTCCTCCGATTACAACAGTTTATTTGGTGCCTTATAAGTTGACCGGGTATGTTAAAAGGAGTTTGTTTCATGATAACGTGTGTGTGCAAGATTAGTATACTTTGTGTGTTTTATGTCGAAACATTTTTCCTCCAAGAAATTGTTTCATCAAAGAAACAAAATTGCGATTTGTTGCATATAATACAAAATATTAGCAAGCTATGCAAGTTGTGCACAATGTCTTTGTGCCTACAAGCCAAACATACCTTATTTGAGAAATTTTGTGTAATCAGCCTGTGTGCCGAATATTTTTTTGTACCTTTTGGAAAACTAGAAGGGGGGTTGAATAGTTTTACTGTTTAAAATCTTAATTGTTTTGAGAACTTATTGTAAGATCAATTGATATAGATAAAAGATGTGTTAGTGAAGAATAAATAATATGAAAGCAATATCTAATAAGTAAGTAAGGAAAGAAACAATCAAACCACGACAAGGTTGTTGTTGGAAACGCTTCTAAACTGTTTTAGCAAGTGTTAGTCATTTGTATGTAATAGGTTGCATTTATATGGCTTTTATGTTAGTAAGAAAGGCTAAGCTTATGTAGAAAGCCCATAAGCCTATGCAAAGGCCCAAAAGGCCAAGGAAGGGACTAGATGTGTTGCCCTAGCTCCCTTCCCCTATAAATACTTGTTTACTTCTCATTTGAGAGGTGGTTGCTCACTCTTAATACTATACGCATAACTTTTATCATTCTATCGTGTGTTTGTGTGTTCAACCCTCTATCTTCATCTCATTTCTATCATCTGCATACTTGTGTTAACTTATGGTGACCTAACAGTGGTATCAATCGTCATCTAGTTGGGTGAAACGGTTTGTTTTTGAAGTTTTATTGTCTACGCGTAAGGTTTGCTCGTTCTTCATCTTTCTCGCGCATAAAACTTTGATTTTTACATTTGAAACCTCAAGATTCTTATGGGTTAAGGTTTATATAGTGTTAAAGATTCTAGTTTTTGCAAAAAGTTTCAAACTTTACGTGTTTTCTTTCGTTTTTAAACTCGTTTTCATCTTGGTATTCATCTTTACGCTTAAGCTTAAAAATCACTTTATTATATCAAGTTCAAAACTTTCTTGTTATTTTGGTGTTTTTGAAGCTGTCTCATCATAAAAATCAAGTGTACAAAATATTTTAGTGCATAAAAATCAGTTTTGCTGAATTCTGTCAAGTTTACGCCTAAGGAACCCTAGCTTCTACGCCTAAGTCTGCAGTTACACATAAGAAATTTTCGCCTCGATCTTCAAAGCTGTTGGTAACTCAGTGATTTTCTTGCTTGGATAAGCCTGAAAACATGTCGACTTGTGGATATCTTTTACACTTGGACAAGTGTGAAAGATTTTGGGTAAAACCCTAAGTTTACACCTAAGCATAAAAGCTTACGAGTAACACTTTAAGCCTAAGTTAAATATTAAGCCTAAGGTTTCTTACTTCTAAGCATTTAGTTTATGCCTAAGCTTACGTTTAACCTAAAGCTTACATGTAAGAAGGATTTACGCCTAAGCCTATAGTTTACGCGTAAGTGGACGTTACGCGTAACTTCATCAGTCTACGCCTAAGCTTGTTTGATTACCCCTGAAAGTTCTTCATCAACAACATCAAGTTTCATTCGACTACAAAGATCCATCATCTACACAAGTTTCAAGATGTCTCAACCACCATACTCCAACTACTTTCCTCATGAGTATCCTCAACAACAACAACAACAACTACAACAATATCCTCAACAATAATTTCAACAACCATCATCAGTTTACTTTCCTCAAGGTTCACAACCTCTTCCACCACAAATCCCTCAACCAAACCCTCGTCAACAATATCAGCATGCTAACTACTTCCAATATCAGTTTCCAGCTAAGTATGCTATGAATGTCACAACGCAAAAGGAACCTTCTTGGTTTGCAAAAATGTGTGAAGCTTTAAGCAGCCAACAATCCATTCATGAAGCTGGATCCCTTGATAGACCTCCAATGCTCATTCCCGAAAACTAGATCAATGGGTGATACGGTTTTTTAGGTTTTGTGATCTCAAGAAACCACATGGTAAGTTTTTGAAGAAGGTCATCCTTGAAGGTTGATGCAGGTTTTACTGACCAGGTTTTAATATTTATAATGTCTCGTTATACCTATGGTTTACCCTAATGCACTAACGGGCAGTGTACCCGGTCGTGTGTAGTGTAGTATTCGGTAAAACCGAGGTCGTCCCAAGAGCTATGTGTGTGGATTAATACTAAGTCTAGGTGTCACAGATTTTAAGATGGTTTAGATATCGAATTAACTAATTAACTACTAAAGCAAATAAAGGCAAAGGATGTGATCAATAGAGAAGAGTGGTGCTAACCTAGTTATTCATCCTAGCTAGTAATGTTTACGTCTAATTACTTCTAATTACTTCAGGTGGGGTCAAAGTCGAGAGGACATCATTTGGTCAGTTCGCCCTAACCTATCAGCAAAGAGCCACCACTGGAGAAGTCAGGTGTCCCCTCATAAGTCCAGTTGTTCCTGGTCCCCTAAGGCAAGTCATTAAGTTCCGCTACATGCTAGATTTATAATAGTGAGTGCCCGGGCGCTAGCATCTTAGACACTCACCCCCTAATTATTAAGTTCATCTAAACGTTAGGTGATCAGTTGGTCAAATCGCACAAGTAGAAAGGGTCGTCAGTTGGTCATATCTTACCCTTCCTGTCTCAGTCTACTCACTTAGGGTCAGCTGGTCATATCTCCTAAGCAACTAGCCTCTACCGCCATTCAAAACTACCGAAACAAGGGTAGCTACAAATAAAATATGCATGCATACACTTAGAAATAATTATACGGAAGCAATGTAAACGCAAACGAAACAATTAAGGAATCATAACTAGGCCAGCACCAAGAGGTGCTTAGCCGCTCATATTAACCATACAAATCAATTCAATTTTAAATGTTACGAAATACATGAATCAAAAGTAAAGAAAAGATAAAAAGCTAATGCTTATCGTAGGGGAGTGATTTCTCCCTTGGAGATAGCTCCGTATGCTCCTCTAGATCTGCCTTTGGTTTCTTCTCAAGTTCTCTGATTGTTGTTTGTGAAATGGGATGATTTGAAATGCTGGAAATCGTGGGGTATTTATAGGCTAGATCTTGGTTATGGCGTAACTAATAAAATAGTAACGCCGTAACATATAACTTCTTCGTAAATTACACTAGATCTGCTGGTTACGGCGTAACCTTAGAAGGGGTTACATCGTATCTTCAATAAATCTTGGTTACGCCGTAGTTGATGCATGAGTTACGGCGTAATTATCAGCGGCGCGGAACCTCATTTGACCTAATATGGTTACGTCGTAATCTTTGGGAGAGTTACGCCGTAATCTTCTGATAAGTTGGTTTTCTAAGTCACGCTTTAGTTACGGCGTAATGTGATAGATGAGTTACGCCGTAACTTCTTCAAAGTGAGCATACTATGATAAATCTTTAATAACTCTCCAATTCCACGTCTCTTTAGCTCCAATGCTCGTAATTTACCTGAAAGTGGAATATAATGGAAAACAAGCATAAATCCATATAAATGATATAAATTACAAGCATTATCGGGGGAAATTGACACTTAATATTCAGGATAATTTGATGTTATCAAATATCCCCCCACTTGAACTCTACTTGCCCTCAAGTAGACCTTGTTAGAAAGATTCACCTGGAAAATATAAGTTTACAAATCCATTATGCTAGAATAAAACAAAGCCGAACACCTCACGAAAAGGGAACGAAACACTCAAATCTCTCAACTATTCTAAGTGTCAATTTCGGGGTGATCACTCAATCGCACAGTCATAGCATGTATTCTATCATAAGCTTGGCGGTTACACAAATCTCCACCACTAGAGTTAAGGGCTGAACAATTTTCGAAGGCAATATGGGTAGACACGACAAAGGTTAAGGGTGACTCGTCATTACTAACATGTCACGGAAACGTGGACAAAATCAATGATACATTACCAAATCCATGGCCAAAATACCAAAGATTGCTCGCTGCATCACCTATACACGTTTCATGACTAAAGGGTAGGATAAGACATGTGATATATAAATGGTGTAAAATAAAAATCAAGCAAATAGTCTAAATCTATAACCAAGTCATCACCACTTACTGTCCGCCCAAAGTTCAAGCTTCGAAGTTAAGAAACCGGATCATGATATACTAGGTAGATGTGTCATTAGAGGACGTCATGATGGACACACTACCTTTTCTTCAACTGTTGGCACAATTACCAACTCTAATCTTCAAATGTGACTGAGGTGGCCTCCTCGATACTAAATCTATATAAAGCTCATAACATAGTGCTTATAACATCGCACTTTACAATAAACTAAATAACTATTTTTTTTTTCAAACAAAAGCATAAAAACAAAACATAATATCCCCCCACTTGAGATGAACAATGGGAATTCGGGGGGTCTTCAATGATATTTTAAGAATATGTCGTCGACGAAAGCGTGATTCCCGAACCTTTCAACTTGAACCTTGAACTTAGGCAAATGATGACTTCCCAATCACAAATAAAGACGGTGTATAGGTGTAACGAAACAATATATTGGGTTAACAAAATGAAAGGAATGGCTCAGATGGGTGTATCTAAGGGTATCTTGCACTGAAGGTGAGTGCAACAAAAAGGTTTCACATGGGGGTCGAGAAGTCGAGGTGACTAATCGAAAGACACACAATGGTAGGCTATTTGGGTGATAATCCTATAATACTGCCTTCTTAAACTGAAAAGTCCAAATACATCGAGCTAACTCAACATACCTCGTCTATGGTCTCGAAATGATGCAAAGGCCAAGTTCTAAAGTTTACAACCTACCGACATACTCATAATTTGGTGGATTTGGGGTAAAATATTGGAAACGGATAAGGCTAATCTCACCATATAATATCAAGGGTTGTATGTGCTCGGCTAAGGTCTAATCTAGTTAGGTTAAGAAAAATATGACAAAATTCTAAAAATGGCATAATTTTTCAAAATAAACTAGAAAAACGAGGGCAAAATAAAGTTCAAGAGACAATTCTACTCCCTTCCCCCCACTTGAATTGTACAAAGTCCTTTTTGTACTAAGCGTTAAATAAAGGTGAAGAGAAAAAAAGAATTAGAGCGAGAACTTCCCTGAAATTTGTTCCAAAAAGAAAGAAGGCCCACGAAACGAGTCGTGCCTTCGTATAAGCATCCAAAAGCAAACTTCAATCCCTGAAATCACACTACCGACAAGAATAATTCTAAAAATAAAAAATAAAAAATGAAAAACAAACCTAACTCACTTTCGTAGGAATCACGGTTGCATTTAGCATATGAAACAAGCCTTTTAAAGCACTTGGTGTCCCAAGTGGACGAGTGAAGTCTCGTGAGGGTTTACAGGGAACACACCCACAAAGTTCATTTAAGATACTAATACAAGGTTAATGTGTTTAAAATGAAAGTAGTGCAGAGGATGCCGTAACTAGGCAAAACCTGGCATACGCTGCAAGAGTGTAGCTACGGCGTAACCACTGAGATGGGATTACGTCGTAATTGGTAATGCATCAGAAGTTCTACTGCAAGGGGCCTGTTATGGCGTAACCATGAGAATGGGTTACGCCGTAACTCTGGTCAGATCAGCATGCTGCAGTAGCATTTTCTCTTCGTTTCCTGCAAAAATGGTTAAAAACACAAAACCCAACAGAAATAGAAATAAAACAAAAGAAAGGGATAATTCGGGTTGTCCCTCGAAAGAGCACTTTTCTTTATTTACGAGCCTTTAAGTTAGACTCAGAGCCTCAGGGTTTTATGGTGACCTTTGGACTTGGCCAACTTCCTCTACAAGTTGGCGGCAATCATTCATCCATTTGATAAAAAAAAATTCTTGCAGTGTTACCTATGCTACATGTTCCAAATTTTTGCGAGAGCCACTCATTAAATGATATACATGACTTTCCCCAGTCGTCACCTTCGGCTATAGGACTAATTGTTGTACTCATGTTTGATCTTTCATCATTGGTTATTGCATCCGTAAGGCGATAGTTATCGTAATTGCATTTCCGTTGTTTTACTAATCCCGTATTGATTTCTAAGTCTCCAAATCTTATCTTGTACCAATCTTCAAATGATAATTTCCCAAATTTTATATCGTGGCTTTCAGCCTCATGAGGGCATATCCATTCATTCACCCTTCCCTCACAAAATTTACGAAAAGGGTTACACGAGGGCCATGCTGTCATTGATTCTTTATCCATGGTTAATATTGGGTTGCAGTAATGTTTGTTTGGATTCGGAGCTTCCTTAATACCTTTGACCTGGACAATCTTTTCCTGTTCCGGCTTACAACTATCAACATTTTCTCCACCATTATTAGTACTAGGATAATAATTAAAAGGTGGATCGAGCGATTGAACATTAACGACATCAACTTTATTTGAAACTTCTAATTTTGGTTTTAATTGTTCTTTCATGCTGAAAGTAATTTGTTCATTTTCAGTTCCCAAAGAAATTTGTTTTTCAAAAACCTTAATTTGTGCACGACAAGTGGCCAGGAAAGGTCTTCCAACAATTAAGTTGTAAGTCTCCCATTTTCCCATATCAATAACCACAAAATCAGTGGGAAAAAGGAATTTTCCACTTTTAAGGAGCACATTATTGACTACTCCCCTTGGTACAGCTTTAGAGGAATCAACCATTTCTATCATCATTGTTATTTCTTTTAAATTGGTAAGTTTTATTTTATCAAACAAAGTGGTAGAAATAACGTTTACCCCAGCCCCCAAATCAGCTAATGCGGGAATTTTAAAATTACCGATAGTGCATGGAAGAAGAAAAATTTCCTGGTATTGTTGCTTCTCAGGAAGTTGGCTTAGCAGGTCCTCTTTCTTTGGCTTATATTGTGCAAATATGGCTTTGCAGGCAATGGCTTTGGCATTACTGGTCTCAAGGTTTTTAGCTAATTGCCCAATTTGGGTTTCAAGGTTTTTAATTGCAGCATCTTGGTTTCGCAAGTTCATGTTGGTGTCTTCTTTTACCTTGACCATCCATTCTTTGAGTCTATCGCCCTTTTTTGTAGATTCCTCGATGTGCCTATGCTTTATTTCATCAAGGCTTGGTCTAGGAGGATTGTTGTTGACTCTTGTGTAGAACCCTGGGGACTTTTCTCGGTATCTGGGCCTGTTACCATTGTATTCGTTGAAGGGAATTCCACTTCCATATTTTACTTCTTCAATCCTTTTAACTTCCTCGTTGGAGGAACATTCCTTAGTAGGGGGAGCTCCATTGTGTCCACTTCGTTCTACCTGTATGGAATGCACATTTTCTTTGAGCTTCTTCATGTGTCTTCCGAGACTTTCTAATTTGTTGTTTATTACTGCAAGACCTTCCATATTTCCATTCTTACTTCGGTTGCTTCCCCCATTGTGCCATTTGTGAGAGTGGTCAGCCATCTTCTGAATAGTTTCCAGAGCCAATGTTGGAGTCATTCCAGGAATTTGTCCTTGAGAATCGATCATTTGCCTTGAGGAGATGTTCAGACCTTTGTAAAAGACGTTCAACTTTTGTTGGCTGTTAAGGTCGTGAGTAGGGCAATTGTATAATAATTCGTTATACCTTTCCCATGCTTGGTACAATGTTTCATCACCCTCTTGTTTGAAGTTATGGATTTCTTCTAATTGCTTAGCAGTCCTGGATGGAGGATAGTATCTCTGAATGAAATACTTTTTTAGGATAGTCCAGGTGTTGACAGTTCCAGCAGGTAATCAATCAACCCACCTTTTAGCAGCTCCAGTGAGAGAAATAGGAAACACACGTAACATGACATCATTGTTTGAGACTCTAGGAATTTTGAATTGGCTGACAATGTATTCCACGTTGTCTATATGCTCATGAGCATCATTGGTAATGCTTCAAGAGAAAGGGTTTGCACGCAATTCCCTCATAAATTGAGGTTTGATTTCGAATTGAGCATCTTCTTCAATGGCCGGCCTAACAATCCTTGGTCCTTGTTCTTCTCTTGTTAAGGCCAAATATTCCTCGAGAGTGAGGGTATCAATGTTAACAACTTCCATGGTACCTGAAACTTGAAAAGTGATCGTGAGAATTTGAGAAAATTTTAAAATAAAACAAAAATAAAAGACTTAATAGCAATCCAAATATAACTCCCCGGCAGCGGCGCCAAAAACTTGATGCAGGTTTTACTGACCAGGTTTTAATATTTATAATGTCTCATTATACCTATGGTCTACCCTAATGCACTAACGGGCAGTGTACCCCGGTCGTGTGTAGTGTAGTATTCGCTAAAACCGAGGTCGTCCCAAGAGCTATGTGTGTGGATTAATACTAAGTCTAGGTGTCACAGATGTGGAAAACTAGAAGGCGGTTGAATAGTTTTGCCGATTTTAAGTTAGTTTCAAAAACTTTAGATTCGTTAATATGTGAGATCTTATGGATGTTGAGAAAGTATAGATCTAATGATAAAGCAAGTAAATAAAGTAAAGCAAAGGGATAGAAATGACACAACTAATTTATAGTGGTTCGGCTACAAGGATACCTTCCTTGCCCTACTCCACTCCCCGAGTCACCTACTCGAGAGTTCAAGCACTATGTCAACAAAATCCTTCACTTGGCGGAGAAGCCTTCACAACGTTGCTTACACCTTTTTCCGGTACGAAGCTAAATACCGAGTCCGCAACACGGTGGACCAAACCAACACGATTATTACACAACAAATATGTGAAATATCAAATACAAGATCTTCGCTACAGAAATCTTGCGGAGTGACAAATCAATCAAGGACCCCTTGCTTGGATGACTTGTAGAATGCTCGTGATCTAGCCTTAGAGAAGGACCTATATGAGAATCACAATAGAAAGAAAGAAGAACAACTCTCTAGATTAAGTGATCTATATGTTAGAAGAGAATGAGAGTGTTTGAGAGATTTAGTAAGAAGATGGGTGAGTTAGAATGAAGAAATGGCTCTCTATTTATAGGAAATTTCTTACACTGTTCCTCGGATACCACGGATCCCTCCCACTTGGGATCCGTCTAGTGTAATCCTAGGGATCCGTGGGACGCTCCTCTTTGCCCATGGGTTTTTTGGTTATGGGTCATGGGTTATGGGTTGGTCCATGGGTTTTCCTTAGATTCAATGTATCTAAAGTATACATTGTATCTAGCCATCTTGGGTATGGGTTAGGATCCATGGGTTACGGTCCATGGGTTATGGTTTTTACCCATCCTAATAACTATTACAACAAATGATTAATTATAACATTTTTGTATTAAATGGCTATATGTAAATGCTTTACAAAAATAACATGTATCCTTATAATTGTACTTAAGATAACATTATATTTGTTATCAACAAAACACAAAGAGATCGCAAAATATTAATAAACGTTTTGACGGTTTATTTGTAAAACTTAAGAATAGATGTATGTTTTGAAATCCCCTAAGTTTTACTTCTTCTCCCCCTTTTTGTAGAAACAAAAAGTTAACCCTTCGAAGAAATAAAAGTGTGGAAAAATTAGTCCACGTATTGCTTCCCCCCCCTTGACGGTAGCCCCCTAGTTTGGGGCGTCAAGTGAAGAAAAAATAAAAAATCCTACAAATAGAAAGGTTAGTAACATGCTTATGTAATCTCGTGATTGACAAGAATCAAGATTGGGAGACAAGGTATGTAAAAAAGGCCTTGTAATAAAACAACAAAGTGTAGTGGTTTTTATGCCACCTACAAGCATGTAAAAATAAGAACAAGACTTGTTCTTGAAAATGACTTCAAAAGAAAAGGTACTAAAAATAGAAAATAGTAGTAATGATTCCTTCCATGCTTGCATAAGGTTATGGATGTGTAATGGTATTGATGCGATCAGGGATGAGGTTGAGTATGAATCGCATTTCTTCCCTAACTTCTATTGCAATTTCCCTAGTGGATTGGCAATGTTCACAATGTAAGTGATGTGGGTAATGAGTACGGAAATCTTTCGGGTTGTTTTGATTTGTGAGTTGTGGAAGTTGTGGTGGAAAAATAGGAAAATACGGATCAAAGTCCGAAATGATTGGAAGTGGTGATGGAAAAGAACCTAGATGTTCTTGTAGTTTAATGGGAGCTAAAGGTGGTGATGTTTCAAGATCATTGAATATTGTGTTTGGAGAAGTTGGAGGTGTCAAAAATGCTATTTCTTTTTGCTTTGGTTTTGAAGATCTTGTTGGAGTCGTAAGGAGTTCCAAAAGAGTGATGTTAGGTGGTGAGTGATTTGTTGATGAAGTTGGTGTACTCGTTGGTGATGAAGGAGGTGCTATAATGGAAGCATCTTGTGGTGAGGTAGTTGATGGTGATGAGCCATATGATGATGGTTTTCCTAAGCAACAAGATCGGATGTTAATCCGTGCGGATATCCTAGAGTTTGATTTTGGTATTTTGGAAGGTGGAAGTACAAAGGTTTGGGTTTCATGAAGATGATTGTTTGTACTAGGTGATTCATCTAAAGAATTTTTGAATGACATGGTGTAGTTTGTTTGTGAATATGAGATGGGTTATGCAAGCATTTTGGGAGTTCTATATATAGAAAAAAAACAAAGCATTGTAATGAATGCTTGACCCAAAATGTGGATTAAAATCTAATGATTAGATATGAATTTAAGGCATGTGATCATGAGAACACAAGCATTAAAGAACATACTCCAAAAAATAAAACAAATGTGGATTTTTCATCCAAAGTGAGAAAAATAGAAGGTAAAAACAGCTTCTGTCTCACGGATCCCACAGATCCTTCCCTTGAGGGATCCGTCCAGCATGAAGGCTGGGATCCGTGGGTCTGGTGTTCCAGGCAGCACAAAATTTTCCTTTTGGAAACATTTTTGCCTAGTGTGTGCCTATATGCAAACTATTTGGAGTTGCGGTTATCTCGACTCCTAAGAAAAAAGAAAAATAAACTAGAAGTGAAAAAGTAGCCTATTGAGATAACCCAAAAACACATATTTAGTACTTGAGTACGTAATTTTGTGTTTATCAATGCTCCTAATTCATTGTCGCTTAAATGAATGTACCCGAACATACATATTAGTTATGTATCTCCTTTAGCATTCACAAGACATGAGATGCAATGAAAACGGGTTTTTACTTTGTATTAACAATGAAAAAGCGTGTTAGGAATTGGAAATTCCATAGTGAAGTGTCGGTCACCCCATCAATAGTCTAGCATATGTTAGCTTGTAGACATTTCGTTATTTACTAGTTATTTAGTTAGTTATTTAGTTTAGATCAACACCGTGGAGGACGGACGGGTCTTTACCCACTGTATGCCTGATCCACAGTCTGAAGGAGGACGTTTAGTATGTAACTATAAATACCCTCTACCTCCCAAGGTAGAGGGTTGGACCTTTCATTCTAATCTAACCTTTCATGTTTTCTTTCACTTTCTCTCTCTAGAAAGGCTCCCATCCTACTTTCTCTCTCTAAAACCTCTAAACTATATGCCCCATTTGATATGTTATGATGTGTTTGTGAAATCCAATATGTAATAATTGGTATCAAGAGCCATGGTTTGATCATCTTTCTTACATATCTTTGGATTTCTAGTGGTTTTAGATGGTTTTTGAGTTTGAAAAAGTTTAGTGGTTTTTGCATCATTTGGATCATTTCTAGTGTTAAAGTTTGAATTTTAGGTGTACTTTTGTGTTTAGATCCATTGTGAGTGCTTGGGTTTTGATTTGGTAAGCTTGAATCACTGTGGTTGAGCTTGTTTTGGATTGAAAAGTGTGTTTTTGAAGTTTTTCTTGCTAGCGACTTGGTTCTCGTAGTGTTTTTCATCGTAGCAACTTGCTTCAGTAAAAGGTAGCGAGTTGTAGTGTTAATTGTTAGCGATTTGGTCCTAGCGACTTGTCTATTGAGACAAGCCGACAAACAGTACAACTTAGTGGATTCTCCACTACGGCTAGCGACTTGGTGAAGTTAGCGACTTGCTTTCAATTTTGTTAGCGACTTGTACTTAGTATTCTTAGCGACTTGGTGTTAGCGACTTGGACCTTAGCGAGTTGCTCTTTAGCGACTTGTCAGCTTAGCGATTTGGTGCTTTAGCGACTTGTGGTTAGCGACTTGGTTCATAGCGACTTGTGCTTAGCGACTTGAGGCTTTAGCGAGTTGTTACTTAGCGACTTGGTGACTCTAGCGACTTGTCTTACTAGCGACTTGTTGACTTTTCCCGACAAAACTTCAAACGGCCATAACTTTTGAACCGTAACTCCGTTTTCAGCGTTCTACCCATCAAAACGACCGTGAGAACGAGGAGAAAGGCAGGCTGAATTAACTAGATTCGGGTCAACCTTCGAGGCCTAAATCCGCTCCGAACAGAAGTTATTGAGGTTTTTATGTTTTCTGACCTAAATTTCTCCGTAAAAACGGGCATAAACCAATCCAAATCTCAACCAAACAACATCTCTGCTATTCCTACAAACAATCATAAGACCTAACACACAATTTTCTATCACTGTGTCGATCCATCAGTTATCTTAACACGTTCTATTGGTCACTATATCACGGTTTCTTCTTGATTTTAGTAAAATCCCGCGAAAGATTCTATTTATCGGTTTAAATCATAGACTTGTAAAATCCCGTGCATACTACCACATCATGTCTTATTATACTGACCCAGTGATTTCAGAAGTGCTTAAATTGTATGATGCTATGGACAACAATGATAATGTTTGCTACACTGAACGATTAAAGATGATTGAATCAATCAATGAGGATGTGATATCTCCGGTTTCAGATTCTGAAGAGAAAGATTTGCACCTGTTCAGGCTACAGAATGCCTTGCAAAAGGAAAGAAGCATTGAACCTTTTCAACAACTTCACTCTCACCTCATGTTACTTCTACACATAACAAAGGAACGAACATGTATTGCCCTCTTCTGTCAGGACTTATCCACATTAACAGGAACTTTGCTGTTAAACCTCGAGCAATTGGAGCTACAACTTGAAAAAGAGAAGGTTCAAAAGGATAGTTCTAGTGCTGCACTTCAAGTGATCTACAAACATTTTTAGTCATTCATTAGAAGGGAATTCACATCAGACTATGATCAAGACATGAATGAAATGTCTTTCAAGAGACACACTAGAATGGAAATTAGCGTGTTCATAGAGACACTTATACATCTCATGGATAATGTGGAGAAGTATATTAAGGAAGTTACTCAGACAGATGAAAACGTGAATGAGTGTGCGTGCAATTGAGAGATAGTTGTGATAAGTTGGGTAATGTATCGTTGAAGAATCGGGTGTTCTGAATGCGAATGTCGAGGCAACAAATAATGATGAGTCGGGTAAAGCACCAGATGATGGATCAGTTGACATTGAATACAGAGGCTCTGAGATAGATAAGCTTGACACAGCCAGCGGTCCAGTGACTCTTGTTACACATGATGTGGATGCAGATATCAGACCAGAAATTGAGCAGGTGTCATCTGATGAGGTACCCTTAACTGATCAACATAGTGCATCTGCTAAGGTACCTAAACATTCTGATCTTAATGCTAAACATGATTCTGATAAATATTCCTTGGTTGAGGCTGAGTCTGAGATTAAGTGTTTCAAAACAAAAGATATGGTTGATAAAAAGGCTTTTGATGAACTTTAAAACAAATTCTCAAATCTTGAAAAACATTGCATTTCACTTGAAATTGCGATACAAAGTAAAGAAGAAAGTTTTCAACTTAACAAACCATGTAATAATCCGGAACTTCCTGAATTCCGTGAACTTTTTGAAATTAACACTTTGAAAGCTCAGCTTCAAGACAAAGACTCAACCATTTACAATCTGAAGAAACATATTTCTGTCTTGAATGTGAAAAGTAATTTAGTCATGAATACACAAGACATTGATGCTACTATAACAAGAAATAATGAACTATTAATTTATGTGGCTAAATTACTAAAGGAAAATGAGTCTTTGAGAAAGCATCACATAGAACTAAGTGACTCTGTCAAAGAAGCTAGAACTAAGTCAATGGAACAAACAAACCCTTTGATAGCAAAGATTGATGAACTCAAAGCTCAACTTCAGGAAAAGAGTTTCGCCATTGTTGCCTTAAAGAATGAGCTTAGAAAAACCGTAGGGAAAAGTGTGAACACTAAGTTTACAAAACCATCAACCTTGGGGAAGCCAGTTTCTCATCCCACTAGAGACCGGTCCATTGTTAGGCAGCCTACTGCATTTAAATCTGAAAGAACAAAATTTTCAAAAACCCGGTTTGCCTCCCAAGTTGATGTGAAACAAGTTTTGTCAAAACCAGTCACTTCACCAGAGTTACCTAAGAATAAGGCTTCTAGCTCCGTTAACTCTCAACACGTAGCCACTTCAACTCCCAGCACCTCTAGGATTAGTTCGAAAACAGTGTCAAAACCAAGCATTAAAACCCAGAATTCATATGATATGAATGACTTGTGGAAGAACTATTATCTGGAAAAATCTAGGAAAAAGGCACAGATTCGAAAAGACGGAATTTTAGGGGCAAGACCTAGGGTGAGGAATTCTACGAGATTTCAAGGAACTGCTAGTAGTTGTAAACCACTACCTAGGAACACTCAAAAGACTAGGGACTGGCGTGCATCTAAGAGTAGTTATGTGCATAAGAATGCTAAGCATGTAGAAAACAAAACTAGAAATTCTGAGTCTTTTCCACATAAGAAACATTTTCCTAATTCACATGCCAAGGTACAGTCCACTAAGACTACCTACATGGCTAAGGTTCAACATGTTATGATGCAAAACAAACCTAAAACTTCGTCTAGATGGATCGAAACTGCTAAATCTTTGGAGTCTAGGAAAAATGATAAGTCTTCCAATTTGCATAAGAATATCAACAATCGTTGACCTTGCCATAAGTGGATGCCGTCTGGTAGAATGTTTAAGGATGCTGGACTTAGGTGGATACCTACCGGAAAGCTGTTTACCGATGACAAAATCAAGGTTGCCTGTGAAACACCAAAAGGTTTGGATACTAATGTCACTAACCAAAATATATGCAATCAAGTTTGTAATATTAGTGCAGGTAGTCCTTACTCTGTTGCAGATATTTCAATCCTTCACTACATGGACTGGCTTAAAGTATGGATTACAGATGGATTGATATCTCATAACTCACGGGTTCAAGTAACTCAATCTTGATATTCTTTCGGCTATGACGTCTGTTCACATCAGTTCAGGCCTCGTTCTTCAACATTATGGTGTCTGCAGATAACACTTCAGGCCCCGTTCCTCATAGAAAAGAAAAGTGTACGCCTCAGTGCGCTTTATCTTCAGAAGAAGAGAAATCTTCATTTTTATGACCATTCTCATCGACATTTTTCATCAACAAGCTTCATGTTTTTCCATGCTCACTCAATCCTCAAGTGGATCTACGTTCATTGGTGTATATTCTTATTCACTGGTTAAATCAAAAATGGCAACCTCGGATGCAATTTTTGAGGGGGAGAAGAGTGAATATACTACATGTTGATGGATGTTTGAATAATGGTCATACGACTCTCCTCCAACGCCTAATGTTTCACTTACTAAGGATAAATGGGATTCATTGTTTCAAGATATGTTTGATGAGTATTTCCAGCCGCTAACGAACGTTGTTTATCTAAGAAGTACTTCTCAGACTACTCAAGAAGCCCAATCTCCAGTTATTCCTCAAGGCGTTGATAATGACTATCTTAATATTGCAGTTGCACTCATGAATAATGATCCGCTCTTTGGTATTCCTTTGCCAAATCTTCACGGATTATTGTTCATGAATAATGATCCGCTCTTTGGTATTCCTTGCCAAATCTTCACGGATTATTGTCCCTTCCAATGTGCACTCTGTAAATCAACCAAATGAACATTGAATATAATGACTACCTCATCCGCTCGAAGTTATTGGTGAATCTTCCAGATCAGTATCTACATGTATACATTTAGGAAGAATGCATTGATGTTGAGGAATCAATGTACATCCGATTGTATGTTTATTCACGTGTTGGGCATTTGACACAAGTTGATTACTTTGGAGTTAATCATTTATCACTTATTTGAGATTGAAGTTGACTTTCACAAAGGCGTGTTCTTATTTGAAAACTTGCTCGAGCTTAAGAATTTGAGTTGAAGAATTGGTTTATCTAGTTACCAGCCGTCGGGGTGGATGGTTGAAGACCTGGTTAACTATCACTATTAGGAGTTACGTTGGTTTACTCAGTGTCACATGTAGATGACGATGTGGATAATCTCAAGAGGTGTTAATGTCTCATCCTTTGTTTTAGTAGTGAGTACTTAGATATTTGCTTGAAGCATAGATTCTCGACACCGTTCTTCCATCATTAAGTGCAAGCTTAAGATACAAATGCGGGGAATTCGACTTCAGTTTCAAGTTTGATATATCGGGTTTTCTTCAATAGTGGTCACTTTAAATTGTCTACATATGGGTTGATAAAGATAGTCAGAGAGAGTTTCTGTAGCAGTTGATTCTCACTGGATTCATTTGGGCTATTTGAGTTCTTCTCATAAGATTTCAAGTTTATGGGTATATTATGTTTTGCTGATTCTGAGGTATCAAAACCAGCAAAGGGGAAGGAGACATATATCTAAAAGCACGAGTACACATGATGAACTTAACACTTCTACCTGATTGAAGTTATCCCGGAAAGACAATGGTCATAACCGTAGAGAAACTCATCGTTTAACTCGTAGCCTTTGGTATATTATTCGAACTATTTGGGAGAAGGATGTATTATTCCAACTATTTGGGGGAAATGGTCTCTGGAGAATTTTGGTATGCGTTACTTCAGCGTTCAGTTGGAAGAAATGTGAGAAGAATATGTGGTACGTGAGATGATATTGCTTATCGACATCTTGTATATGATTTATGATAAAGTGCTTCCGGTTAGTGCTTCATGTACACAATGTAATGATGATTCCAATGAGATCGCAACCATCAGGGGAGAGATATGTGTACATCAAGGTCGCACAACATACTCACATGATCGAGCTTAATCAGTTATTCCGGAGTTGACATCCGCATAGGAGATAAGTGATTCAACCAGTTACTGTGATGTCGTTGTCTCTACTCTGGTTGGGTACGTGTGTACATTATGGGCTGATTGGTTATATGGGAGATAACTGGAATGCACTTGGTAAAATGAAGATGTTGATGTAATGCTCCCCTGAATAGACAACGGGTCAATCTCGAAGAGTAATTTGTATATCGGGGACGCACAACTTGAGTTCATGTGATCGGACTTCATCAGTTATTCCGGATTTGATAACCACTGAGACGATCAATGTTTCAACTTGTTTCTTTCGTGTTCTCGTGTTCTTCGGGGTGCTGAGCTTCATTCAATGAGACCATTTTCATTCACTTATACTTCTTGGGGAAATGGTCTTTATTCTTAGTTTGTCGGTTTGGGGGGAAGCTACCAAAGTCTCACTTTCAGAAGGCTCAAGTTCTGTCGACGATTCAAGAGCCTCGAAAGATTTGGTGGTGAAAGTTTAAGAGATGATGACTTCTATCTTCTTCAAAGTGCTGAACGATTTCCTTATCTCGGTACTCGTATCGTCATCTTCTTAAACTATTTCTCTATCTTTGTATATAATTTTCAAAAAGCAAAATACAAAAATATAAAACCATCAAAAGCAAAATAGAAAAATATAAAATCAACAAAATCCTATAAAAATCTGAAAATTGAAAAATACCAAAAATATGTTTGCTCAAGACATGTCTTCTGGTATCGATAACATCTACGGTTTTAGAAATGTCATTCAATAATGGCACGGGACTTTAGATGAAGTTCGAGCAGGAGGTGTAAATATTTCTTTTTAAACATGTCTAAAAAAAAATTTAAAAAAAATAAAAAATAAAAAAAATTAGCTTACAGTTATTTCAGATTGTAACCCGGGCGTCAAATTATGGCTTGTAGTTACTTCAGACTATAACCCGTGCTTAAACCATGGCTTGCTATTATTTCAGATAGCAACCCGCTCTTCAAGGAAGGAAAGTGCTGCGCTAATCAAATTTTTAAAATTTTCGTGCACTTATCCTAAAACAAAATGAGGAAAGTATGTCGAAGGACTGCTGTTCCTACACAAATGTTTTTCCGTCTAAAATTATTCAGAAAAATATTTGATGTTTTCTAAAATTGTGGTAAATGAGTTGCTTGAAAAAAATCAATCAGTTTCAGAGTTTTCGCAAAAAATTGAAAACTCAATCAATGACTTCAGCGCTTTTAAATTTTTCAGAAAAATAAGTCATTGATTGAGGGGGAGAATGTTTTTCAAATCTACATCATCTAACGGGCTTTCTTAATCATCCTACGTGCTTATCTAAAAAATATAATTGCCTATGTTGAAGGACTAGGTTTCTAGGATATGATTGTTAGGATTAGATGATTAGAGTTTGATAAACACATTATTCCCATACATTTATATGATCTGATTGATATGTTGAATTGACTGTTATTAGTCGATTGCTGTTTGGGTGATGTCGACCACCATATATCTGTATATGTGTTCACTAACGTATGCAGATATCATGGATATAAGAATGTTCCCGATCCGGATCCCACAATTGAAGATGATTGGATGCCGAAAGGAAAGGGTAACTATATCTTGGGTTGACAAATGAAGAAACGGAGCTTAATTGGACTTCTATAGAGTGTTGGCATGGAAAAATGCAACGCAAGAGGTCTCACTGCATCAGCAGATGGTTTTCTTCTAAGTGATTGAAGAAACGGAGCTTAATTTGACCTCAGTTGGCATTAAAATGCAACGTAAGAAGTCTAACTGCTTCAGCAGACGGTTTTCTTCCTGCCCTACAGCAACAACAGAAGCTTCTCAACCACCTAACGTATCTTTGTGTTTGATACCATTTTTTAAACAATTTTCAAATAATATTGTTTTGAAAAATGGAAAAATATTGGTTTTGAAAATAAACTGGACTAAATTTTGAAAATCACCGAACTTCATTTTATCAAAACTATAAGTCACTCAATCATCGACTATGGTCATCGATTGAGGGGGAGAGTGATTTAAAATATATTATTTTCAAACAATATTTCTTCATAAAAGTCCGGATTGTACAAAACAAAGTGGTGATGTAAAGATTTAATGTTATGTCATGGTATGACTTTTCTTTAGAATCAAGATCTTTCAAAATGAAATTTTTTTCTGTTCTTGTTTGATTGTGAAATTATTTTATTTTACTTAAAGATCTCTTAAAACAATCATACCTGATACTAACAATCTTTAAAGTCTTAAAATGGTCCTTATCAGTCATTTTTCAAAATTAAATGTTGCCACGTCTTTCCCCAAAATTTTCTAAATGATTTAAATCAATTGGGATCACAAATCTCAATAGGTTTGAAATTTTTGATCGGGGGAGAGATCGTGATTTAAATCTCAAATCTGTTTTAATGGAATTGGTTTTAGTCCTTTATAGGCACTCCTGCCTCCATGTGCCAAACGATTTCAAATACACAATGCACATGTTGAGGATGAGGATTTATCCAAAAACAAGATGAGTTTTTAAAACAGGCACATTTTCTCCCATGTTTTCTAAACCTTATTAAATCACTTGGGATCCAAAATCTCAAAGGGGTTTGATATTTTTGATCGGGGTAGAATTTGTGATTTAATAATGAAATTTGATATAAGGTGATCATTTTGATTCAATTGTGCAGGCTGCTCACTTATATGTGCTAAACGCTTCTGAATCTCGAAGCACATATTGAGGGGGAGCATTTCGAATGAACATAAACTATCAAGGTACAAAGGTTTCAATGTTTTATCATAAGTACCTTGATTGAGTTTTAAAGGTTTTCTCTATGGCATTTGTGATCGTGGATGTACTTAAAAATAACTCTTTTCTCTATGTGATAAAATGATTTCAAATATCTTATGCACATATTGAGGGGGAGAATTTACCAAGAAAATCAAAAGGCTTTTTCTAAGGAAATTATGATCAAAGAAATTATTTCAAAAGAACTCTTGCCTCCATGTGCTAAACAATTTCAATATCATATGCACATGTTGAGGGGGAGCATTTCTAAATGATCAAAACTATTAAGGTACAAAATGCTTTGATCTTGTATCACATGTACCTTGATTGTTTTTCCAAATGATTTTTCAATTGGTTTCGAGAAGGAATGAACTGTACCAAAAGACCGACCATTTTACTTTATGCATGGAGTTATAAGGATGGTGAGGTTAGGTATTCGTTCCCACGATCCCGCCAGAGCCGGAGGGATCTACCCAGGGACAATCCACTAGATAGTGTAGAGTCCTTAGGTTTGATGAAAAAAAGGAGAAAAGTGAGATATGGGAAGAGTGCGGACTGAGACTGAGCTAGTACTGGAATAAACCCAACAAGGTTCTAGTTATGATGTCTCGGTAAGCACTGAAGGGGTTGAAGAATGAAAAAGAATTGAATGTGAAAAAAGGTTTAAAGAAATAGCCCTCCAATAATTCAACCTTAGGGCAGAAATCAAGTTCAATTCATATGCTACTCGTGGTTACCAAGGTAACATCGGTATTGAAGACAAGACGTCATGGACCCAGTGACGCACTGCACTACAACTTTCCAAGCCACTCAAGTTCCTATTAAAAGGGCTTGTTTCATTCTCATGGGGAACCTACATAATCTATCGACTTTTGTAACATATTGGATTTCATAAACACACTAAACCACAAGATCAAATAGGTGTATAATTTAGATGGTTTAGAAAGAGAAAGTGGGATATTCTAGAAAGAGAAACTCATGGAAGGTTAGATTCCAAATGAACATCCAACCCTCTCCCTTGAGAGGAGAAGGATATTTATACAAAGAGACACGCCCTCCTTCGGGCTGTATATCAGGCATACAATGGGTAAAGACCCGTCCTTCCTCCACGGTGTTGCACTAGACTAAGCTACGCTAATAACTAACTAATAATACCATACTAAACAATATGTCTATGAGCTAACTTAAGCTAGGTTACATTAGGGGTGACCGATACTTCACAATAGAATTTCCAATTCCTAACAATCTCCCCCTAAGGAAGGTCACCCCATGAATTACAATTTGCATCCTAGCAGTCTATTAATACTTCCATCTTGAGCTCGTAGACTTCAAACATTGTGCTTTAGTGGTGATTTCATCATTGTTCAACTATAATGAATATTTCGTGGAGGTTATAGAGCTGATCCACTTGGATGACCTTTGAGCTTTGAAAGAGATCATCGGCCACAACTAATCTCAATATCACCCATTGTTGTGATGCCAGCATATGTTGTTGTGACAATTGGACCGACATGCTCACATTCTGGATCATGATTTCTTTTCTTCAGAGTAGCGGAAGCTTTCGTTGATTCATGATATTGGCAGCAGCGTAGCAGAAGCATGGAGTGAAAATATCAGAGTCATTGATGCACATAATCATGATTTATTTAGATATGAATGTGTTGTGTGAGCATGCGGCTATGGATTGACCGCATCATTCTGATCAGCTGCAAACGTTGGGTACCGCATACAACAGTTAGCAATAAAGTGCGCGAAAGTGTCTTTGATCACTTTCGTTGAATTGAGGTACACGGCCCATGGTTCTTTGTTGATCAGTACAAGTATTGCCTGTGATCGGTAAAATTCGAAGAATTTCCTTGACAGGGTTTCGCAGTTGCTCTAGTGTTCTCAAACCGGAACGTCTCAAAGAAGACAACACGGAGTGAGTGAACCAACGAATTGAGATTCACTGATTGATAAAAGAGATTTGAAAAACAATCGTGTATCGCTCAATAGAAATTGTTTTTGCAATACAACGAAGGTTTTAATGAAAATCAATTATCAATCATAAACACCTTTTATTTTGAAATATTCTTACACGGTCGATGTGCTTTGAAGAAAAGAGTTTTTAAGCACAACGACCGGTTTTCAAAGGTATCCGTCAATCCATAACCTGAACCAGGATTGATTCAAATGATTGAATCGCCCCATTGTTTCTGTTCAGTTGTCACATGGTTGATCTATTGAATAGATCTCACATGCCACCTACCAGGAGCTTGTTTGATGTTGGCTCCAGAAGGCTTTCCATCTTCATTGTGAATATGTTTGCATATCACTCAGATGTTCTGGCAATACCACAAGGATAATGCGTAGGACTCATAAGATATAATCTCTCTTTCCACATTGTGTGAAATAGAGAGTCTTCATTGAAAGTGTCCTATTGAGATTTATAGATGATCTCGTGGCTCTAGACTCAATTGTGCATATTTGGTTCCTATGCCGGAGACTAGGGAGAGGGTCTCCTTCTTCAATATCAACAATCTCTAAGAGAAAGTCGATAGATAATGTCGGTTCCCCATGAGAATGAAACAAGTCCTTTTAAGAGGAACTTGAGTAGCTTGGGAAGTTTAGTGCAGTGCGTCACTGGGTCCATGACGTCTTGTCTTCAATACCAGTGTTATCTTAGTAACCACCAGTAGCATATGTATTGAACCCGGTTACTGCCCTAAGGTTGAATTATTGGAGGGTTATTTCTTTTCACCCTTTTCTCATTTAATTCTTTTTCATTCTTCAACCCCTTCAGTGCTTACCGAGACTTCATAACTAGAACCTTGTTGGGTTTATTCCAGTACTAGCTCTGTCTCAGTCCGCACTCTTCCCATATCTCACTTTTCTCCTTTTTTCATCATACCTAAGGACTCTACACTATCTAGTGGATTGTCCCTGGGTAGATCCCTTCGGTTCTGGCAGATCGTGGGAACAAATACCTAACCTAACCATCCTTATATCGCCATACATAAAGTACATTTGGTCAGTCTTTTTGGTACTGTTCTTCTTCCATTGAAACCAATTGAAAACCATTTGAAAATCAATCCAAGTACTTGTGATACATGATCAAAACATTTTGTACCTGAATTGTTTTTGATAATTTTTAGAAAAAGCTCCCCCTCAACATATGCATCATATATTTTGAAATGGTTTTAGCACATGGAGGCAAGAGGACTTGAAAATCTCAGATTTCAGAATGAAAGCTTCGATTCTTCGATCGACAATTTCTAACAGATATCACCATCACTTTCCCAGTCAAAGTTAGTATTTTTCATACTTTGTTAAAGATATTTTAAGGGAAAGGATGTGGTTTTCAAAAAGTTACTCCCCCTCAACTTGTGCATGTGATTTTTGAAATTGTTTTGCACGAAGAGGAAAGAGTTCTTAGAAGCACTTTCACGATCATATAGCCATACTGAAACCATTAGAAAATCAATCAAGGTACTTTTATTGAAACTTAAGAAATTTTGTTTTGTACCTTGAAAGTTTGTTTTCTTTTGAAATGCTCCCCTCAATATGTGCTTCGAGATTCGAAAGCGTTTAGCACATATGGGAGAGTAGTATGCACATTGAGACAAAAATGGTCATCTTTTATCATCTTTCATATTTATATCACATTTTCTCCCCCGATCAAAAATTTCAAATCCTTTGAGATTTTGGATCTCAAGTGATTTAAATATGTATGAAACAAAACATTTGATGAAGAAAAATGTGTCCGGTTTTATATGATCTGAAGTGGATAACACTGAAGTTCCATTTTAGACACAAAGGGAAACCTCAATACATAACCTAACACTATTACATACTTTATAGTTGTTCATAGTTCATACACCACATTTTACACAT
The DNA here is from genome assembly GCA_910596185.1 of Chrysanthemum makinoi. NCBI lineage: Eukaryota > Viridiplantae > Streptophyta > Magnoliopsida > Asterales > Asteraceae > Chrysanthemum > Chrysanthemum makinoi. The sequence continues at coordinate 157,223,260 of OU343218.1, forward strand.
AAAAAGTACAAAACTACTTCCGGAAGAAGTCTTCATTCAGTTCTTTGAAGCAGCATGTAGTGACCTTCACGAGGTCTACCACCCACAAATCTTTCAAGGCCGCGGAAGATCATTCGAGTCTTAAGTCTTTGCCTGATCGCAGCAATGAAATCCTCACACCTTTTCAAATCCTCATCAGACCAGAATTTTGTTTTGTTCCACGGCTTCAGATCAGTTTTGATTTCATTCACTCTAGAGTTCAATTCTTCTTCGACCATTTTGAGAGTACCATCACTGAATTTGTAGAGCTCACACAGTCTCATTAGCATGCGAGTCCCGTATCTGTCGGTGAAGATGACGGCTCTAGGGGTGTCAAGAACTCTATATTCGTGACGAAATTCATGTCCTGAGGCGTTCCATTGTGGACTTGTAAGGTTGACCCTGGTCTGGTAGCTTTCCATTCCTAGCTGAAAATCCTCAACCCTTTTTCGAATGACTAAGCCCCTGATCCAAAGGTTGACAGCAGCCGAGAGAGCCTTCTTCTCACGAACCGGAAGATGGTTAAGGTGTCCTTGTAGGTTCAGAAGGTAGAGATCTTCAAAATCATTTGGCATCAAGTGTTTGAAGTCGTTCTCTTCAATCACATGATCTTTCTGGTCTGCTCTTCGAAGAACGATCTTCTTAAGGTAATCATAGCCATAGATTGGGAAGATCTCTACACTGACAACACTTAGAATTCGTAGCTTGGATCTAACACCTTTGCGTCTTTTGTCAGCTCCATGTCTCTCAATGTAGAATTTCTTCTTTTTGAACCACCAATGAGAAATACCATATGAGGCCTCGATGTCATATACATGTTCTTTGTCAGACCAGAATTGATCAGGTACCATCTGCTCAAGACCTGAATCTGTGTAGGTAGCAGCTTTCATCTTCGAAATCGATAAAGCTGGTCTTCTTTCAGTAGAGCGAGCACATAGATAGTCCAGATCACGGTTGAAGAAGAATTCAGATTGAATGGTCACTTGTCCAGGTTCACCACTGAGAGGAAGAGGCATGTTTACATTAAACCGACTAATCTGCTCACTGCCTTGATCACTTAGCATCTTGTGGCATTCTTCCATCTGATATTGGAGCTGATTGGCATCTGAGTGAAAAACCTTGACAATTTCAAAAGCTTGTCCTTCAAGATCCTTTGGAGTGATGGACGAGATTCCTTTCTGTTCACAAAACCACTTAATGAGGCTGCCCATATCTCCAGTGGCATGAAGTAGAGAGTCTTCATCTGGGGTTTCATAGTTAGTAGAAATTGTTGAAGCCCAGTTGTTGTCGGGGATCATAGTGTCAGTCTCTGGGATGGACCATGAGGGTTTTGGAGTATGAGGTCTCTCTTCGGTGAGCCAACTTCGAATGGTGTCTTTTGAAGGTGCAACTCTAGATGGGTTAGACCGTTCTCCTGTTATGTATGTATCAAACCAATCATCTTCTGACGGCTTGGGGATATACTTGGTAGATGCATCATCGTCATCTGATTCTGACTCTGCCATGACATGCGACTCTTCATGAAACACTTGATCTTCAGGAATAGAGGAGACTGTGGGTGTGAACCTTGAATCGACCGTGGTCCAGGCTGCAGACTTCATGTGAGTTCCCTGATCTCCGGATGGACTAGATTGATTTGACGGTTTTGGATGAGATGCCGGTGGTTGTGGTGAAGGTGTCGTGTTTGTGCCAGAAGATCCACCAGCCCCAGAAGTTCCAGCTCCTCCAGTTGGAGGTGAAGGAGGTGGTGGTGGCTTGGGGCGTCCAGACTTATGAGTTGATTTCACCGGAGCTGTCTTTCTTTTCTTCTTATCTTCTCTTTCTCGTACGTCCTCTACAAAATACTGATAATTATCAAGTCTCATCGATTCCTCAAGTGCTTCGTATAATTTCTTATGTGTATCGTCCAGATGCTCTCCTGCTTCATACATTCTTTCTGAGAGAGCTGATCTCATGTCAGAGATTGGCAGATCTTTGAATCGCTGAAGTAATGGAGCCTTCATTTCCCATTCAACCGCATCTTTAATATCTGCTTCAATAGCCTGTGTAACAATCTCATTAAGGTTAAGATTCTCCAGCTTTTTGACACGACTATCAAGATTATTTACTGCGACTGGAAAGTGCTTCTCAATGGTTGCAATACGTGTCATAGCCTCTTCGAGTAATTGCTCAAAGGTGAAGCAGGAGGTGGCGAGGCAGGAGGAGTGACGGTATCACTGACAGTGACAACTTGTACTGGATCAATATTGGGTTTTGGGTGGTGGAAGTGCGTTTGCTTGAATAGGTGCTGACATTAGAGGAGTGGTTGATGTGTCTTGCTGAATATCAACGTTGTACATGGACTCAGCTTCCTCTTTCTCATCATTTTTCTTAAACGGTTCGTTATCTGAGGGTTTATCATTTAAGAACTGATCACCAAAAGATAAGTCTGTATCTAGATTCTTCAATGAGGATAGAGAATCAATAGACAGATTTGGTTCTTCCAAATGTCTGGTCTCATCAGATCTTGATTCAACGTTCTCCTGTAAGTCTTTTTGCATCTCTTCATCAACATTTTGATCAGACTGAGTATCACTTGATGCAGGAGTTTCTTCTTGTGCCTCGGATACCTCCTTTTCCAATCCAGACTGTTCTTGAGCTGAAGATGATTCAACACTTCTTTTCTTCAGCTCAAATTGAGTGGTAGTTATTGATGGTGAAGTGAAGATGGTTAGAAGCATGTGAGCGGCTTGTTCGTCATCTACACTAGCAACCCCTTTCCCTTTGTCTTGTGTGATTGGAGTTGTATGGCGTGGCTCAGGTTCAGGTTCTCTTAACATGACACCTCCAACTGGTGGTCTCATGTTCAGGCTTTCCAGGCTTTGTTGAATTCCTTGCTGCAGAGCAGCATCATCTTCATCAATCAACCTCGTATTACCCCTCGAAACCTCAGTTTCCTCAACATTTTCTTTTTCCACTTCCTTCTTCTTTCTTTTCTGCTTCTTGGTTGTGGTGTCAGAAGGTTGTGACCTTTCACGTCTCCTTTTTGGAAGGGCATCATATGAAGTCTTTGAAGTCTTTGAGCCAGACGTCTTTGAGTCAGAAGCAGACTTAGCAGTTTTGGGTTGTGGTGGAGCGGGAGAGACATCAACATTAGCACTGGATCTGGAAGCCCTTTTCTTGTACAGTTTGAAGTAATCCGTCTTCTTAATATCGTCTGTGAGAAGAATATCAGCAATTGGCAATCCAAAGATCTCTTTATCCATACCTTTAGCAACATATTTAAGGTTACCCAGAACAAATTCATCCTTGGCATTATGAAGGACTGATTCACTCCTAGGATTGAAGTTATGAGTCTGTTGCAAGTACTGGATGACAAGTTTTGAGAATCTGATGCTGGGAATCACAAGTTTGTTTACTTTCTTTCGTCCCTGAGCTTTATTTTGAAAGTTTGTTCTATCGGAGATAAATGTGTTCATTGACAATGAGAATTCTTCCCAGATACGTTCCGATACATCAATATTCACCCCATTGACGATACCCCATAGGATTTGCAAGATGGGAATTCTTACTTTATCAAACCCTGATGTTTTGCCTGATAAACATAAGTTGAGAACTGTTGTCATTGCTCTCCAGGGTTGATATATGTGTCCAGTGATGATGTCAGAAGCCCTGGATATGCCAACTTGATAACCCAAACCAATCAGAAAGACTATTAGCTCTTCCGCACTAGGTGGTGGTTCAGATCGTATGGTGGGATTACAGGGTGTGATTCCAAGGGCCTTACTGAGAATGTCTGAATTGATCACAAATTCCTTATCATCCAGCTTGCAGGTATAATGAGTCGTGATTTTGTCCCGTTCAATGGTGTTCCAAAATTGTTGTATGTAAATGGTGGGAATTGTGCATTGCTTGGTTAGGGCACTGAAGAAATTTTTGTTTTTGAGGATATCAATAGACACTTTGAGGATTGGATTTTGTTGCAACTTTTGCATGTTCACATAACAGTTACTTTTTCCAATCTCTAACCATTGATTTATATGAAGTATTTCATCGTCAGAACGGACATTGGGTGGAGCAGAAGATGTAATGTTCTCAACTGAGGTTGTGTTTGCCATTGAAGATCTAAAGATACACACATACAACAACAATGATTGAGAGCATGTTAGATTAGATATGGTTAGTTAAGCAATATTGAATACAGCCTTATGACACAAACACAATAACTTAGTAGCTTAGACAGAGTTCCCATAAGCAGATTGAAATAGATTGAGTGGCATTAGAGAGTTTTCAAGGTAACATCTCCATTTGACACAGTTTTCGAGAGACAAGTTGTTTTAGAATCAAATTATTTAAAAGCACAGTTGCTATTAACTAATTTCATGAGACAAGATACTATTATGTGGATGTTATAGCAGGTTATTTGAGACAAGTTGTCATACCAAGTTACTACAAGAGAAACCAAGTACAAATTGCTCAACCAAAAGATGTTATAGCAAGTTGCTAAGAGTATGTTGTCAAGGCAAGTCGCTACAGGAAAACCTGAATCAAGTCGCTAATCATGAAATTACAATAGCAAGTCGCCTTGAAATAATTCAACATACCAAGTCGCCACTTGAACATTGAGCCAGCAAGTCGCTAATCTTGTAAAGATAAGTCGCTATCAAAAAATGATAGGACCAAGTCGCTACAAGATTAACAAGTTGCAGACTTGTAAGTACAAGTCGCTACCAACATTAATAGTGATAAGTCGCTACGAGTTACTTAGGTAAGTCGCTAAATAAGTATAAGCAAACTAACACGCTACTAAGAATATTGGTAAGTCGCCACCCAGAACACACAAGCCAACTTGCTACGAAGAACACATCTAAGTCGCTATCTGGGACAAGTTACAATTATCAAAACAACTCGCTAGGAAGAATGTTGTAAGTCGCTACCAAGAACATTTTCTACTCTAACGAAAAATAGCTCCAACCAAACAATCATTCATCACCATTACATGAGCACACTCAACTCGCTATATAGAACGGTTACAATATTAAGAGAAAACACAGGCAAATACACAAAGCCCTCTCACAATACATACACAAATAACATCAAAATCACTTGCAACTACACCCTAATGACGCAACACAATAACCATTAAGACATTCCAATAACGCCTAAACATTCATCATACGCATGAAAAGTGATCCCATTAAAGCATATTCATTTACAAACCTAAGTGAGAATCAAGTGATGAGGATCAAATGCACGGTGGGAATCTGTGTAGAAAACAGTGTTAGTCTAGCATCTAAGTCATATAATTGAAAACTGAGAGTGTTAGATGCAAAACATACCACGCTAAGTCGCTAGGATGAGATGTGAACGAGAGAGAGAAAACTTAAGATTTTTTTGAAATAATGAATAGTGAACGGTAAGTCTCTAGGGTATAGGGAAAGGTATTTACAAGAATACCAACATGACACTTTCAGTCCCTGTAGTTTTGAGACTCGTTAAGTAAGTCGCTAGCAAAGAAACAACCAAGTCGCTAAGGGTTTACAAAGCAAGTCGCTAACTCAGTCTTGGTAAGTTGCTATCTATTATTACAAAAGCAAGTCGCTATCATATCATATTATGTATAATAGACATTTTCAGTCCATGAACTTATCAGATTGCAAACTAGCATACATAGCATAATTAAGATGACATAATAGGATATGCAACTTAACACATTGGACACTAAGCAATCAAGACAGAAGTGACCACGGAGAACAAGACAAGACAAAGACATGCATCTGAGCACAATACATAACCAACAATTGTGCAGATATAAACGAGATAACTTGTAAAATTCTCCCCCTCAATCAATGTCACCAATGACCATTGATTGAATTAAACCCACCCGTTATAAAACAAGAATATATCATTTGTTCGAACTTCATCTATGATCACGTGTCATTTTTGAACGACATTTCTAGGACCGTAGATGTTATCGATAACAAAGGATATATCCTTTATTAGTTTGAGGTAAATGACTAAAATTATGAATTAAAAGAATGATTATTTTTTTTAAACTGCTTTGTACACAGATTTATAAGAGCGAGTCCTGATTCAAGTCGAATAGGAGTCAACGCACGAGGTACGTCAGTTCTGGCAAGCAATCATTCCAGAGTGAGCAATGTTCATTTCAGATGGAAACTAAGTCATGAAGTTCCTGATTGAGTTGAGCATTGTACCTGAAAAAGACTGAGAACACTTTGCACTAGAGGCACATGTAGTATTGCAAATAGATGAGTTAGTGACTTGAGTGACCTCATAGTTGGATGTTGCAAGGTGTGATTTAGGAGTGTCATTACTAGACATCCCTTTAGGTTCAATATTTTTGAAGAATTTTCCTGAGGGGATCCACTTAAGGTAAGATCTAGGAATGTATGTCCGGTTGGATGCTGAAAACTTAAATAATCTACTAGTGGGAATCCATTTGAAACAACTACTAGTAGTTTTGGATGTGAACACTTCCCTATTATTACTATTTGTCCATCTGTAATTAGTTTGATTCTTAGGGGAATGAACAGGTAATTGACGCTTCTTAAGAGAACTAGATGGCCTCCTAGAATTCGTGATCTTAGGACTTAGAACATTGAATTGGGGTTCGTTATTCATCATGTCGGAATGAAGTAGTGAAGCGACTGGCTTTGTCAAAACAGTATTCGCATCAACTTGGGAGGCAAGCCTAGATTTTGATGGTTTTAATCTTTCAGTTCTAAAAGCATTGGGCTGCCTAACTACAGTATGTTTTGAGTTGTTCTGAACAGTTGGCTTTCCAAAGGTTGATGGTTTTGCAAATTTAGTGTTCACACTATTTCCAATAGATTTCCTATGCTCATTTTTTAAGGCAACAATAGTGAAGCTCTTATCCTGAATTTGGGCTTTGAGGGCATCAATGTCTGTCAACAAGGCGTTAGTTTGATTAATTAACTTAGAATTGGTCTCCTCTAAGTTCTTTCTTAAGGAATCATTTGCTCTTAATAGGTTGGACACACATAGAGCCAGTTCAGCATTCCTAGATTTAAGTGTATCACTCTTCTCATGACAATCACACTTATGCACATCTGAGAGTTGTAACTTCAGATTGCATATGGTTGAGTCTTTGTCCTGAATCTGGGTTTTTAAGTGATTAATTTCAAAAAATTCTCGAAATTCTGGAAATTCCTGATTAATGCAAGATTTTTCAGCATAAAAGCTTTCTTCCTTTTGTTGTATTGCAATTTCCAAGGAAATACAATGTTTTTCAAGAATTGAGTATTTGTTTGAAAGTTCATCATAAACCCTTTTTTCAATCATGTCATTAGCTTTAAAAGTTTTAGATTCAGGCTCAACCAAGACTGATTTCACAGTATTATGTTCAGAGTTAGAATCAAGTAGATCAGGTACATTAACACATGAATTACTTTGATCAGTTAAGGGTACCTCATCGCATGAAACCTGTTCATCTGAAGATCTGTCATCAGTATTTACCACATGAATACTAGGAGTTTTCATGTAAATTGTTTCAACCTTTTCTGACTCTGAGTCTTTGAGATCAGTACTGTTGGCTTCATCCTTCTTTATTGCAACTGAAATTCTGCATTCGTCATCATTCATTTGTTTGACTGATCCATTGCTTGACCTATCACAATCTTCACATAACATAACTTGACACCCATTCAATTCATTCAGCAAGTCATTCTCTTGAGCAGCTTCCTTAATGTATATTTCCATATTACTCATAAGTTGAATAACGGTGTTTCTGAACTCATGAATTTCCATTCCAGTGTGTTTCTTGAATGAAATTCCAGTCATGTCATGATCAAAATCTGAGGAATATTCCCCCCGGATGAATGGCTGAAATTGATCGAAGATTACTTGAAGAGCTGCATTAGAATCATCAGTTGAGAACTTCTCTTTGGTAATTTGAAACCTCAGTTGTTCTAAGTTAAGTAGCACAGTTCTTGTCAAGGTGGGAAAATCCTGACGAAGGAGAGCACTGCTTGTTCGATCCATAGTTGTAGATAAAAGTAGTTTGAGGTGTTGATGAAGTAGTTGAAAGGGCTCAATGTTGCATTCCATTTGCCTTGCATCATTTGTCAATATCAAGAGTGACTTATTAGAATTTGACTCAGATTGTGAAGTGTTTTGATTATAAGTTGCTGAATCATCCAAGGTAGAACATTCTGAGTAGCAGCCTGTTTCATTATTCTGTGAGGTATCATAGAGTTCAAGCACTTTGGTGATTAAAGGATCAGTGATGTAAGACATTGTGTTGATGGATGTGTTTATGGATATTAGATATAAGTAACTTGCTTCACTTCACCAAATTATTATAAGAACAAGTCGCTAAGAGTTAAGAAGACAAGTCGCTAAGCACCAAGTTGCTAAGAATTTTGACAGCAAGTCACTAAGCACCAAGTCGCTAAGCTGTCAAGTCGCTAAGAAGCAACTCGCTAACACCAAGTCGCTAAGAATCATAAGTACAAGTCGCTAACAAAATTGAAATCAAGTCGCTACCTATACCAAGTCGCTAGCCGTAGTGGAGAATCCACTAAGTGTACTGTTTGTCGGCTTGTCTCAATAGACAAGTCGCTAGAACCAATTCGCTACCAAAAACCACTATAACTCGCTACCTTTTACAAAATCAAGTCGCTACGATGAATATCACAACGAGAACCAAGTCGCTACCAAGAAAAACTTCAAAAACACACTTTTCAATCCAAAACTAGCTCAACCACAGTGATTCAAGCTTACCAAATCAAAACCCAAGCACATACAATGATTCTAAACACAAAAGTACACCCAAAATTCAAACTTTAACATTAGAAATGAACCAAATGATGCAAAAACCACTAAACTTTTTCAAACTCAAAAACCACCTAAAAACCACTAGAAATCCAAGGATATGTAAGAGATGATCTAACCATGGCTCTTGATACCATTTGCAACATATTGGATTTCATAAACACACTAAACCACAAGATCAAATAGGCGTATAATTTAGATGGTTTAGAGAGAGAAAGTGGGATATTCTAGAAAGAGAAACTCATGGAAGGTTAGATTCCAAATGAACATCCAACCCTCTCCCTTGAGAGGAGAGGGCTATTTATACAAAGAGACACGCCCTCCTTCGGGCTGTGGATCAGGCATACAATAGGTAAAGACCCGTCCTTCCTCCATGGTGTTGCGCTAGACTAAGCTACGCTAATAACTAACTAATAATACCATACTAAACAATATGTCTATGAGCTAACTTAAGCTAGGTTACATTAGGGGTGACCGATACTTCACAATAGAATTTCCTATTCCTAACAACTTTCTCTTAGAGTTTGTTGATATTGAAGAAGGAGACCCTCTCCCTAGTCTCCGGCATAGGAACCAAATGTGCACTATTGAGTCTAGAGCCACGAGATCATCAAATAAATCTCCTTAGGACACTGTCAATGAAGACTCTCTGTTTCACACAATGTGGAAAGAGAGATTATATCTTATGAGTCCTACGCATTATCCTTGTGGTATTGCCAGAACATCTGATTGATATGTAAAAGTATTCACGATGAAGATGAAAATCCTTCTAGAGCCAACATCAAACAAGCTCTTGGTGGGTGACATGTGAGATCTTTTCTAAAGATCAAACTTGTGACAACTGGATAGAAACGATGGGGCGATTCACTCGTGAATCAACCTTGGTCCAGGAAATGAATTGACAAATACTTTTGGAAAAACCGTTCGATGTGCAAATCTTCTTTTCTCTAGCGCATCAAATGTGTATTCATATTTCAAACTCAAAAAGTATCTATGATTGAAAAAATACTTTTGGAAAAACCGTTCGATGTGCAAATTTCTTCTTTTCTCTAGCACATCGAATGTGTATTCTTTTAAATACAAAAAGTATTTTTGATTGAAAATTGATCTTTCTCATAAAACCTTCGTTGTATTGCAAAACTCTTTCTTCCAAGTAATACGCGATTGTTTTTCAAATCATTTTTCATCAATCAGTGTATCTCAATTTCTTTGGTTCACTCACTCCGTGTTGTCTTCTTTGAGACGTTCGGTTTGAAACAGCTAGAACAACTGCGAAACCCTGTCAAGGAGATTCTTAGGAATCCTACGATCACGAGCGTACTTGTATTGATCAACGGGGAACCGTGGGCGGTGTACCTCAATTCAACGAAAGTGATCAAAGACACTTTCGTATGTTTTATTGCTAAGCTGTTGTTTGCGGTACATTTGGACGGTTGCGGTGATCGAATTGAGGAGTCAATCCAAAGCCGCATGCTCACAGCATCCACACTTAATTGAAGAAATCATGATTGGTGCATATCTACGAACCGACTCGATATTTTCATTCTATGCTTCTGATACGCTGCTGCAAATATCATGAACCAGTAAAGCTTCCGCTACTCTAATGAAAAGATGTCATGATCCAAAAGTGTGAGCATGTCGGTCCGAAAGTCACAACTTCACATGATGGCAACACAATAAAGGGTGATCCAGAGATTTACCGTGGCTGATGATCTCAAAGAAAGCTCGAAGATCATCAAAGATGTGGATCACTTAAAGGCCTCCACTAAAAGTACAAATCAATGCGGACTTTGAAGAATCGCTACAAAAGCACAAAGATTGCGGAATTGAAGAATTGAAGTCTACGAGCTCAAAAACAAAGACAAAGAAAGCATGCTAGGATGAAAAATGTAAATCATGGGGTGACCTCCCTTAGGGGGAGATTGTTAGGAATTGGAAATTCCATAGTGAAGTGTCGGTCACCCCATCAATAGTCTAGCATATGTTAGCTCGTAGACATTTCGTTATTTACTAGTTATTTAGTTAGTTATTTAGTTTAGAGCAACACCGTGGAGGACGGACGGGTCTTTACCCACTGTATGCCTGATCCACAGTCTGAAGGAGGACGTTTAGTATGTAACTATAAATACCCTCTACCTCCCAAGGTAGAGGGTTGGACCTTTCATTCTAATCTAACCTTCCATGTTTTCTTTCACTTTCTCTCTCTAGAAAGGCTCCCATCCTACTTTCTCTCTCTAAAACCTCTAAACTATACGCCCCATTTGATATATTATGATGTGTTTGTGAAATCCAATATGTAACAAAGCGATTTGTCCTAGACGTGAGAAATTGATACGGGAAGGTATCATCCTTTTAGAAAACATTTTGAAAAGAGGTTTTCTTTGAAAATGTGTATGTAATTATGTGTTTGCAACTTGTATTTATGAAGAAAATAAGAAAACTATAAGTGGAAAACTTATCTTGGGTTTTGAAAATTCCCGTATTGTTTGTGAGTTGTGCGTGAAATAGAGATCCTAGACTCAGAAAGAAGAAGGCTAGTGTTTACATACCTTGTAGAGTCAAATAAGTTACGACGTTTGTTCCATGAGACCAAGACCAAGACGAAGTAGGTTGAATTGTTCCCCCTTCAACGGTTTGGTGAGGACATCGGCTATGTTGTCTTCGGATGCTACCTTCTCAATAGAGATGTTCCCCTTTTGAACATTATCTCTTAAGAAGTGATGACGAATCTCTATATGCTTTGTGTGAGAATGCAATACCGGATTCTTGCTTAAGTCGATGGCACCTTTGTTGTCACATAGAATGGCTATGTCGCTTAGATGAATATCGTAGTCAACTAACGCTTGTTTCATCCATAGTGCTTGTTGTCATGCTTTGCCGATGGAGACGTATTCGGCTTCGGTTGTTGATATTGCTAGTGCCGTTTGTTTCTTAGAAAACCAAGATGTTAAACAACATCCCATGAAAGTACATACCTCACTTGTACTTTTTCTATCAACGTAATCACCTGCATGGTCAGAATCTGCATATACAATTGTTTCTACTCCCGTGCCCTTAGGATACCATAATCCTAATTGTGTTCTACCCTTAATGTATCTAAATATCCTTTTTATGGCTTCTAGGTGTGATGTTTTAGGGTCTTCTTGAAACCTAGCACATAAGCAAACACTAAACATGATATCCGGCCTACTTGCCGTGAGGTAGAGAAGACTACCTATCATGCCACGATATTTAGTATTATTGACGGATTCGCCGTCTTCATCTTTTGTGAGTTTGGTGTCGGATGACATTGGTGTCCTAATTGGTTTCGACTCTTCAAGACCGAATTTCTTTAACATCTCCTTTATGTATTTAGATTGATTAAAGAAGATTCCATCTTCTACTTGTTTGATTTGTAGACCAATAAAGAAACTAAGTTCTCCCATCATACTCATTTCGAACTCGTCATGCATGATTTTAGAGAAATCATCACACATGTCTTGACAAGTGGATCCGAATATAATATCATCTACATATATTTGCACTATGATTATATGTGACTCTCTTTTCTTAGTAAAAAGTGTGTTGTCAACTAACCCCATGGTATAGCTGTGTTTAAGTAAAAATGACTTGAGTCTATCATACCAAACTTTTGGATCTTGTTTAAGACCATAAAGGGCTTTCTTTAATTTATACACATGTTTGGGTTTTTCAAAATCGATGAAGCCCGGAGGTTGAGCTACATATACTTCTTCATTAATGAAACTATTTAGAAAAGCGCTTTTGACATCCATTTGATAAAGCTTTAGATCATTAGCACAAGCATACACAAGAAGTATTCTTATAGACTCTAATATAGCCATGGGGGCATAGGTCTCATCAAAGTCTATTCCTTCTTGTTGGTTATACCGTTGGGCAACAAGTCTAGCCTTGTTCCTAGACACTACTCCGTTTGCATCTACTTTGTTTTTATAAACCCATTTGGTTCCTATTATGGTTTGATTACTAGGTGGAGGGACAAGTGTCCAAACATCATTAGATACAAATTGATTTAATTCTTCATGCATAGCCATTACCCAACTCTCATCTTTTATGGCTTATTGTGTATTCTTAGGTTCTATGGTTGAAACGAAACAAAACAAGCTACTTTGGTTTTGAACTTGAGACCTTAATGTTCTTTCGTTTAGCTTTCCTTTGACCTTATCTACGGGGTGATCTTTGGACTCTTTAATGTTTATGACTTCATCATTTAAAGGTTCTTCTTCTTCATTTATCTTTTTCTTTATTACTATAGCTTCACTTTATACAATCACGTCATCGACAAGAGGTGGAGAGGGTTTGGGTGGAATTTCATCAAATTTTATATTTAATGACTCTTCTACCTTCATTGTTTCTTTGTTTAGTATGACGTAAGCTTTGCTATTTGGAGAGTAACCTAGAAAGATACCTTCGGTTGATTTAGGATCAAATTTTGTAAGGTAATCTTTAGTGTTAAGAATAAAACATTTACTACCAAAGACTCTAAAGTGATCTAACGTAGGCTTTTTGCCTCGGAATAACTCATATGGAGTTTTACCTAAGATTGGTCTAATTAATACTCGATTGAGTATGTATGTTGAAGTATCAACGGCATTACACCAAAACTTTTGAGGTATGGATTGTTCATTAAGCATGGTTCGACTCATTTCTTGTAGGGTTCTATTCTTTCTTTCTACTACCCCATTCGATTGTGGAGTGCGTGGAGCCGAGAAGTTGTGAGTAATACCATTAGCGTCACAAAAGGCTCCAAATTGCACTTCATTATCGAATTCCCAACCATGATCCGTCCTAATAGACACTATAGGACTTCCTAGTTGTCTTTGGATATTTTTGCTTAATATTTCAAAGTAATTAAAGGTTTCCGTTTTGTTCTTTAATAATTTTGTCCATGTATACCTAGAATAATCATCCACTATGACCAAAGTGTAGTAGTTGCCTCCATAACTTTGGATAGCGGATGGACCAAATAAATCCATAGGTAGTAATTCTAGACACTTAGTTGTAGACACCATGTTTTTAACTTTATGACTAGAATGAGCTTGTTTTCCTACATTACAAGCATTACAAAAGTGATGTTCATATTTTAACTTAGGTAGATCTCTTACTATATCTTTGGATGATAGCGATTGAAGAAGTCGCATATTGGCATGACCCAATCTTCGATGCTATAAGGTCGAAGTATCATCCATAGAGGTAAGATATAGTTTGCCTTTAGGTTCATTACCGATTTTAATGACATAGACTCCATGTTTCCAAATACCTTAATATCTTACTACCGGTTTCGGTAAAAAGTACATTGCACTTTTTATCACATATTTTTCCTATACTTAAGAGGTTAAAGTTTAGGTTTTCGATGTAACACACATCGTTAATGGTTAGAGATTTGTTAGAAATCGTACCTTTACCGATGATTTTACTTTTGCTATTTCCAAATACCACATTACCTCCATTGAAGGATTCATATGTGGAGAATAGCTCCTTATTGCCGGTCATGTACCTCGTGCACCCGCTATCCTTGACCTATTCATCCGGGTCTAGGTCGACCTTTAAGCACACCTAAGAAAACAATTAATTCAAAAGTTTGGTCCCCATTTGTTCATGGGTCCATTAGTGTTAAACATTCCATTCATGTTAGACATGTATGGATAAGATGAGTACGCATTCCATGGAGCAAAGTTTTGAAAGGGAAAACCATTTTGCATATTTGGGTTCCATCCCATTTGATGGTTACTTCTCGGGTAAACATTATTAGGTCTCCTAGATGGATTAGGTTTTGAGAAAGATGGAGCTTTGTTTCTTGCAAAAGTAGGATTATATTTTGGAGGTGGTTGTCTAGTGGTGACATGAGTTGGTTTCTTCCTATTAACGATAACAAACTCAGTTCTAGATGAAGAAGCTACGTTATTACTACTGTTTGCTATGGTAGACCCACAGATCCCTGGCTTATAACTAGCCGGTTCCCTTTTGATGGGATCCGTGGGATCCGCCACAACAGTGGCTGGTTTTTCTAGTGCCTTAACAAATTGTGTTTCTTTGTTTTCATTAGTTGATGGATCAAGTTGTTGAATACCTAAACCTTTTTGGTTGTTGCCGGTTTTAACACTATCTAATATCATATCTAAAGTGTTCGTACTCATTCTAGCAATTTTAGAATCTAGTTGATCAACTAGTGTTTGAAGTTGAACTCAAAGTTCACATTCACCACTTGCTATTTTACCCTTTTCTAAACGTTTTAGTTTTGCTTTTAATTATATGAATTCTTTATCTAAACGTTGGTTTTGACTCTTGTAGGATCGTAAATATTATTGTGTTTGATGATTCAGGTGGTCTTGGATGATGGAAATACATGTTAGCCATTTAGAGAGAGAAAGTAAAGAGATGGGTGTTCTAGTTAGAGACATGCTTTGTAAATTATCAAATGTTAGATTGAGAAGCACCACCCCTTCCATGGATTGAAGGGGTATTTATAGTTACAGAATACACGACTTCCTGACGGCCTGTGGATCAGGTATACAGTGGGTAAAGACCCGTCCTTCCTCCACGGTGTTGCACTAAACTATTCTACGCTACTAATTAACTAATTAACTACAAAACAACGTAAATAACTACAAGTCTACGAGCTAACATATGCTAGACCATAATTGGGGTGACCGACACTTTAACATGGAATTTCCAATTCCTAACAATCTCCCCCTAAGGGAGGTCACCCCATGAAATACATTTTGCATCCTAGCATTCTTTCTTTGTCTTTAGTTCTCGAGCTCGTAGACTTCAATTCTTCAAGTTCCGCGATCTTTGTGCATTAGTAGTGATTCTTTAAAGTCCGCATAATTTTGTACTTTTAGTGGAGGCCTTTAACTGATCCACATCTTTGATGATCTTTGAGCTTTCTTTGAGATCATCAGCCACAGTAAATCTCTGGATCACCCTTTGTTGTGTTGCCATCATGTGATGTTGTGACTTTTGGACCGACATGCTCACACTTTCTGGATCATGACATCTTTCCATCAGAGTAGCGGAAGCTTTACTGGTTCATGATATTTGCAGCAGCGTAGCAGGAGCATAGTATAAAAATATTAGAACCAGGTTATGTAGATATGCACCAGTCATGATTTCTTCAATTAAGTGTGGATCCTGTGAGCATGCGGCTTTGGATTGACTCCTCAATTCTGATCAGCTGCAACCGTCCAAATGTACCTGCAAACAATAGTTAGCAATAAAACACACGAAAATGTCTTTGATCACTTTCGTTGAATTGAGGTACACGGCCCACGGTTCCCCGTTGATCAGTACAAGTACTGCCTATGATCAGGTAGGATTCCTAAGAATCTCCTTGACAGGGTTTCGCAGCTGTTCTAGCTGTTCTCAAACCGGAACGTCTTAAAGAAGACAACACGGAGTGAGTGAACCAGTGAATTGAGATTCACTGATTGATGAAAAATTGATTTGAAAAACAATCGCGTATTGCTTAGAAGAAAGAGTTTTGCAATACGACGAAGGTTTTATGAGTAAGATCAATTTTTAATCAAAAATACCTTTTGTATTTGAAAAGAGTACACATTCGATGTGCTAGAGAAAAGAAGAAATTTGCACATCGAACAGTTTTTCCAAAAGTATTTTTTTCAATCAGAGATACTTTTTGAATTTGAAATATGAATACACATTCGATGTGCTAGAGAAAAGAAGATTTGCACATCGAACGGTTTTCCAAAAGTATTCGTCAATTCATTTCCTGGACCAAGGTTGATTCACGAGTGAATCGCCCCATCGTTTCTATCCAGTTGTCACAAGTTTGATCTTTTGAAAGATCTCACATGTCACCCACCAAGAGCTTGTTTGATGTTGGCTCTAGAAGGCTTTCCATCTTCATCGTGAATATATTTGATATATCACTCGGATGTTCTGGCAATACCACAAGGATAATGCTTAGGACTCTTAATATATTCTTACTTTCCACATTGCGTGAAACAGCAAGTCTTCATTTATTTAGTGTCCTAACGAGATATTGTGGATGATCTCTTGGCTCTAGACTCAATTGTGCACATTTGGTTCCTATGCAGGAGACTAGGGAGAGGGTCTCCTTCTTCAATATCAACAATCTCTAAGACAAAGTCGATAGATAATGTCGGTTCCCCGTGAGAATGAAACAAGCCCTTTTAAGAGGAACTTGAGAAGCTTGGGAATTTTAGTGCACGTCCTTTGGGTCCATGACGTCTTGTCTTCAATACCAGTGTTACCTTAGTAACCACCAGTAGCATATGTATTGAACCCGGTTTTTGCCCTAAGGTTGAATTATTGGAGGGCTATTTCTTTTCACCTTTTTCACATTCAATTCTTTTTCATTCTTCAACCCCTTCAGTGCTTACCGAGACTTCATAACTAGAACTTTTTTGGGTTTATTCCAGATTACTAGCTCGTCTCGATCCGCACTCTTCCCATATTCTCATTTTTCTCCTTTTTTTCATCATACCTACGGACTCTACACTATCTAGTGGATTGTCCCTGGGTAGATCCCTCCGGTTCTGCCGAATCGTGGGAACTAATACCTAACCTCACCATCCTTATAACTCCATGCATAAAGTAAAATGTTCGGTCTTTTGGTACAGTTCATTCCTTCACTAAACCAATTGAAAAAATCATTTGGAAAATCAATCAAGGTACTTGTGATATAAAATCAAAGCATTTTGTACCTTAATTGTTTTGATCATTTTAGAAATGCTCCCCCTCAACATGTGCATATGATATTGAAATTGTTTAGCACATGGAGGCAAGAGTTCTTTGAAATATATTCTTGATCACAATTTCCGTGGAAAAAGCCATTTGAATTTCTTTGGTAAATTCTCCCCCTCAATATGTGCATAAGATAAGTGAAATCATTTTATCACATAGAGGAAAGAGTTCATTTGAAGCACATCCACGATCACAGAATCCATTTAAGAAAACCATTTGAAAACTCAATCAAGGTACTTTATAAATCACTTTAAAAAGCTTTTGTACCTCGATAGTTTATTTTCTTTAGAAATGCTCCCCCTCAATATGTGCTTCGAGATTCGAAAGCGTTTAGCACATATGGGAGAGCTGCATGCACAATTGAATCAAACGATCACCTTTTATCAGATTTCATATTAAATCACACATTCTCCCCCGATCAAAAATATCAAACCCTTTGAGATTTTGGATCCCAAGTGATTTAATAAGGTTTAGAAAACATGGGAGAAAATGTGGCCTGGTTTAAATACTCATCTTGTGTATTTGAAATCGTTTGGCACATGGAGGCAGGAGTGCCTATAAAGGACTAAAACCGATTCCATTAAAACATATTTGAGATTTAAATCACGATCTCTCCCCCGATCAAAAATTTCAAACCAATTGAGATTTTGGATCCCGATTGATTTAAATCATTTAGAAAGTTTTAGGGAAAGACGTGGCAAGATTCAGTTTTTGAAAAATGACAGATAAGGACCATTTTAAGACATTAAAGATTGTTAGTGTCAGGTATGATAGTTTTAAGAGATCTTTAAGTAAAATAAAACAATTTCACAATCAAACAAGAACAGAAAATTTTTTATTTTGAAAGACCTTGATTCAAAAGAAAAATCATACCATGACATAACATTAAATCTTTAGATCACCACTTTAATTTGTACAAGCCGGACTTTATAGATGAAAATATCGTTTGAAAATAATTTATTTAAAATCACTCTCCCCCTCAATCGATGACCGTAGTCGATGATTGATTGACTTAGGTTTTGATAAAATAAAGTCCGGTGATTTTCAAAATTTAGTCCAGTTTATTTTCAAAACAATATTTTCCCATTTTCAAAACAATTTTATCAATTTTTTTTTAATTGTTTAAAAATCGTATCCTGCACAAAGATACGTTAGGTGGTTGAGAAGCTTCTGTTGTTGCTGTAGGGCTGGAAGAAAACCGTCTGCTGATGCAGTGAGACTTCTTACGTTGCATTTTAATGCCAACTGAGGTCAAATTAAGATCCGTTTCTTCATTTGCTGATGAAGAAAACCATCTGCTGATGCAGTGAGACCTCTTCCGTTGCATTTTTCCATGCCAACTCTCCATAGAAGTCCAATTAAGCTCTGTTTCTTCATTTGTCAACCCAAGGTATAGTTACCCTTTCCTTTCGGCATCCAATCATCTTCATTTGTGGGATCCGGATCGGGAACATTCTTATATACCAATATACCTGCATATGTTAGTGAACACACATACAAATATATGGTGGTCGACATCACCCAAACAGCAATCGACTAATAAAAGTCAATTCAACATATTAATCAGATCATATAAGGCATGGGGATAATGTGTTCATCAAACTCTAATCATCTAATCCTAACAATCATATCCTAGGCACCTAGTCCTTCAACGTAGGTTAACATCATTTTTAATTAAGCATATAGGATAATTAAGAAAGCCCGTTAGATGATGTAAATTTGAAAACATTCTCCCCCTCAATCAATGACTCATTTCTTGAAAAGTTTAAAAGCGCTGAAGTCATTGATTGAGTTTTCAATTATTATAAAAACTCTGATTCTGATTGATTTCTCAAGCAACTCATTACCATCATTTTTGAAAACAACAAATATTTTTCTGAAGAATTTTAGACGGAAAAACATTTGTGTAGGAACAGTAGTCCTTTGACATACTTTCCTCAAATAGATTTAGGATAAGTGCTCGAAATTATAGAAAATTGGTTTAGCGCAGCACTTTCCTTCCTTGAAGAACGGGTTGCTATCTGAAATAATAGCAAGCCATAGTTTAAGCATGGGTTACAGTCTGAAGTAACTGTAAGCCATAGTTTGAGACATGTTTTGGAAAAGAATATTTACACCTCCTGCTCGAACTTCATCTATGGTCCCGTGCCATTATTGAATGACATTTCTAAGACCGCAGATGTTATCGATACCAGAAGACATGTCTTTAGATGTCACAATTCTCAATTTCCGGTCATTTCTCAAATTTACTATTCATCAGTTACTATTCATCATTTTACTATTCATCGTTTTTTAAGTCGATTTGATATTCTGAGAACGTATTTCAAAATTTTACTATTCACAAAACACTATTCATCCCCAGAGAAAATTTTATATTTACGACCATTATCTGCATATTAGTTCATGCATGGGTTTGCATAGTTCATTAACGTATAATTTCCTATTAAATAAACGCTATCGCGTAATCATTTATTTTGAACATTTGATCCGACACTTTCAAAAATTATTCTGATATATTTTTATACTCATATTAAGATTATAAAAATAATATTATTAGTTTACCCGGTGTTTTAAATTTATTTTGTATATAAATTGCTATATATATATAATTACGACGGTTTTCGTAAATACTACACGACAATTATTATTTCACTCAATTTTTGTAAGAAATGTATTTTTATAATTTTTATGACATTAATATATTTTATTTTGTTCCGTTAAAAATTATTTTTAACTAACGCTACCCTAAATGCTTACATATATACACAAGTTACCAATTATCCTTAAACAATTACACCTTTACTTCAACACATATATACTCAAGTATACAAAATACATCTAGTCTTTTTATTTTCTATGTATGTCAACACATACATGATGACACACATCTTTTGTGAACCAAAATATCTAACTAATATGATACTTACAAGATTTATTATTATTCAAACTACACATACTACGCATATCCTTAGGTGAAAGTCACAAATACTCTCTCTTTTTTCATTTGTAAAACCGGCCAAGGGAAAGACCAAGCAAGGAGTTCATAAATTTTTCAAGACAATCTAATTTCACAACTCTAGCATACTCTTAATCAAGGTTTTGGAATAAAAACCTAGGGTATTTAGGATAAACCCTTGTTCTTTAAACCTCATCACTTAACTAGTAAGCATTTCATGATCATTTTCATCTTTCATATTCATACTTTGGTCATATTATCATGCTTGAGAAAAACATGCAAGTTATATGGTTATCTATACCACTTTATTTGTTTTTAAGTGCTATTAATGAATATATATCATCCTATAATTATCCCTTGAAACATATCTCTTTTGATGATGTCTAGGAACCCATGACACCCTAAGAAGGTGTATGGTAGGTTTAGAATAGCTTTGGCGTTGGTTTGAAGTGGTTAGAATAAGTTTTACGCGAGAAAAACCCATTTCGACAACTATATAAAAGGGTCTGTTCATTTCTGTGAATTCTGGAAAATTCGACAGTGGGTAAAAATTTTTGGGCTGGATATTCAGAAAATATACTTTAAAACGAAAACGTGGCCGCTTGAACGGGTTAAAACGGAGTTATAACGAAGAAGTTATGCTATTTTCAAGTTTAACGAAGAAAACTATTTTTCCGGAAAATTCAGCATGTTGTCCAAATTTTTACGAGTTAAAAATGAGTCTTAAGCGTTATTAAATGAGTCGATTTATCAAGAAAATATTAGAATACTTTAACCCGAAGCTAAGGACATATAAAACGTAGAAAACGGACTTGTAACGATTAAATTACACGCGTTTAAACAAGGTTGACGTAACTATTTCATATAAGCATAATTAATATATTTTCTAATAGCTAAAGATATCGGCCGCGAATGACCATGTTGAGGGTCGTTTTTAACATTGATGGAATACTTTTTATAAAATGATGTCTTCTAGTAAAAGTAAGTTCACCTAGCCTATTTTCCAAAACGTCCAACCGTTCGTCAAACGGAGTTGTAACGAATAAAATACGGTCACTCAAACTTTGCCGAAAACTACCTTTAAACTATATTTTTGGTACAAGTATCCTACATCGCTTTTGTTTTTCTCCATGACCGAGACCTCTATGATGAAAATTTAAAAGCTAAGACTTTGAGATAATGCTACAAGCTTTTCAAAACCATTGAGTTTGTTTCTTAACACTCGATATTCACTATTTTACGACTAGTTTTTCGAGGCCGTTTAGTCACTTTAATGAATTGTCAAATTATATTATTTTGCGACGAAAAACTATAATTTCTTAATAAATCACTAAATGATTATCGTAGGATATCATTTCGACGTAAGTACTTGTCAAGTATTTTACAACATGACGAGATGTCATGAACATATATTTCGACGATAAACTTTATTTTCAAAAATGCACAAGTGGTATGGATATCATATTAGTTTGAATGCACGACATTGTTTCATGACTTATATTAGATCATATCATTCATAATAGGTCGCGGTTAGAGAGTTGCGTCTCATTTCTGTGCATCCACTTTGTCATCATAACTATTGCAACAGGTGAGTTCGTTGCCCCACTTTTACTCGTTTAATTGTTTTATAAACTCTTTGGGGGAGATACATGCTCAACTACTTGCTTTTACCTTGCACTTATATGAACTTAAATATCTTTTGTTTCACTCTATGTGCGCGTAAGTAGATTATGCCCGAACTAAATTGATCACAATGTTATGAACGCTATAGGTTGAAACACTTTCCTTGATTTTGAACCCTTCAACATGTATATTTGAGCTCTTTTAAATTGATTCGGACCCTTTAACATATAAGGGAACATTTTTGGACTTGATATGAACCTTTTGACATATAGTTAAACTCTTTGAACTTGTACAAGGACCCTTTTGATATATTTTAAACTTGTTTGACGTGATTTTGAACGCTTCGACTATCTTGAACCTTTTGATATTATTCGAGCTCTTTGACTGTTTTGAACTTTTGAACTCGACTTAAATCTTTGAACTTAATTACGAACTTTTGAACGGAACTCTTGAACTTAAATACAAACTTATGACTTGTTTGAACTTATTAAACCAAACGTGTTATGACCTTGACCTAAAGTCTCCCATGTTCGGAGCATCACTATAAAGTTTCCCCTGTTCGGAGCATCACTATAAAGTCTCCCTTGTTCGGAGCATCACTATAATTCTCGCCTTGTCGGTGGATTGTTCTCAATAATTCTCACCTTAATGGTGGAGTGTTCTCAATAATTCTCGCCTTAATGGTGGAGTGTTCTCAATAATTCTCGCCTAGGTGGTCGAGTGACATAGGAGTCTCCCTTGTTGGAGCAGTGCAAAGTCTCCCATGTTCGGAGCATCCCTGAATTATTATATACGTGGTGTTATATTGTGAACTATTATGACATCGTACACTTGACTATTAAACTATACATATTTTGGCAGTGGGTTGTGAACACACAGGTTGCAAGTTTTGTATGGGCGGAACTTGGAACTGAGTGGATTTACAATACCTTTGCTTTGTGAACCCATTTGACCACGTGTGCTTGAACATAAACTAGACATATTTTGGCAGTGGGTTGTGAACACACAGGTTGCAATTTTTTTATGGGCGGAACTTGGATCTGAGTGGATTTACAATGCCTTTGCTTTGTGGACTATTCTAAATGACCAAAAACTTTGCCTTTGTTGCATGAACGCTCTTTAAAAGCTTTACTTGTTAACCAAACTCTATGAACTCACTCAACCATTGTGTTGACACTTTTAGCATGTTTTATCTCAGGTATCTAAGGCATTCACTTCATGGCATGCATGTGGAGTTATCATAGAGTCGTGATGACGACGCGTCTCACATACATTTTATGCACTTAACTATCGTTTGATTGTAACAAACTCATTTTGGTATATTGGAAATATTTTGGGACCTATATTTTGTAAACTCTGATTATTTTACTTAATCAAACGATATTTTCAAAACGACACTTTAGGTCGTTCGATATAACTGTAACTTTGATGCTATGACAGTCATCCCCCAGGAATTCCATTCCGCTGCAAAACAGGTAATTTGGGGGTGTGACATAGAAAACAACATTTTTGGTATTTTTAAATTTTCTGATTTTTATGGGTTTTTGTTGGTTTTATATTTTTCTATTTTTTTTTGCTGGTTTTATATTTTTGTATTTTGTTTTTCTGATAAATATTTACAACGATAGATTAGATGATATAGTTTAAGAAGATGATGATACGAGTACCGAGATATGGATATCGAGCAGTCCCGTTGTAGAAGATAGAAGTCATCATCCCTAAAACTTTCACCACCAAAGCTTCCGAGGCTCTTGCATTGAAGAAAGAAATTGAACCATCTGAAAGTGAGACTTTGGCAGCTTCCCCCCAAACCGAAAATCCATTGGATGAGCAGATTCGAAGCTCTATTTCAAGCTTGCCTTAGCCAGGTGCACAGAGAAGCACACCATTATCATAAATCCCGCTGCTCCTTTTAAGAACGATAATCGAGATTCTCCATTCGGGGTTATATAATCAAGAAGAAGAACAGCAACGTATCATCCCACATTTGAATACCTCTTCTCAAATTCCTTTTCCACTAAAGTCTGAAGCGATCCATTCCAAAAGGTGTCAAGAGAACACTTCCCCCAAGTAGATGAATTGATGTAGTCAGTCTCTTAGAATAGAGCTCACGAACCCGAATACACATATACCCGAAGACAGAGAAACTTATACCATCGAAGTAGCAGATTAAGTCCAATAGCCAAAGAATAACCCCCGATGTATACTTTTCTCTCCCCTGAAGAAAGTGTATGAAGCTCAAGAACCCAAAGTACCCGAATGCCCAAAGAGAATAACCGATAACATTGAAGAAGCGGGCGAATCACTCATTATCTCTGCGGATGTCAACTCCGAATAAGTGATTATATCTCTAATCACTGATTAAGCCCTCAAGTGAAACAGCTGAGCGCCCCCAATGTACACAATTCTCTCTCCCCCGATGATTGCGATAACATCGAAATCATCACACACTTGTGTACCTCTTTTATCTTCAGAAACTTTCTCTAACATCACTTCCCCCACGTAGTTGGAATAATAACACCAAAAGCCTTGATGAGTAAAACCTTGAGTTTCTCTGGGGTCATGACATGACATTTGTCTTCCCGGGATATCTTCAATCACTTAGAAGAATTAAGTTCATCAAGTTTACTCGCTTTGTGTTTAGATGTGTGTCTCCTTCCCCCTTGCTGGTTTTGACACTTCAGAATCAGCAACTCATTGTAAGCCCATATACTCGAAATCTTTTGAGAAGAACCTTTGAAGTTTTTGTGAGAATCAACTTGCTGAAGTAGAATGCGAGCAAATCTAATTAGGGATTAAATTTGACATTTCACTCTCCCCCAATTAGTTCTCTCCCCTAGACTGACAATCTTTGTGACAAATGCCCGGAGTATGAAGAAGTCTTTAGATCGTTAAATGCAACTCGTCTTTAGTCTTGTCACATGTAGCAGAAAATGTAGAACCGAATGTAGACTCGACCTTCTTCAAGATTGTCCAGTTGGGGAATATATAGTTACCATCTTCAACTCACCAAATGCATTCCCGTTAACTTGTATATAGCAAATCCCCTTAACTCAAATCCCTCCCAATCAAACAAGAACAGAAAGACGTTCATCAAGGAAATCCGCCTCGCAACTGGAAGCACTTTGTCATTAATCAAAATCAGCCCGTGTGAAGATGTTAACCAACGGCTCTTTAGAAGAAAACTCCATGTGAAGATGACCCGATAAGAAGAAGCTCGATTCTTACATGAGTTTGGAGCCGTTTGACCATTTATTCTCATATATCAATCATCATGCAGTAGTTTCACACTTCTTCTCCCCCTCAAGAATTGCATACGTAGTTGCCATTCTTGATTAAGCAAGTGAATATCTTCAACAATGTAGTCTGTTCACACTTCTCCCTTGCAAAATTAGCACAGGATGTCGCCATCGTCATAATGATTGAGCAAGTGGAATAAGAAAACAACCAACGGTAGTCCGGTTCACTTGATAATTGAAAGCGCATGGAAAAAGCATGAAGCATGTTGATGAGAATGGTCATAATAGAGAAGATTTCTTTTCTTCAGAAGATAAAGCGCACTGACACGTATACTTTTCTTTTCTTTGAGGAACGAGGCTTGAACTGAAGTATTCAAACGTCATAATCTCTCTCTTTTCATCATCTCTTGGTAAAACATGTAATCATCACCATTATCATTCAGTAGGCTCTTTGTCGTGACAGCTGATGGAGAAAACCCAATATGATGAATTTGACCCTGAATTAAAACAACCCGAACTCGTGACTTAAACTTGCACATATGTAACAAAGAGCGGTGTCGAGACTTCATTGTCCATTGAATCTCTAAGTACTCTATACTCTTCATCCAACCAACCATCAAGTAATAGACGTACATCACCTCTTGAAAATCCACAATTGAATGTGACACTGAGCACTACAACGTAACTCCTTAAAGTGATAGTTATTTTGTAGTGGTAAGAGCCCAATTCCCCCAAGTGGTAAAAGAAAAGGTAAAAGACACCCAACAATAACTAGATTTCCAAGTCTTCATTTTTGATAATAAGCTCGAACAAGGATCATGAAGAATCTTCATCCAACCATCCCTGATACCTTCAGATACTAAGTACACTCGCCCGTGATATTTCACTTCAACCTCAAATAAATAATAGTGAATTAACCCCGTTGTCACATCTTCTGGTTAAAAGCTGACATCTAGCCTCCTTTTACGTTTTAAGTGAACTATGATAATGATTTCATCCCGACCATGGTTAAAAGCACATAACCCCGTAAAACCATGAAATAACCAAACTGCCATGAAGACAACCCAAACACACACCCAGTTCATGAAGTACACCCTTTTATCCCTTCTTAGAAGCAGAAACCGTAGCACCAGCATCAAATAAGATCCAGAATTACACTTTCCTTTCTCCAGGATGGTTCCATCATTACGGGATTTTACAATTCCATGGTTTAAACCGAGAAATGGATTCTTTCGCGGGATTTTACAAAACCAAGAATAAACCGTAAGATAGATCCAGAAATGCACTATACTATTACCAGGATGTTTCCATTGTCACAGGATTTTACAAGTCTATGATTTAAACTGAGAAATAGGTTCTTTCGCGGGATTTTACAAAATCAAGACAAAACCGTAAACAATATCAGCTTGAATGTGTTATGACAACTTTGGTTTCAGTGAATATCTGTTTTAGGGGAACATGAAGCAGTTCATCAGCGGTTCATTCTCCATCATCAATACTATCATCAACCATTAAACACTTTGGAAAGCACATTTTCCACATATTCTGTCGGCTATTGCAGTGACAACATGGTGAAGTTAACCCGATATGCCAAACTTGATCATGAAGTAAAATTCCGCAGATTTGTTACTTAAACTTGTACTAATCCTTGTGAAAAAGAAACGGTGTACCCAATGTACAAAACCTCTTGACGTATTCTCAACTGCATGAGACACCGAAGTGATAGTTACGTTGTGGGTTAAGCAAGAAAGAATCACAACCGTAACTAAATAGCCAAGTATTTATCACACTCAATAAACTGCTCAAACAAGTCATCTTCGCGGAATGGTAGAAAGAAAGAAGACGAGATAAGTAAACGCGCCCGAAAAGCCTCACTTCAAATTCAAATAAGAAATACCGTCCAGACAACCCCGTAGTCAATATTTTCAATAAACACTTCAAGCCGTGACAAAATATCCTTCGTGAAAATGTATAACTCAAGGAATCAACCCGCACACCACAACAATTCTCAACATCAACTCTTATCATCAAGACTCATAACCCAAATTTCACAATCAAATCTCATTATCACACATTTCATCGAGAAATCTCTTCAACAAATCCGATAGAATCAAATCACACTCATGAGAAACTCATCATTTAATCATTTAATACAAGTGATATATAATTCGACACAAAAAGATCATCAATCTTAACTCCAAATCCACGATGTCAATCTTCCATGGGTCCAATTTAGTAATTATGCTCAACCAATCCATTATCATTGTTAGCCTTTTTTACCAAATAACAATACATCCGTTCAAGCCCATTAAAAAAATCCAATACCCGATCTATCAACATTTCACCCGTTTCATTACCACTCCATTAGATTCTTCCGTTTCAACATATAAATTGAACATCAAGTGATGTTGGGGAATAAGAATACAAAATGCATAATAGAACACTCATGAGAACACTAATTCGGTTCAATACATACCTAACATAGTCAAGACCCACGAAAGCCCAAGGATAAATGCAATGCATATACACGATTAACAAAACATAGCATTGTGTTTGGTCCATCAAATATTCCACGTCCAGCAATTGTCTTCCAGGCCCAAACTCATTCAAAATCACAAGCCCTTATTAAAAAATAATTACTCGGTCCAAGTCTATCATATTACTGTATGACCCATATCAATGTATAACACACAATCAGCCCATTAACATAACAGTATACCCTCTTTACCATAATCAACAGGGTATTTAACTCACCAATCACACCAAGATAACCCTAAAAATCCTCTACTAAACTTAACAACCCCATCTCACCCTAAACACTTTCTCATATCTGAATCCAAAATGCAGCCATCTTCATCCCAACAAATTTCAAATCTTCACAATGTCATAACAATCAAAGTCCATATACAAACAACTGTACCCAACCGTATGCTTCACAAATCAAGAACGAGCCGTTTAGCGCTTCAAAATCATTAAGGGATTACAGGCAAGTGATAATAAACTTGGGTAGTCATGGCATGATTCGAAATATGTACTGAAAACACTTAGATAATAACACTTAACTCTTGATTGTCATTTCGTACTTGATTGACATTTTGAAACCAAGCTTAGATAATAACAGAATTGTTATTTGTCTATCTTTCATGTTTCGTATAGTAAGATGAAGCTAAGCTTCAAATATTGAAGTCGATGATGAATCCCTTTTTTGAATATTGACCTCCATAAGTCTTGATTTATCATTGACTAACATGAAAAAGGATTCTGATGATATGAGTTTTATTATCACTTTTGAGTCTTGATGGAGTCATTACTTTTTCTCGTATCAATATTAAAAACGAACCATGGATATGTGATGATTGGCTAATTTCGTGTTTTAGACCTATGGTCTTGATGTAATAATTTATTACTTTGAAATTAGGGAACTGAGATCAAGAACATTTGGCCTTTGATGTTTTATTTTGATGGTAAATGTTTGTGAAAGTAATTGATGATGTAGGTTTATGTCGTTAGCAGAAACTCTTTTACCATTTTTATTTGTTGATTTCTTTGTTGAGTCGAAGAGTTAAATTTGATATTTGAGTAAAGTTTGAATATATGGTATTGAGATAGGTCAACAAAGCACATCAGTCTTCTTTTTCCTTTTGTACTTTCTTTCCATGTCAAGTCGCTACTACACTATAATAGTCAAGTCGCTACTAATGCATTTGAGTCAAGTCGCTAGCAAATTTTTTAACCAAGTCGCTATAACAGCTTCAAAGCACAACTCGCTACGACTTGTAAATACAAGTCGCTAGGCAGATTTCATTTACACAAGTCGCTACATAGATCAGTTTAACAACTCGCTTGACATTCAAAAATGTCAAGTCGCTACTTAGTACATTGAAACTGGACTGTTTTGTGACAAGTCGCTAGCAAAATTTTTGAAATTTTCCGATGAGTTTTTTGACCAAATTCCGACCACATTCATATAAACCCAGAAAAAAATGACAAGAACTGCTTCTTTTGACCCATGTTGACCTGTGTATGGACCATAACAATCTGACCGTATGACCACTATTGTTTCACGGATTTTGGTAACAAAAGTAAAAAAATGATAAAAGCATGTGACTTGGACACAAATGACACAAGACAAATAAACATTGATGGACTGATGATATTTTTTGTTGACCAAACATAAAAGGATACAAGAACCATATTTAAAACTGTTATACCAAAGTAAAACTGAAAAGATTATTTTCCGACCAACAAAAGTGTAAAAAAACAGTTTTAAAAAAATGATCCAAAAACCACCATAACCATGATACTAAGCCACACAAATCAACACAACACAATAACCTGGCTCTGGTACCATTTGTAGGATCGTAAATATTATTGTGTTTGATGATTTGGGTGGTCTTGGATGATGGAAATACATGTTAGCCATTTAGAGAGAGAAAGTAAAGAGATGGGTGTTCTAGTTAGAGACTTGCTTTGTAAATTATCAAATGTTAGATTGAGAAGCACCACCCCTTCCATGGATGGAAGGGGTATTTATAGTTACAGAATACACGACCTCCTAACGGCCTGTGGATCAGGTATACAGTGGGTAAAGACCCGTCCTTCCTCCATGGTGTTGCACTAAACTATTCTATGCTACTAATTAACTAATTAACTACAAAACAACGTAAATAACTACAAGTCTACGAGCTAACATATGCTAGACCATAATTGGGGTGACCGACACTTTAACATGGAATTTCCAATTCCTAACAACTCTTTAAAAGCTTGTTTTTGTTAATTAGTTTTAAGTTAATATTGCATAGTTTGTCGTATTTATTATGCAATGAGTCGTTATCAAGTGATGAGCTACTATAGTATTCGTGACATACCTCGTCATTTGCCATGAGACAAATTTCTTCGTCCTCCTCGTCGCTCATTCCCCACGTGCCACTCACGAACGCCTTTTGATCATCCCGTTTGGGACACTTACTAATAAAGTGGTTTGGGTCCCCACATTTAAAGCAAGTACGATCATCTTTTGGCTTCTCGTCCTCTTTGCTTTTCGAAAGCCTTTCTTATCGTCATACGGTTGTTTGACGTATCTTCCCTTCCTTCTAAAGAACTTTTTAAAGTCCCTTACCGCCATAGCGTACTCCTCGTCGTCACTACTCGAAGAGGAGTTCTCTTTCACCTTTGAGGCTTCGGAGTCTTTAGCAAGGACAAGCTCGTAGACTTTTAAGTTGCCTATGAGTTCATCAAGGGTGAGGATTGTCAAATCTTTTGACTCTTCGATCGCCGTCACCTTGGATCTCCACTTCGATGGAAGTGCCCTTAGATATCTCCTAACATGGTTACGGCTAGAAAAAGATTCATCAAGTGCTTGTAAAGATGTAATAATAGTATTAAAGTTAGCAAATGAATGATCTATAGTTTCCTCATCCGATATTGAAAATTGTTCATATTGTTGAACAAACAAATCAATTTTATTATTTTTAACTTGTTGGTTGCCTTGATGAGTTACAACTAAAGAATTCCAAATTTCTTTAGAGGTTTTAAGCATAGAGATTCTTTCGAATTCCTTTTTCGGTAAAGCATTATATAAAACCATTTTTGCTTCACTATTTTTAGAAAGCTTTTACTTCATTTAATCATTTAGTTTATCATTAGGTATGTTGACTAAATTCCCTTTATCATCTTTTGAGGTAGCCTCAAAATCGCCTTTAACAATAATGTACCAAAGATCAATATCTTTAGATTTCACATATGTTTCGAATCTATTTTTCCAATATATAAAACCATTAGTTTCAAGTTGTGGTGGTCGTTGCATAGATTGCCCTTCCTTATATTTTTCTAACCCATAGTGATCGAAAAGTTTTTAAAATACAATTTTACTTTAAAACTTTTATAAACTTAGCTCTTGATGCCAATTGTGGAAAACTAGAAGGGGGGTTGAATAGTTTTGCAGATTTTAAGTTAGTTTCAAAAACTTTAGATTCGTTAATATGTGAGATCTTATGGATGTTGAGAAAGTATAGATCTAATGATAAATCAAGTAAATAAAGTAAAGCAAAGAAATGACACAACCGATTTGTAGTGGTTCGGCTACAAGGACACCTTCCTTGCCCTACTCCACTCCCTGAGTCACCTATTCGAGAGTTCAAGCACTATGTCAACAAACTCCTTCACTTGGCGGAGAAGCCTTCACAACGTTGCTTACACCTTTTTCCGGTACGAAGCTAAATACCGAGTCCGTAACACGGTGGACCAAACCAACACGACTATTACACAACAAATATGTGAAATATCAAATACAAGATCTTCGCTACATAAATCTTGCGGAGTGACAAATCAATCAAGGACCCCTTGCTTGGATGACTTGTAGAATGCTCGTGATCTCGCCTTAGAGAAGGACCTATATGAGAATCACAATAGAAAGAAAGAAGAACAACTCTCTAGATCAAGTGATCTATATGTTAGAAGAGAATGAGAGTGTTTGAGAGATTTAGTAAGAAGAGGGGTGAGTTAGAATGAAGAAATGACTCTCTATTTATAGGCAATTTCTTCCACTGTTCCCCGGATCCCACGGATCCCTCCCACTTGGGATCCGTCTAGTGTAATCCTAGGGATCCGTGGGACGCTCCTCTTTGCCCATGGGTTTTTTGGTTATGGGTCATGGGTTATGGGTTGGTCCATGGATTTTCCTTAGATTCAATTTATCTAAAGTATACATTGTATCTATCCATCTTAGGTATGGGTTATGATCCATGGGTTATGGTCCATGGGTTATGGTTTTTACCCATCCTAATAACTATTACAACAAATGATTAATTACAACATTTTTGTATTAAATGGCTATATGTAAATGCTTTACAAAAATAACATGTATCCTTATAATTGTACTTAAGATAACATTATATTTGTTATCAACAAAACACAAAGAGATCGCAAAATATTAATAAACGTTTTTACGGTTTATTTGTATTAACAACAGATTTTAAGATGGTTTAGATATCGAATTAACTAATTAACTACTAAAGCAAATAAAGGCAAAGGATGTGATCAATAGAGAAGAGTGGTGCTAACCTAGTTATTCATCCTAGCTAGTAATGTTTACATCTAATTACTTCCAATTACTTCAGGTGGGGTCAAAGTCGAGCTTGACAACATTTGGTCATTCGTTAAGCCTAACCTATCAGTGAAAGAGCCACCATGGAGAAGTCGTGTCCCCTCATAAGTCCAGTTGTTCCTGGTCCCCTAAGCCAAGTCATTAAGTTTCGCTACATGCTAGACTTATAATAGTGAGTGCCCGAGGTAGCTAGCATCTTAGATTTCACTAATTCTTAAGTTCATCCAAACGGTAGGTGATCAGTTAGTCAAATCGTACAAGTAGAAAGGGTCGTCAGTTGGTCATATCTTACCCTTCCCGTCTCAGTCTACTCACTTAGGGTCAGTTGGTCATATCTCCTAAGAAACTAGCCTCTACCGCCATTCAAAACTACCGAAACAAGGGTAGCTACCAATAAACTACACATGCATACATTTAGAAATAATTATACAGAAGCAATGTAAACGCAAACAAAACAATTAAGGAATCATAACTAGGCCAGCACCAAGAGGTTCTTAGCCGCTCATATTAACCATACAAATCAATTCAATGTTAAATGTTACGAAATACATGAATCGAAAGTAAAGAAAAGATAAAAAGCTAATGCTTATCGTAGGGGAGTGATTTCTCCCTTGGAGATAGCTCCGTATGGTCCTCCAGATCGCCTTTGGCTTCTCACGTTCTCGATTGTTGTTTGTGAAATGGGATGATTTGAAATGCTGGAAATCGTGGGGTATTTATAGGCCAGATCTTGGTTACGGCTTAACTAATAAAATAGTTACGCCGTAACATATAACTTCTTCGTAAATTTCACTAGATCTGCTAGTTACGGCGTAACCTTAGAAGGGGTTACGCCATATCTTCAATAAATCTTGGTTACGCCGTAGTTGATGCATGAGTTACGATTATCAGCGGCGCGGAACCTCATTTGACCTAATATGGTTACGCGTAATCTTTGGGAGAGTTACGCCGTAATCTTCTGATAAGTTGGTTTTCCGAGTCACGCTTTAGTTACGGCGTAATGTGAGAGATGATTTATGCTGTAACTTCTTCAAAGTGGGCATACTATGATAAATTTTTAATAACTCTCCAATTCCGCGTCTCTTTAGCTCCAATGCTCGTAATTTACCTAAAAGTGGAATATAATGGAAAACAAGCTTAAATGCATATAAATGATATAAATTACAAGCATTATCGGGGGAAATTGACACTTAATATTCAGGATAATTTGATGTTATCAAAGGTCCTTTTCAAATGCCTACTACAACCCGGAGATCCAACTGCTGATCCACCAAGAGATGATGTTACCACCACTCTCAGAGTAGATCAACTCACTGCTGAACAACTACTTCACTTAGAAGCTGATGAACTTGCAATGCAATATGTCCTTTTGGGTTTACCCAATCCGATTCTTCGCAGTGTTGATGCTCAGAAAACTGCAAAAGCTATGTGGGAACATATCCATCTTCTAATGGAAGGAACATAACTCAATCAAGAAGACATGGAATCAAAACTTTACTTATCCTATGAGAATTTCATGATTGAACTAGGGGAATCATTAGAGTCATACTATCATCGATTCATAGACATCATCAATGACTTGGACAGACACAACATCATTATGCCAAGGATTGCAATCAATACAAAGTTCCTAAGCTGTCTTGGTCCTGATTGGAAAAAGTATGTTACATTCATCCGTCAATCTAAGAATCTTCATCGGCAACAGGATTGTTGTATGACTATTTGAAGCACCATCAAAAGGAAGTGGACAAAGATAGAGCTCTCCATGGAGTCACAAGAACTCAAAATCTACCGGATAATCAAACTCTTGCTTTGTATACTCAAGCTTGTTATCCTCAATTTCCAACATTGCCAACGGTCTTCACAAATCCACCACAACAATCGCCAGATTACACCATATGATCTTTCACAGCAATCACAAGAAACTCAACTGGTTCCTTACAACAACAACACTGATTCAACACTCTATAGTGAGACACCAAATGTGGATGCAGAAGCTTTCGATACGTTGAATCAAGGATTTTCGTTAATTGCTAGAGCCTTCGGGAGATTTGCTAACAAATCCAACAACCGTATTCGTACCTCATCTAACACAAGGAATCAAGCAGTTGTTGTTGGGATACAAAGTACAGAAGAAGTCAAAGTGCTGAAGAGACAAAGTACTGAAGAGTCAAAGTACTGCTAAAGAAGAAAGTCAAAGTACTGCTCACTCATCAAAGTACTGCAAGGATAAAGGACTGATATGCAAATCGTTAAGGATTATTATGTAATTCTAGAATGTTCTAAATTTAGTTTAGTATTACTTTTCGTACAAGGATTAGAATTGTAAACCGACTAGGATTATCCTTATGCCTATAAAAGG
The DNA here is from genome assembly GCA_910596185.1 of Chrysanthemum makinoi. Lineage (NCBI taxonomy): Eukaryota > Viridiplantae > Streptophyta > Magnoliopsida > Asterales > Asteraceae > Chrysanthemum > Chrysanthemum makinoi. Next base: position 157,258,107 of record OU343218.1, read on the forward strand.
ATCCCTAGATTGGCATTAGAGGTGTGTTGTTTTAGAGTTTAAGAGTACGAATTCATACGCATTATTAAGAGTTATTAGAGTTGTTAGAGAATCTGTATAACAAGCAGGTTCTAAGTATTAATAAAATCGTTGAAGTTAAAGTTAATTCTTCTTAGCTTTATTAAAGTAAATTCCGCATACTTAATAGAGTTAATTCAGTGTTTCATTGTTAGTGACTTAGGATTTATCCGAGGTTGCTAAGCCCTTACAAGCTACATAAGTTAGTTTGGTTAGAGTACATCGATCCAACAAGTGGTATCAGAGCTTGTGTGGAAACTCTGATTAAGAAGAAACACTTAAAAACCGATTTAACAAACCCTAAAGATGTCGACTAAAGTTGTACCACCCCCATCCATCACCTCACTCAGAATTCCTGTTATCAAGAAGGGAGAGTGCACGCCAAACATGAGTGATCATTCTTGTATGTTGCTATGATCACAGCTAGGATCAAGAAGTTCATGAAGAAAACAAGAAGAGGCATAGACTTCAAGTCTAAGCAGGGTATAACGTTTGACAAGACCAAGATTGAATGCTTTAATTGTCAAAGAACTGGACACTTTGCAAGAGAGTGTAAATTTGCTAAATACCAGGCAAATAGAATGACTGAGAAACCCAAGCTTGAACTAAAGGAAATTTCTATTACTGAAACAAAAGCTTTGGTTGCTCAAGAAAATCTATCAGAGGTTGACTGCAGTGCTGAATTTGATGATGAACCAGTAACCTACTGTATGGTCGCAGTGGAAGAGTTTGATTGGAGCACAGCCTTTGATGAGGAACCTGGATCTGCTGCTTTGGAATCCAAAGATGGTCTAGGAAGCTTTGATTGGAGCATGGAATGTGAAGAGGAACCTTCGCTTGCTATGGTAGCTCCTTCACAAAGTTTACCCCCTATCTATGAGGTATGCTCTAAGTGTCATAGTTTTTTTTTTATCAAAAGTGCTTAATGATTATGTAACCAAAGAGATAATTATAGTAGGGCTAGGTCTGAGGTAGCTGGTTATCAAATCACTTTAGAGTCTATGGAAGCCAAAATAATAAATCATGAAAATAATGAAATGGCTTGGGCAGAAAAGCATGAACAACAGGATTATCAGTTAAAATTAAGTGAATGGAAGTTAGGATGTAAGATTTCTGAAATTGAGAAGCTTACTTAGGAAAGGGATGAATTGCTAGAAAAGTTTGCTGCTTGGGGAAAATATGGCCTTTCACATGTTAGTTTTGTTAAAAAACAGAAAAGAGCACACATCAAAACTGGCCTAGGTTTTGGTATGGATTTCAGTAGCATAGAAGAGAACCCACTTACTGATCAGGAACAACTTGATTCTGAGGATATAACAACTAGTGATGATGAACTTGTTAATTATGTAGATAACACATCTAGTAATGAGGAATCTATTAGTCAAACACCTCCTGAATTTAAGAAATATAAGGGTTATCATGTAGTCCCTCCACCAACTGGTAGCTTTCAACCACTTAGGACAGATGTTTCTTGCTTTGGAGTAGAAAACCTAGAGTTTAGGAAAAAGCTTACTGTTAAATCTAGTACTGAAACCCCAAAAGAAACAGTTGAAAAACCTGAGGTTGATAATGTTAAGAGTCAAGCAGTACCTTCAACTCAAATCTGCTACACCTTCAGCATACCTTCAAGAAAATCTTTTCAAAATACTGCTAAACCTTTTTGGGATAATTTTGGTCAAAATAATTTTCATAATTCACCAAAAAGTCAGGTTAGGTTTGGTCATAGAACTCAAGGAAGAAATTTTGGGAGTATGGGTCAAAAATTGTGTTTTGTTTGTTATAGTCCTGATCATTTGATTAAGGATTGTGACTTTCACTCAGATTATCTAAGCAAATTCCCAAAGACCAGATCTACCAACCATAAGCCAGGAGAATAAACCATTTGGAATCACTCACATAGGGTTAACCACATCAACTTCTCAACAGACTATAAGTACCCTCACCAGAAAAGACATTTTTCAAAATCACCAGTACCTTCTCAAAGTACTGCTAGATTTTCACCCAATCAAGGTACTAATAGTACTTTTTGGAATGGAAGCCCTAGGAGATCTAATTCCTATCAATCTAGAAGGCGTTATGCCTCAAAAAGAGTATCTAGATCAGAGAAACCTACACAAAAGTTAAAACCACTGGGTTAAGAAAGAAAGTACTGATGGGAACAAACAGTACTTTCAAAAGTACTAATGAAACAGAGATTTTTGTTGAAAATGAAAAAGAGATTTTTGTTGACAAACCAACACAAGTTTTGGAACAACCAAAGATAATTGATCATGTGCTTAAAGATAGTGGAAATTACATACTTAAAGAATTGAAGTATGTAACTCCACAAGGGGAACACAAGTCAGTAATGGCTTGGGTTCCTAAAATTAACTAACTCTTTATCTTTGTGGGCAACCAGAAGATGAGCTTAAAGATCATCTAATTGTGGATAGTGGTTGCTCTGGAAGCATGACAAGAGACAAAGAGATTATGTCAGATTTTAGATCTTATTTTGGAGGAAGAGTTGCATTTGGGAATGATGCTAGTGGAGGAAGAATAACTGGCAAAGGAACTATCAAGGCAAGAAGTATAGACTTTGAGAATGTTCGATATGTAAAGGAGCTCAAATTCAATCTTTTGTCAGTCTCTCAAATCTGTGACAAGAAGCACCACTGTGTTATTCACGACACATAATGTCTTATTCTTTCCCCTGATTTCAAGCTTGTTGATGATAACTTGGTGATCCTGAGAGTACCAAGAACCAATGATGTGTACAGTCTAGATATGAAGAGTCTTAACTCTTCTGAAAGAGCAACCTGTTTAGTTGCAAAGGCAACAATTGAAGAAGCACATCTGTGGCATAGAAGATTAGGCCATGTGAATTTCAAGAATATCAACAAGTTGGTTAAAGGAAATTTAGTTAGAGGTTTACCTTTCAAAACATACAAGAATGATCACTCATGTTTGGCGTGCAAGAAGGGTAAACAACACAAGGCTTCATGCAAGAAGATTGAGGAAAGAACCATTAGAGAACCTTTGGAGTTGCTACACATGGATTTGTTTAGACCTGTTTCTATTGCAAGTCTAAACAAGAAGAAGTACTGCTTAGTTGTAACAGATGATTGTAGTAGATTTAGTTGGGTCTTTTTCTTGGGTTTTAAAGATGAAACTTTTGATGCTATTCATGATCTTATAATAGCCCTGGAAAACCAATTGAGACTCAAAGTAAGAGGTATTAGATGTGACAATGGGACTGAATTCAAGAACAACCTTATGGATGAATTTTGTGCCAAAAAAGGAATCAAGAGGGAGTTTAGCATTGCAAGAACACCACCGCAGAATGGTGTTGCAGAGAGAAAGAACAGAACTTTGATTGAAGCAGCCAGAACAATGCTTGCAGATTCACAATTACCTATTCAATTTTGGGCTGAAGCTGTAAGTACTGCTTGCTATGTATTGAATAGAGTATCAGTCACTAAACCCCAGATGAAGACACCTTATGAGTTGCTCATGGGAAACAAACCTAATATACGTTTTATGAAAACTTTTGGATGTCTTCTGACTATTCTTAATACTATTGATGCTTTGGGAAAATTTGATGGCAAGTCAGAAGAAGGATACTTATTGGGATATTGTACCAACAGCAAAGGATTTAGAGTGTACAACAAGGTAACCAAAAAGGTTCAATATTGTCTTCATGTTGAATTTTTAGAAGATCAAGAAAATCAAAAAGGTAAAGGTCCTGATCGGATGTTTGATCTTGATGTTTTGACTCCTTCTATGAATTATGTTCCTGTTAGAGAAGAAAATCAAGTTGATCACAAAGAAGAAGATTTACAGTACATTGTTCATGGAGTCAATATTCGACCTGATGTTGTTCCTGATGAACCAATAATTATTAAGGAGAAAAGTACTGCTGAACCAAAATCACCTTTGTCTACTGAAGATCAGGTTATTCAAGATGAACTTAATAGGATGCTTTTTCAAGATACAGTAGCACAATCTTATGAGGATGAACAAACGAGAGCTTATGAAGAAACAAAGAAAAAGGGTAAGTCTACGAATACTCTCACAGATTTTAGATCACAAGATTGGATCACAGTACTTTAGATCAAAGTAATGCTGCACCAATTGGCAGTACTTCTGATGATTTGAATGATCCAAACATGCCTGGGTTAGAAGATATTGATGATGAATTTGAAGCTGAAGGTATTTTCTCCAATTCCAATGAAGGAGCTGATTTCACAAATTGGGATGATGATCTTGAAGTTCCACAGACTCCTACATTAAGAATTCATAAAGATCATCCTACTAGTCAAATCATTGGACCTTCTACTCATGGAGTGCTCACAAGAACCAAAGCTAAAGGTTTTTCTACACCAGATAATGCGTTACTTAGCTTTGTGTATAAAAAAAACAGGCTGAATCATAAGGATCATCAAACATGCTTATTCAATTGCTTCATCTCTCAAGAAGAACCCAAGAATGTAGCTCAAGCATTAACTAAAGAGAGTTGGGTTGAAGCCATGCAAGAAGAACTTCTTCAATTCAAACTTCAAGAGGTTTGGGTACTATGTGATTTACTAGATGGAAAGAAAGTCATTGGTACAAGATGGGTTTTCAGAGTAAAGAGAAATGAAAGAGGGAATGTCATCAAGAACAAAGCACAGCTAGTAGCCCAAGGTTACAGAAAAAAAGAAGGAGTAGATTATTATGAAGTGTTTGCTCCTGTAGCAAGGATTGAAGCCATTCGAATATTTCTTGATTTTGCTTCATATATGGGCTTTCTTGTTTATCAAATGGATGTCAAAAGTGCCTTTCTTTATGGTACTATTACAGAAGAGGTCTATGTCAAACAACCTCCTGGTTTTGAAGATCCTGTACATCCAAACAAAGTCTACAAAGTTGTTAAGGCTCTTTATGGCCTTCATCAAGCACCTAGAGCTTGGTATGAAAGGCTCTCCACTTTCTTATTGCAACATGGTTACAGGAGGGGAGCAATTGACAAGACTTTGTTTATCAAGAGTTTAAGAAGGATATCATGCTGGTTCAAGTTTATGTAGATGATATCATCTTCGGAGCTACAAAATAGTCAATGGTGAAGGAGTTTGAGCAGCTGATGCAACATGAATTTCAAATGAGTTCTATGGGTGAATTAACTTTCTTTTTGGGGCTTCAAGTTAAACAATCAAAGGAAGGTATTTTCATAAGTCAAGATAAGTATGTCTCTGACATTCTTAAGAAGTTCAATTTTGATGCTATGAAGCCAGTCACTACATCTATCAAATCTATCAACTCATTGGGCAAGGATGAAGATGGTCAACTTGTTGAAGTCAAGCTTTATAGATCTATGATTGGCTGTCTTATGTACTTAACTGCATCTAGACCTGATATCATGTTTGCTGTCTGTTTATGTGCAAGATATCAAGTCTCACCTAAGGTATCTCATATGAATGCAGTGAAGAGAATTTTTAGTTATTTGAAACAACAACCTAAGTTAGGGTTGTGGTATCCAAAGGATTCACCTTTTCACTTGGAAGTTATTTCAGATAGTGATTATGGTGATAATTGATAGAAGATCAACCACTGGAGGATGCCAGTATCTTGGAAGAAGATTAGTCTCATGGCAATGTAAGAAGCAAACTATTACAACAACATCATCCACTGGGCAGAATATGTTGCTGCTGCAAGCTGTTGTGGATAAGTGTTATGGATGCAGAATCAACTTTTAGATTATGGGTTCAACTTCAAGAATACTCCTATCAACATTGATAATGAGAGTACAATTTGTATTGTGAAGAATCCGGTTTATCACTCCAAGACCAAGCACATTCAGATTAGGCATCACTTTATCAGAGATTGTTATGAGCATAGGCTCATTAATGTTGTCAAGGTTCACACAGATGATAATGTAGCTGATCTACTCATAAAGGGATTTGATGTTTCAAGATTCAATCACTTGGTGGTGAGTATTGGTATGATTAATTACTAAGCTACATTTAAGGGAGGACTGATTAGTTAGTTAGACAGTCCTATGCATTGCTTGAGGGGAGGCGATCAATGCCTATTTGAAGTTTTTGCTATTGTGAAGAAGAGAATGGAAAAGTACTGCTTTTTTGTTATATGAAAGTACTGCTCGAAGTACTGCTCTGAAAGTACTGACACGTGGAAAGCATGCTTGTCTTATCAACATACTGTTCCAACGGTCAAAAGATGGGTTAAAATTCAAATAACAGTAACTTTGTTATTATGGGCTATGATTTTTCAAATCTTACCTATAAATAACTACCCTCGATTTTCCTCTCATCTTTATACTTATCAATCTTTTCCATATTCTCTCTCTCACATTTACTATTCATCGAATCACTTTCTTTTGTACACCTTACTCAATGGCGAATCGAATCACAGTTACTAAACACAACATGGTGGCTAATTTAGATAAGACTGAAGCCAATGTTGCATTTCATGACATCATTGATTTCCTCGATGGATCTTCAATCAATTATAAACTTTTGGTTGAACCTGATGTTATTGAGCCATGGATTCAATAGTTTTGGGCAACTGCTAGATCTCACATGGAAGATAATGAATCATATATACAGGCTAAGGTTGCTGGAAAGATTGTGAAAGTTAGTGAAGCTTCAATTCGTGAAGATTTGTTATTTGATGATGAAGAAGGGGCTATCCGTTTTGACAAACAACTTATTTGGGATACTTTAAGAGATATTGGGTATGAAGGGTCTTTAACTGAATCAACATTCAAGAAACCCTTGTTTAGTCCACAATGGAAGTACCTGGTTCATGTCCTACTTCATCGTATCAGTTCAAAGAGTACTTCATGGGAGCAATTTGGATCCAATATAGCATCTGCTTTAGTGGGATTGGCTACAAATCGTGTCTTCAATTTTTCAAGACTCATTCTGGATGGTATGCTATCTCACATTTCTAATGGATCACCATGGTTAATGTATCTAATATTTATTCAGGTTTTCCTGAATAAACAACTTCATGATGTCCCAAAGCCTTCGAGCTTATTACCAGTTGTGGTACAACCTGCAAAGATTTTCACCTTCATGGCTAAGAAGAGTGATAGGTTTTCTGGAAGGAACACTCCTTTGACTACTTCTATGATGGAGATTGTTCAAGCTGTTAGAGATGAGGCAGCTGAAAGTGAAGACAGAGAAGGTACTGCATCAACTCAAGGTACTGCTTCTCAACATATTGTTTCTTCACAAGGTACTGCTGCACAAGAAGATACTGCAGTCTCACCTACATCATCTCAACAAGATACTGAACATGCTGAGTCAGAACCAGAAATCAACCCACCATCATCTGGAGGAGATGCAGGTGATATACCTCCTGAGGGATTGGTTCTGGACAATTATGTTTTGACAAGGGAATTGGTCAGATTGAAGAAAGCTACTGAAGCTCAAGCTGCACAACTAGCAAAGTTAAAAACCAAGTTTAGAAGGTTAAAGACTTTTGTTTGGCCTTTGGTTCAACATCACAGGTCATGGGTCAAGTCACAGCGGAGACAAGGGAAGAAGTTTAAGAAGCCTTAAAAGGGCAAAAGGTTCAACAGTCTTCATTCAATTTGGGGAGGAATCTGAAGCAAGATAATTTGAAAGAAGATGTTGAGTTTCATGCAGATAAAGAAGATGAACCTCAAAGTACTGAAGCACAAGTAAATATTAAAAGTACTGAGCCTGAAGGAACTGGTGTTCAAAGTACTGATGATCAAGGTGCTGCTGATCAAGGTACTGTTGCTCTACAAGGAACATACAAACAAGAGCTAATCACACAAAGGATTCAAGATTTTGAAGAGGAAGTTGGTCCTTCAACAGTCATACCAGAAGAGGAAGCTAATACACCCAAAGTAGTGCACACTGCAAGTGAGGATGAGACTATAGCTGAGATATTGCATAACTTATCCAAACCAAGGGGTGTTAGTATTCCAGGAGTTTCTGAAGAACAACCTCAAGCTTCTCAACCAGTTTTAGATCCAAAGGACAAAGGGAAAGGCAAACTGGTGGAAACAAAGAAGAAGAAAAAGCTCACTTTGGCTGAAATAAGAGCTATTGAAGTGGCTAAGAATGAAGAGGATGCTAAGAAGTTTCAAGTAGAGTATGATGTTGAAGTTGCTGTACCAGTAAAGAAACCTGTTTTACCAAGACGACCAAGTATTGCTAAGGAAAGAAATGCCATGATGGCTTATCTAAAGGGTCAAGGGTATACTGGATTACAGAAGCTGGAGTATTTTGAGATGAAACAGCTGTATGATTTGGTAAGAGAAGCTTATCAAAAGCAAGTTGATAGTATTATTTCTTTTAAAGATGATGATAAGCTGAAGGAGGATATCAAAAGCAAGTTGATAGTATTATTTCTTTTAGAGATGATGATAAGCTGAAGGAGGATGATAGAAAAAGAAGCTTAAAGAGGAAAAGAACAACTGAAGAACAGTCATCAAAGAAGGTAGAATTGAGATCGATACTTGATGAACTGAGAAATTACTTAAGAGTTGTCGACTTTGATCAACCTAAATCCAAAGATGCTGCAGTAAAGAAGTCTAAAATAACTACATTTGAAGTGGTAACATCAAAGGATGGAGATTATCTGATGTTCTATAGGGAGGATGAAAGTTTTAGAGTGTTCAATTTGTTATGGGATATACTGCACATAATAGATATAGCAGATCTGTTTCAACTATATCAATTAGTGCAAAAATACTTTGAGCATATTCCATTAACTAGAGTTGGCTTAGTATTGCTAGGAGATCACAACTATCGGGAAACGAGGAGACAAGCACGATGAAACTGGCTAAATCAAGAAGTATGGGAGATTACAAGCTGGAGATTGTTTGAAGAATCAGGAGTACATGCTTTGGAAATGGAAGATGGAACTATGATCCATATATTAGCTGAAAGAAGATATCCTTTGACTAATGATCTTATGAGAAGGATGCTGGATCATGGAATGGAAGTTGAAGAAGAAACTGAAACAGCCTTAATGGTTATTGAATTATATATCCGATGGACAACTATGGCTGATGATGAAGCATAAATACTGGTATGATGTTTAATTGTATAAATTTTTGAAAAATGAGTACTTTATTCAAAGTAGCTGACAAACAATTACTTTAATCAAAGTACTGCTTGCAGCATAAAACCAGTAAATGTTTTTAAAAGAAAACTTTTGTTAAGTGAAAAATATTTTGAAAAAAAGGTTAAAAGCAACAAATGATTTTTGAGATAACTACAAAGGTTATCAATCCACCATGTTTATCAAAAGGACTGGCTAATCCATGAGCAAACGGCTCTGGTAAAGATATCTCAAATCCGTTATATAGTTGACAACTTGCTAATAAGTTGTATGGTAATCAACTCATCATATCAGTACATGTAAAGAGTTGGATAGCCCACAAGAAAATGGATTGTGGTAAAGGCTGTGGAAAAACCATTTATATGGTAATTAGTTCACCATGGTTACAAGAACTAACTAGTCCAAAAGGGTACGACTTTTGGTAAAGAAAAAAAAAATCCGTTGATAGCTGATGATTTGCTAAAAATCATATGGTTATCAATGTACCATGGTTTTACACACCTAAACATTTGGCTACTCCAGAGTTAATGGCTTTGGTAAAGAGACATCAAAATCCATTAAAATTTCAATGATTCACCTCTCGCAGGAGTTTACACACCTGGAAGTGATGAGAATAGACAGAAACTTAATGAACTAATGTACAAATTGTCAGATGTTGCTGAAAAGATGGAGATTGTTGATTGTTGCTGTAAAGCAATATTTCTAAAGATTACTTTGATGATAATAATACAAGCACACTAAGTACAAAGACAAAATTTGAAGATAAAGACACAATCTTTTCTTGAAGACAAAGATGTTAAAGATACATATACAAAGGAACTTGAAATCAAGCAAGTAGAATTCAAGTTAGGGGAAGATTGTTGAGATACAAAGTTCTGAAGAAGTCAAAGTGCTGAAGAGACAAAGTACTGAAGAGTCAAAGTACTGCTAAAGAAGAAAGTCAAAGTACTGCTCACTCATCAAAGTACTGCAAGGATAAAGGACTGATATACAAATCGTTAAGGATTATTATGTAATTCTAGAATGTTCTAAATTTAGTTTAGTATAACTTGTCGTACAAGGATTAGAATTGTAAACCGACTAGGATTATCCTTATGCCTATAAAAGGATCCCTAGATTGGCATTAGAGGTGTGTTGTTTTAGAGTTTAAGAGTATGAATTCATACGCAGTATTAAGAGTTATTAGAGTTGTTAGAGAATCTGTATAACAAGCAGGTTCTAAGTATTAATAAAATCGTTGAAGTTAAAGTTAATTCTTCTTAGCTTTATTAAAGTAAATTCCGCATACTTAATAGAGTTAATTCAGAGTTTCATTGTTAGTGACTTAGGATTTATCCGAGGTTGCTAAGCCCTTACAAGCTACATAAGTTAGTTTGGTTAGAGTACATCGATCCAACAGTTGTTAACAATGGAAGGGTTGAGGTTCAGAATCGAGGAAATGGTCGTCAGATGGGTAGTGGTCAAGGATTTAATGCTAATGGAAGGAATAACATGGGTGCTCCACAACAACGGGTTCAAATGGTTGATCAGGGAAATGCTCAGACTGGGATTAATGGTCTTCGATGCTACAACTGCAACGAAAATGGTCATCTGGAAAATGCTTGCCCAAAGCCGAGAACAAGAGGCAGCGCTTATCATAAGGAGGCTTTACTATTGGCTCTCAAGGATGAAGCTGGTGGAACACTTACCAACAAAGAACAGATCTTCATGGCTAATGCAGAATCTGATGATGACATGGAGGACTTGCAAGCTAACGCAGCTATGATGTTGATGGCTAACATGTAAGAGCTCTACATGAGTGATACAGGCCCAGTTTATGACACTAATGGCTTGTCTCAGGTACCGGATCCTAACATATGTCTTATACATGATCTGATATCTCCGCCTGCATCTGCATCCGACAAGGTGCAAAGTGTTCAACATGAGCCTTCTACATCTCATCACGAAGAAAATCAAATGGATCCCGTAGTTACATTTGACGATCAAGATGACCTTACGGCTAATTTTGATAATCAAGTTAACTACGTGATTATATTTGAGGATATAAATAATGATTATGTTGAGACTCAAGTTGAACAAAATGAGCCTTTGTCTAATCCAGATCCCGGACTCATGACCTTATTTCAGACCATCAAATCTCAATTGGAGAAGTGCAATGAGATTAATAAGAATCTTAATGCTAAAATTGCACAATTAACTAAGGATAATGAATGCTATAAGTTACAACTCAAAAATTTTGAAACAAAAGAGAAACGTGAATATAGTTTTGAAGTCGCTTTTTCAAAGTCATACCAAAATGAAAAATCTTTGGAAATCCAGATACGTGATCTAGTTGAATCCAAGAATGAATTGCTTTATGATAAGGTTTTAAAATGTACCTTTTTGAGGGGTCGTTTAAGCCCTTATTTGATCACTTTTGTATCCGTTATTACTTAATATCGTTCCTTTTCACTTTTTAGGTATCTTGAAGGCAAAATGTTGGAATGACACTTATTCGGATGAAAAGGCGCGAATATACAAAGAAAATGGCCAAAGTCAAGAATCGAGACACTCAGCTGCTGGCTGAAGGGGACGGCGTCAGGCACAAATTAGAGACGCCCGGACATTTTTCACGGCTCAGTAGCCAAATTGCTTATTAACAAGTGACGGCTTCAGGTTTTAAAAGAGTAGGTCGTCGCAACTCAGTCGGCCTAGATTTGATCCAGTCAGAGACTGAAGGGACGGCGTCACAAGCATAAGGTGACGCCGTCGCAAGACTAACGTGGCCAAGACGAAACCTTAATGACGGCGACCCGACGGCATCACAAATCAAAGGGCAACGCCGTCGCATTTGTAATCTTATATATAGAATCCGAATTTTTTAGTTTTCAGGGTGTAGTCTTTTGGAGTAAAAACCTAAACCGAACCAAGGCTGTCTTGTACAGTATTTTAGGGTTACATACCCTATCTTACATCAAGATAAGTGTTTTACTTCATTAATTTAATTATGTCTTCAATTACTTGTGTGTATGCTTGCATGTTTCCCATGTCCGGCTAATTTACTTGTGTGTTTGCTTAGGAATATGAAACTTAATTATTGAATATTGATTGGTTGTCTCTTATCTTAATTGTTAATGATCTAGTATTGCGATAGGTCATCCGTTGTGTAGTTAATGCTTGATTAATCTTTGTGAACCTTAGCTTATAGTACCTAGAGTCATTGTAGGCTAAACCATCCGAAGAGTACCTTAGAGTTAAAGTTTATAAATCCTAGAGATTTTGTAGTCATTAACCTTTGGTAGTTTCAAAGAGATAGGGATAAACGCATACCCTACGACCTTAGACACACAACGCGATTAAGAATAAGGACGTGAAAATTCAACCATCAATAGGAGATAATTAAGGAGTAATAAAACCTAAGTAAACACATCTTTAAATCATCATACGAGCACACAATAATTAGACATAGACTACATACACCTTAGTTTAGATAATTAGATAAGTAGAAGTAATCGGTAGAAATACCAACCCCCCAAATCCAAACCCCGAGATTCGTACCTTTCCATTTCCTAAAAAACATAAAAAGATAAAAAATAATCTTCCTCAACCCCAACCTTAGCGTAGTAACTTCTCACTAGCATTCCTATTCCCCTAGAGAACGATATCAATTCCCGTGGCTTACCCTAATACTACATTACAACGATTAGGTTCACTGCCTAGGGTGTTGAAAAACTTGCTCGACGAAAGGAAGTTCCTTTGACCCCGAACGACGCGTGTAGCGTTATCAAGTTTTGCCTGTCGGGAATAGAATAGCTAGTTAGGAGTCCACCTCATTTAGGTTTCCTTGCTTGTCGTAGTCTATCCCCCTTCTTCGTGACCTTTGAACGACGCGTGTAGCGGTTTCCCATTTTTAGCTTTCTCATAGTCTATCCCCCTTCTTCGTGACCTTTGTTAGTAATCCCATCACTTTTCATCATGGAAGGTGATAACCAACCACCATTAATCAACCTACCACCAAATGACCCGCCAAGAGCCCGTACTCTTGGTGAATACTCGAGACCAAGCCACCTAGGCTATAGGAACACCATTGAGCTTCCCGACCAAGCCCAAACTATAGCCCTGCGATACAAAACCATCCGGTTGGTGCAAAACGGATGTGCATTCCATGGACTTCGTTTCGAAGATCCTAATCAGCATCTTAAGGATTTCCTTAAAATTGTCGATTCCATCGACCTCGATGCTACTACTCGGGAGACCACGCGTTTGCGTCTCTTTCAATTCTCTCTACGGGACCAAGCTAGTAATTGGCTTGAGCGACTTCCCGCCGGCTCCATCTCAAGTTGGGATGATCTCACCTCTCGCTTCCTTGCTCAATTTTTCCCACCGGGGAGAACCACTAAACTAAGACGAGACATCTTGACGTTTCAACAACTTCAAGGCGAGTCTCTCTACAAAGCATGGACTCGATTCAAGGACTTACTCCATAAAGTCCCACATCACGGTATTGATCTTTGGCTTCAAATCCAAATCTTCTATGATCATACCGATTTCATCACAAGGAGATCCATTGATCAAGCCGCCGGTGGAAGGCTTAGCGACTTTAACGCAGAGGAATCTTGGGATATTATTGAAGTGCTTGCCGATCGAAGCTACGAAGATTGGAATGAATCCCCTGAAACCCAAGTTAAAGTAGTTAATGCCATATCAACTCCTCTTGAATCTTCCAACGTCACCGAGGAGCAAATGAATGCTCTTGAGAGAAGGATTGATTATCTGATAGAAAGGCATAAGAGAGCTCCCGTACAAATCCCTCGGGAAATAGTCAATTCCGCTAATTTCACCAACCAACCAACACCTTTCTCTGAATCCCCAAGTTGTGAGCAAAATCTTAATTCCGAACGGCGCTTCCATTCTACTTCCCCAATACCACTCCCACCAAGCTTTAAGAAACAAATGAGGGAGTACATGGCAGCTCATACGGAGAGATTAGCAAAATTTGAAGAGGAGGTTTATAGGCAAAGAGAAGAAATGCAGGCAAAGATGACGGAACTGATGAACCTGGTAAAAGAATATACCAAGACAAAAGTTCCCGAAAAGGTACTAGTAAGAAGCAATGATTATCCTCCCACTTCGTTTGTTAACGCCATTTCCATTATGCCTGAAGATGGAAAGGTTGAGGAGAACAAAACTGAGAAAAGCAAGAGGGAAGAGGCTTAACCTAATAATGAGCCCGAGACCATTGAGTACTACCTTAAGCACGAAATTAACAAAAAAACCATTGTTAACCAAGTGAACAACTTTAGGTACAACGAGGCTCTTAGGGAAGCCTTTAAAGGAAAAATAACAGAAGAAGAGTATAACACCATGCCTATGGGACCTCTGTATGAGCTGGTTCTAAAAAAACCAGTAACTAAAAAACGAGACACAACAGGGAACTTCGTGATACCATGTAGCATAGGTGACATTGATAATATAAATGCCTTAGCTGATCAAGGGTCTAATGTAAACATAATGCCATCATCAATCTATAATAAGTTGACTAGGGAGAAGCCAGCTCAGACTGATCTTAGACTTTCCTTAGCAAATCACACCTATGTCTACCCCGTAGGAATCGTAGTGGATGTTTTAATAGAGGTGGCTAATATCGTTTATCCGGTGGATTTCATGATCATAGACATTGAGGAAGATAGAAACATGGCACTCATTCTTGGGACACCTTTTCAGGCCACTGCCAAAGCAACCATCAAATGCGGGGAGGGTATCATGATACTTAAAAGCGGAAAAGGGTACGCTAGGATACCCATTGTTCCAAGGTATCCTCTTAAGATCATTGAGAAGATTACGGATGAGAGTCCACAAGTCCCTAACAATGTGGTTAAGAAGAAAATGAACGATTGGGAAA
The DNA here is from genome assembly GCA_910596185.1 of Chrysanthemum makinoi. Classification (NCBI taxonomy): domain Eukaryota; kingdom Viridiplantae; phylum Streptophyta; class Magnoliopsida; order Asterales; family Asteraceae; genus Chrysanthemum; species Chrysanthemum makinoi. The sequence continues at coordinate 157,273,123 of OU343218.1, forward strand.
AAGGGCTTAGAGATTTCATGGTTCAAGGACTACATGCAACATTGTGGAAGCGCGATAAAAAGTTAGGAAATAATCCCACTTCAATACCAAAAACACAAAAGAACCCTAAGGAATTTTTAAAGGGAGAGAAAGTACTCTTATATAAATCACGAATAAGGGCATTACGAGGTAGAAACAAACCAAGATGGTTTGGGCCTTATACGGTGAAGGAAACCAATCTAAAGAATAGAACCGTTACCATAATAGACGACGTTGGTAGGGAATCCACGGTAAGCATACAACGTCTACGTCCTTTTGACGAAGGGAAAGCGAAGAAAGAAGGTGACGGTAATGAAGTTACGTAGGGGCACGACTTCGAGTCTAGCAACAAGACTCATAAATAAAGAAAATCGCTTCGTGGGAGGCAACCCATGCTTAATTGTTTTCTTGTTTGTGTCGTATATCTTTTATTGATTGTTTATTCTCATGTTTAAATTTGTAAACATGCTTTATTTTGTCTTTAACCTCGTCTCAATTACATATAAAGGTATTTTACATAAGGGATAAGTGTAGGGAGGATTACACACACTTTCAAAAGAAACGTAAACATGAGAATTACAATTATTTAAAGATATACATGTGTGTTTGTTCGAGTCAAATGCTTGTATCGAGTCATAATGGATGTTTTGCAGGAAATTTTTCCAGATTCTAAAGATACAAATTTTCCAGAATTTTTTCCAGAAAATCGCAGACCAGTTTTTGTCAGGATAACCTGACGGCGTCAGGATCGCAACCTGGCTGTGTCAGGAAGGAGCAAAAACAACTGATTACTTTTTCTCATTTTTTGAGCTACTTATAATTTTTTAGAATTTTACAGGTTTTAATTTTCCAGAAATTCTGTAAACATCCACTCCACAAGCATTATATCCTAGTTTAGTAGAGTCCTATATATATTATTACCGCCGATTTTACGCGAAGGTTTCGTTTGTTTTCTTCAAGTGTGCAGGTTTAATTTGCCAAGAAGAAGATACATAAGATGAGAAGGAGCTTTTCACGCAAACGTTCTTCTTGAAGAAAGATGTAACCACCACATTACACGGATCCTATCGAGCTAATCAGGGGGAGTATTAGTTTCTTTCATTTTTAATTACCTTCTATTATCATAACTTTGATACTTTCGGGGAACATTGGGGACAATGTTCAGTTTAAGTGTAGGGAGGGAAAATAAAACGGGAACTTTGAAACTATGCTTATCCTTGACTATTTGCTTTGTCCAATTGTATTTGTGTAATAAACCATGAGAAAATGTCGGTTAGGGTAATTTTGGAACCAAATTTAAAATTTTTCATGACATATAGGAGTGGGCCATTAGTCTTAACAAAAGCGTCTCACGGATAGGAAGTTTCATGATTAGCACAAAAACCATTTACCACCTAAATTCCACCCAAAATGTGAGGATCGCCCTTAGATTAGTAGGAATTAAAGCATTCATCTTTAATGCTTAGAGTGTGAACCGGTAGTATAATAGATTCTAGAACTTGTTTTGTGATGCATCCCGAGATCGCTAGCAAGACTACACTTGTGTAGTTAGGAATAACTAAATGATAAGAGGCATTAGGATAACCATTGTTTGATACCTGTAATATAATTACTTCTTCCACCTCGGTTGAGTAATTCCCCACACCTTTGCGTTGTACTCATCTTTAGTACACGATACCCCTAGTTAACCCTCGAGCCTATCCTCCTTTTCGCAGTTCTCGTGATGTTTCGATTTTTTAGAATATCAATGAAGAGCATTGTTTACACCCCACCCCCAAATGTACACCCAAATCGCCTTAGCCTACCTTGTATGCACTCACTTTTAGTGCATTATTGTTATCACACTAAACCCTTAGTTCAATTATCTAGTTGCTTGCATAAGTTGCTAAGTCGAGTCATATCCTTTGTACACAGTTTTGGGACGATTGGGACTCATGGGAAAAGTTAAATTTTGTGAGATGACGGGAAGGGAACGTTAAATTCAAATTCCCTTTATTTGCATAATAATGTACTCCAAGTGTTTTGATCTTTTCAATTCGGGTCAAATTAGTGTTAGAGTAATAAAACTCAAGTGTAGGGATGTGCCTATAAATCCCTATCATTTTGATGTTATCGTAGAGGATGATAGAGTAAAAGTGTATGGGAAAAAATTAAAAAAAAAGAAAAAAAAAAAAAAAAAGAGAAAAAAAAAAAAAAAAAAAAAAAAAAAAAAAAACGGGCTACCATCCTACATCTATCTTTAAATTTATGTTTGTTTATTTCAGTTATCTAGAGTTTAGAGTGTCGAGTCTTGGCTTAGCTTAGCCATTCTTCGCATGTTTGTAACATAAAGATGTTTGACTTGCCACCACTAAATAGCCTATCCCACCAAACCCTTTGTTTCCCTACCGTAAGCCTTACATTACAACCCTTTTAAAGACCTCTTGGATAGTCTTTCCTAGGTGCTTACGCTAAAGCGATGGAGGTTTGATCTAGTCTCAAGCCTATGGTAATCTATGTACTAGGACCGGTTAATGAGTGTTTATCTTCCATTTCCAACTTGTTATATTTCATATACACCCGAGAGATGTGAGTGTCCAAACACCCCATGAGAGGTGCTAGTATGTAATTTCCGTGCTTGTTATGACTTTTGCGGGGCTTATATGTTTTGTGGATTGTTCTAAACCAATGTTTCATGACCCCTAACTATTAAATTAATTGGCTAAAAGCACATTTGCTTGAGGACAAGCAAATACCAAGTGTAGGGATATTTGATAAGGTTTTAAAATATACCTTTTTGAGGGGTCGTTTAAGCCCTTATTTGATCACTTTTGTATCCGTTATTACTTAATATCGTTCCTTTTCACTTTTTTGGTATCTTGAAGGCAAAATGCTGGAATGACACTTATTCGGACGAAAAGGCGCGAATATACGAAGAAAATGGCCAAAGTCAAGAATCGAGACACTCAGGCTGCTGGAACTGAAGGGGACGGTGTCAGGCACAAATTAGTGACGCCGTCGGACATCTTTTGTGACGGCTCAGTAGCCAAATTGCTTATTTACAAGTGACGGCTTCAGGTTTTAAAAGAGTAGGTCGTCGCAACTCAGACGGCCTAGATTTGATCCAGACGACGTCATAGACTGAAGGGGACGGCGTCACAAGCATAAGGTGACGCCGTCGCAAGACTAACATGGCCAAGACGAAACCTTAATGACGGCGACCCGACGGCATCACAAATCAAAGGGCGACGCCGTCGCATTTTTAATCTTATATATAGAATCCGAATTTTTTAGTTTTCAGGGTGTAGTCTTTTGGAGTAAAAACCTAAACCGAACCAAGGCTGTCTTGTACAGTATTTTAGGGTTCCATACCCTATATTACATCAAGATAAGTGTTTTACTTCATTAATTTAATTATGTATTCTATTACTTGTGTGTATGCTTGCATGTTTTCCATGTCCGGCTAATTTACTTGTGTGTTTGCTTAGGGAATATGAAACTTAATTATTGAATATTGATTGGTTGTCTCTTATCTTAATTGTTAATGATCTAGTATTGCGATAGGTCATCCGTTGTGTAGTTAATGCTTGATTAATCTTTGTGAACCTTAGCTTATAGTACCTAGAGTCATTGTAGGCTAAACCATCCGAAGAGTACCTTAGAGTTAAAGTTTATAAATCCTAGAGATTTTGTAGTCATTAACCTTTGGTAGTTTCAAAGAGATAGGGATAAACGTATTCCCTACGACCTTAGACACACAACGCGATTAAGAATAAGGACGTGACAATTCAACCATCAATAGGAGATAATTAAGGAGTAGTAAAACCTAAGTAAACACATTTTTAAATCATCATACGAGTACACAATAATTAGACATAGACTACATACACCTTAGTTTAGATAATTAGATAAGTAGAAGTAATCGGTAGAAATACCAACCCCCCAAATCCAAACCCCGAGATTCGTACCTTTCCATTTTCTAAAAAACATAAAAAGATAAAAAGTAATCTTCCTCAACCCCAACCTTAGCGTAGTAACTTCTCACTAGCATTCCTAATACTACACTACAACGATTAGGTACACTGCCTAGGGTGTTGAAAAACTTGC
>OU343218.1:157282341-157423782 GCA_910596185.1 Chrysanthemum makinoi
GTGTTAGTCTAGCATCTAAGTCCATATAATTGAAAACTGAGAGTGTTAGATGCAAAACATACCACGCTAAATTAGCTAGGATGAGATGTGACGCGAGAGAGAGAAAACTTAATTTTTTGAAATAATGAATATTGAGCGGTAAGTCCTGCTAGGGTATAGGGAAAGGTATTTACAAGAATACCAACATGACACTTTCAGTCCTTGTAGTTTTGAGACTCGTTAAGTAAGTCGCTAGCAAAAAAACAACAAATCGCTAAGGGTTTACAAAGCAAGTCGCTACTTCAGTCTTGGTAAGTTGCTATCTATTATTACAAAAGCAAGTCGCTATCATATCATATTATGTATAATAGACATTTTCAGTCCATGAACTTATCAGATTGCAAACTAGCATACATAGCATAATTAAGATGACATAATAGGATATGCAACTTAACACATTGGACACTAAGCAATCAAGACAGAAGTGACCACGGAGAACAAGACAAGACAAAGACATGCATCTGAGCACAATACATAACCAACAATTGTGCAGATATAAACGAGATAACTTGTAAAATTCTCCCCCTCAATCAATGTCACCAATGACCATTGATTGAATTAAACCCACCCGTTATAAAACAAGAATATATCATTTGTTCGAACTTCATCTATGATCACGTGTCATTTTTGAACGACATTTCTAGGACCGTAGATGTTATCGATAACAAAGGATATATCCTTTATTAGTTTGAGGTAAATGACTAAAATTATGAATTAAAGAATGATTTTTTAAAACTGCTTTGTACACAGATTTATAAGGCGAGAGTCGATTCAAGTCGAATAGGAGTCAACGCACACGAGGTACGTCAGTTCTGGCAAGCAATCATTCAGAGTGAGCAATGTTCATTTAGGATGGAAACTAAGTCATGAAGTTCCTGATTGAGTTGAGCATTGTACCTGAAAAAGACTGAGAACACTTTGCACTAGAGGCACATGTAGTATTGCAAATAGATGAGTTAGTGACTTGAGTGACCTCATAGTTGGATGTTGCAAGGTGTGATTTAGGAGTGTCATTACTAGACATCCCTTTAGGTTCAATATTTTTGAAGAATTTTCCTGAGGGGATCCACTTAAGGTAAGATCTAGGAATGTATGTCCGGTTGGATGCTGAAAACTTAAATAATCTACTAGTGGGAATCCATTTGAAACAACTACTAGTAGTTTTGGATGTGAACACTTCCCTGTTATTACTATTTGTCCATCTGTAATTAGTTTGATTCTTAGGGGAATGAACGGTAATGGCCTTCTTAAGAGAACTAGATGGCCTCCTAGAATTCGTGATCTTAGGACTTAGAACATTGAATTGGGGTTAATTATTCATCATGTCGGAATGAAGTAGTGAAGCGACTGGTTTTGTCAAAACAGTATTCGCATCAACTTGGGAGGCAAGCCTAGATTTTGATGGTTTTAATCTTTCAGTTCTAAAAGCATTAGGCTGCCTAACTACAGTATGTTTTGAGTTGTTCTGAACAGTTGGCTTTCCAAAGGTTGATGGTTTTGCAAACTTAGTGTTCACACTATTTCCAATAGATTTCCTATGCTCATTTTTAAGGCAACAATAGTGAAGCTCTTATCCTGAATTTGGGCTTTGAGGGCATCATATGCTGTCAACAAGGCGTTAGTTTGATTAATCAACTTAGAATTGGTCTCCTCTAAGTTCTTTCTTAAGGAATCATTTGCTCTTAATAGGTTGGACACACATAGAGCCAGTTCAGCATTCCTAGATTTAAGTGTATCACTCTTCTCATGACAATCACACTTATGCACATCTGAGAGTTGTAACTTCAGATTGCATATGGTTGAGTCTTTGTCCTGAATCTGGGTGTTTAAGTGATTAATTTCAAAAAATTCGAAATTCGGAAATTCCTGATTAATGCAAGATTTTTCAGCATAAAAGCTTTCTTCATTTTGTTGTATTGCAATTTCCAAGGAAATACAATGTTTTTCAAGAATTGAGTATTTGTTTGAAAGTTCATCATAAACCCTTTTTCAATCATGTCATTAGCTTTAAAAGTTTTAGATTCAGGCTCAACCAAGACTGATTTCACAGTATTATGTTCAGAGTTAGAATCAAGTAGATCAGGTACATTAACACATGAATTACTTTGATCAGTTAAGGGTACCTCATCGCATGAAACTGTTCATCGAAGATCTGTCATCGGTATTTACCACATGAATACTAGGAGTTTTTCATGTAAATTGTTTCAACCTTTTGACTGAGTCTTTGAGATCAGTCTTTGTTGGCTTCATCCTTCTTTATGCAACGAAATTCTGCATTCGTCATCATTCATTTGTTTGGTGATCCATTGCTTGACCTATTACAATCTTCACATAACATAACTTGACACCCATTCAATTCATTCAGCACGTCATTCTCTTGAGCAGCTTCCTTAATGTATATTTCCATATTACTCATAAGTTGAATAACGGTGTTTCTGAACTCATGAATTTCCATTCCAGTGTGTTTCTTGAATGAAATTCCAGTCATGTCATGATCAAAATCTAAGGAATATTCCCCCCGGATGAATGGCTGAAATTGATCGAAGATTACTTGAAGAGCTGCATTAGAATCATCAGTTGAGAACTTCTCTTTGGTAATTTGAAACCTCAGTTGTTCTAAGTTAAGTAGCACAGTTCTTGTCAAGGTGGGAAAATCCTGACGGAGACCTGCTTGTTCGATCCATAGTAGTAGATAAAAGTAGTTTGAGGTGCTGATGAAGTAGTTGAAAGGGCTCAATGTTGCATTCCATTTGCCTTGCATCATTTGTCAATATCAAGAGTGACTTATTAGAATTTGACTCAGATTGTGAAGTGTTTTGATTATAAGTTGCTGAATCATCCAAGGTAGAACATTCTGAGTAGCGCCTGTTTCATTATTTTGTGAGGTATCATAGAGTTCAAGCACTTTGGTGATTAAAGGATCAGTGATGTAAGACATTGTGTTGATGGATGTGTTTATGGATATTAGATATAAGTAACACTTCACTTCACAAATTATTATAAGAACAAGTCGCTAAGAGTTAAGAAGACAAGTCGCTAAGCACCAAGTTGCTAAGAATTTTGACAGCAAGTCGCTAAGCACCAAGTCGCTAAGCTGTCAAAGTAAGCTAGAAACAACTTCGCTAACACCAAGTCGCTAAGAATCATAAGTACAAGTCGCTAACAAAATTGAAATCAAGTCGCTACCTATACCAAGTCGCTAGCCGTAGTGGAGAATCCACTAAGTGTACTGTTTGTCGGCTTGTCTCAATAGACAAGTCGCTAGAACCAATTCGCTACCAAAAACCACTATAACTCGCTACCTTTTACAAAATCAAGTCGCTACGATGAATATCACAACGAGAACCAAGTCGCTACCAAGAAAAACTTCAAAAACACACTTTTCAATCCAAAACTAGCTCAACCACAGTGATTCAAGCTTACCAAATCAAAACCGAAGCACATACAATGATTCTAAACACAAAAGTACACCCAAAATTCAAACTTTAACATTAGAAATGAACCAAATGATGCAAAAACCACTAAACTTTTTCAAACTCAAAAACCACCTAAAAACCACTAGAAATCCAAGGATATGTAAGAGATGATCTAACCATGGCTCTTGATACCATTTGCAACATATTGGATTTCATAAACACACTAAACCACAAGATCAAATAGGCGTATAATTTAGATGGTTTAGAGAGAGAAAGTGGGATATTCTAGAAAGAGAAACTCATGGAAGGTTAGATTCCAAATGAACATCCAACCCTCTCCCTTGAGAGGAGAGGGCTATTTATACAAAGAGACACGCCCTCCTTCGGGCTGTGGATCAGGCATACAATAGGTAAAGCAGTCCTTCCTCCATGGTGATGCACTAGACTAAGCTACGCTAATAACTAACTAATAATACCATACTAAACAATATGTCTATGAGCTAACTTAAGCTAGGTTACATTAGGGGTGACCGATACTTCACAATAGAATTTCCTATTCCTAACAACTTTCTCTTAGAGTTTGTTGATATTGAAGAAGGAGACCCTCTCCCTAGTCTCGGGCATAGGAACCAAATGTGCACTATTGAGTCTAGAGCCACGAGATCATCAAATAAATCTCCTTAGGACACTGTCAATGAAGACTCTCTGTTTCACACAATGTGGAAAGAGAGATTATATCTTATGAGTCCTACGCATTATCCTTGTGGTATTGCCAGAACATCTGATTGATATGTAAAAGTATTCACGATGAAGATGAAAATCCTTCTAGAGCCAACATCAAACAAGCTCTTGGTGGGTGACATGTGAGATCTTTTCTAAAGATCAAACTTGTGACAACTGGATAGAAACGATGGGGCGATTCACTCGTGAATCAACCTTGGTCCAGGAAATGAATTGACAAATACTTTTGGAAAAACCGTTCGATGTGCAAATCTTCTTTTCTCTAGCGCATCAAATGTGTATTCATATTTCAAACTCAAAAAGTATCTATGATTGAAAAAATACTTTTGGAAAAACCGTTCGATGTGCAAATTTCTTCTTTTCTCTAGCACATCGAATGTGTATTCTTTTAAATACAAAAAGTATTTTTGATTGAAAATTGATCTTTCTCATAAAACTTCGTCGTATTGCAAAACTCTTTCTTCCAAGTAATACGCGATTGTTTTTCAAATCATTTTTCATCAATCAGTGTATCTCAATTTGCTGGTTCACTCACTCCGTGTTGTCTTCTTTGAGACGTTCCGGTTTGAAAACAGCTAGAACAACTGCGAAACCCTGTCAAGGAGATTCTTAGGAATCCTACCTGATCACAGGCAGTACTTGTATTGATCAACGGGGAACCGTGGGCGTGTACCTCAATTCAGAAAAGTGATCAAAGACACTTTCGTGTGTTTTATTGCTAGCTGTTTGTTTGCGGTACATTTGGACGGTTGCAGCTGATCGAATGAGGAGTCAATCCATAGTCGCATGCTCACAGCATCCACACTTAATTGAAGAAATCATGACTGGTGCATATCTACAGAACCTGACTCTGATATTTTCATTCTATGCTTCTGATACGCTGCTGCAAATATCATGAACCAGTAAAGCTTCCGCTACTCTAATGAAAAGATGTCATGATCCAAAAGTGTGAGCATGTCGGTCCGAAAGTCACAACTTCACATGATGGCAACACAATAAAGGGTGATCCAGATTTACCGTGGTGATGATGATCTCAAGCTCGAAGATCATCAAAGATGTGGATCGATTAAAGGCCTCCACTAAAAGTACAAATCAATGCGGACTTTGAAGAATCGCTACAAAAGCACAAAGATTGCGGAATTGAAGAATTAAAGTCTACGAGCTCAAAAACAAAGAGAGAAAGCATGCTAGGATGAAAAATGTAAATCATGGGGTGACCTCCCTTAGGGGAGATTGTTAGGAATTGGAAATTCCATAGTGAAGTGTCGGTCACCCCATCAATAGTCTAGCATATGTTAGCTCGTAGACATTTCGTTTATTACTAGTTATTTAGTGAGTTATTTAGTTTAGAGCAACACCGTGGAGGACGGACGGGTCTTTACCCACTGTATGCTTGATCCACAGTCTGAAGGAGGACGTTTAGTATGTAACTATAAATACCCTCTACCTCCCAAGGTAGAGGGTTGGACCTTTCATTCTAATCTAACCTTCCATGTTTTCTTTCACTTTCTCTCTCTCGAAAGGCTCCCATCCTACTTTCTCTCTCTAAAACCTCTAAACTATACGCCCCATTTGATATATTATGATGTGTTTGTGAAATCCAATATGTAACAAAGCGATTTGTCCTAGACGTGAGAAATTGATACGGGAAGGTATCATCCTTTTAGAAAACATTTTGAAAAGAGGTTTTCTTTGAAAATGTATATGTAATTATGTGTTTGCAACTTGTATTTATGAAGAAAATAAGAAAACTATAAGTGGAAAACTTATCTTGGGTTTTGAAAATTCCCGTATTGTTTGTGAGTTGTACGTGAAATAGAGATCCTAGACTCAGAAAGAAGAAGGCTAGTGTTTACATACCTTGTAGAGTCAAATAAGTTCTGACGTTTGTTCCATGAGACCAAGACCAAGACGAAGTAGGTTGAATTGTTCCCCCTTCAACGGTTTGGTGAGGACGTCGGCTATGTTGTCTTCGGATGCTACCTTCTCAATAGAGATGTTCCCCTTTTGAACATTATCTCTTAGGAAGTGATGACGAATCTCTATATGCTTTGTGTGAGAATGCAATACAGGATTCTTGCTTAAGTCGATGGCACCTTTGTTGTCACATAGAATGGCTATGTAAGCTTAGATGAATATCGTAGTCAACTAACGCTTGTTTCATCCATAGTGCTTGTTGGCATGCTTTGCCGATGGAGGCGTATTCGGCCGGTTGTTGATATTGCTAGTGCCGTTTGTTTCTTAGAAAACCCAGATGTTAAACAACATCCCATGAAAGTACATACCTCACTTGTACTTTTTCTATCAACGTAATCACCTGCATGGTCAGAATCTGCATATACAATTGTTTCTACTCCCGTGCCCTTAGGATACCATAATCCTAATTGTGTTCTACCCTTAATGTATCTAAATATCCTTTTTATGGCTTCTAGGTGTGATGTTTTAGGGTCTTCTTGAAACCTAGCACATAAGCAAACACTAAACATGATATCCGGCCTACTTGTGAGGTAGAAGACTACCTATCATATGATATTTAGTATTATTTATTTAGGATTCATCTAGTTTGGTGTCGGACATGGTGTCCTAATTGGTTTCGACTCTTCAAGACCGAATTTCTTTAACATCTCCTTTATGTATTTAGATTGATTAAAGAAGATTCCATCTTCTACTTGTTTGATTTGTAGACCAATAAAGAAACTAAGTTCTCCCATCATACTCATCATTTCGAACTTCGTCATGCATGATCTAAGAGAAATCATCACACATGTCTTGACAAGTGGATCCGAATATAATATCATCTACATATATTTGCACTATGATTATATGTGACTCTCTTTTCTTAGTAAAAGTGTGTTGTCAACTAACCCCATGGTATAGTTGTGTTTAAGTAAAATTACTTGAGTCTATCATACCAAGCTTTTGGATCTTGTTTAAGACCATAAAGGGCTTTCTTTAATTTATACACATGTTTGGGTTTTCAAAATCGATGAAGGCCGGAGGTTGAGCTACATATACTTCTTCATTAATGAAACCATTTAGAAAAGCTCTTTTGACATCCATTTGATAAAGCTTTAGATCATTAGCACAAGCATACACAAGAAGTATTCTTATAGACTCTAATATAGCCACAGGGGCATAGGTCTCATCAAAGTCTATTCCTTCTTGTTGGTTTACCCGTTGGGCAACAAGTCTAGCCTTTCTAGACACTACTACTCCGTTTGCATCTAATTTGTTTTATAAACCCATTTGGTTCCTATTATGGTTTGATTACTAGGTGGAGGGACAAGTGTCCAAACATCATTAGATACAAATTGATTTAATTCTTCTTGCATAGCCATTACCCAACTCTCATCTTTTATGGCTTCTTGTGTATTCTTAGGTTCTATGGTTGAAACGAAACAAAACAAGCTACTTTGGTTTTGAACTTGAGACCTTAATGTTCTTTCGTTTAGCTTTCCTTTGACCTTATCTACGGGGTGATCTTTGGACTCTTTAATGTTTATGACTTCATCATTTAAAGGTTCTTCTTCTTCATTTATCTTTTTCTTTATTACTATAGCTTCACTTTCTACAATCTCGTCGTCGACAAGAGGGTGGAGGGTTTGGGTGGACTTTTATCAAATTTTATATTTAATGACTCTTCTACCTTCATTGTTTCTTTGTTTAGTATGGCGTAGGCTTTGCTATTTGGAGAGTAACCTAGAAAGATACCTTCGGTTGATTTAGGATCAAATTTTGTAAGGTAATCTTTAGTGTTAAGAATAAAACATTTACTACCAAAGACTCTAAAGTGATCTAACGTAGGGCTTTTGCCTCGAATAAACTCATATGGAGTTTTTTCTAAGATTGGTCTAATTAAGTCTCGATTGAGTATGTATGTTGAAGTATCAGGCATTACAAAACTTTTGAGGTAAGGATTGTTCATTAAGCATGGTTCGACTCATTTCTTGTAGGGTTCTATTCTTTCTTTCTACTACCCCATTCGATTGTGGAGTCCGTGGAGCCGAGAAGTTGTGAGTAATACCATTAGCGTCACAAAAGGCTCCAAATTGCACTTCATTATCGAATTCCCCACCATGATCCGTCCTAATAGACACTATAGGACTTCCTAGTTGTCTTTGGATCTTTTTGCTTAATATTTCAAAATAATTAAAGGTTTCCGTTTTGTTCTTTAATAATTTTGTCCATGTATACCTAGAATAATCATCCACTATGACCAAAGTGTAGTAGTTGCCTCCATAACTTTGGATAGCGGATGGACCAAATAAATCCATAGGTAGTAATTCTAGACACTTAGTTGTAGACACCATGTTTTTAGCTTTATGACTAGAATGAGCTTGTTTTCCTACATTACAAGCATCACAAAAGTGATGTTCATATTTTAACTTAGGTAGATCTCTTACTAGATCTTTGGATGATAGCGATTGAAGAAGTCACATATTGGCATGACCCAATCTTGATGCCATAAGGTGAAGTATCATCCATAGAGGTAAGATATAGTTTGTCTTTAGGTTCATTACCGATTTTAATGACATAGACTCCATGTTTCCTAATACCTTAATATCTTACTACCGGTTTCGGTAAAAAGTACATTGCACTTTTTATCACATATTTTTCCTATACTTAAGAGGTTAAAGTTTAGGTTTTCGATGTAACACACATCGTTAATGGTTAGAGATTTGTTAGAAATCGTACCTTTACCGATGATTTTACTTTTGCTATTTCCAAATACCACATTACCTCCATTGAAGGATTCATATGTGGAGAATAGCTCCTTATGCGGTCATGTACCTCGTGCACCCGCTATCCTTGACCTATTCATCTGGGTCTAGGTCGACCTTTAAGCACACCTAAGAAAACAATTAATTCAAAAGTTTGGTCCCCATTTGTTCATGGGTCCATTAGTGTTAAACATTCCATTCATGTTAGACATGTATGGATAAGATGAGTACACATTCCATGGAGCAAAGTTTTGAAAGGGAAAACCATTTTGCATATTTGGGTTCCATCCCATTTGATGGTTACTTCTCGGGTAAACATTATTAGGTCTCCTAGATGGATTAGGTTTTGAAAAGAATGGAGCTTTGTTTCTTGCAAAAAGTAGGATTATATTTTGGAGGTGGTTGTCTAGTGGTGACATGATTTGGTTTCTTCCTATTATGATAACAAACTCGGTTCTAGATGAAGAAGCTCGTTATTTTCTTTGCTATGGTAGACCCACAGATCCCTGGCTTATAACTAGCCGGTTCCCTTTTGATGGGATCCGTGGGATCCGCCACAACAATGGCTTGTTTTTCTAGTGCCTTAACAAATTGTGTTTCTTTGTTTTCATTAGTTGATGGATCAAGTTGTTGAATACCTAAACCTTTTGGTTGTTACCGGTTTTAACACTATCTAATATCATATCTAAAGTGTTCGTACTCATTCTAGCAATTTTAGAATCTAGTTGATCAACTAGTGTTTGAAGTTGAACTCAAAGTTCACATTCACCACTTGCTATTTTACCCTTTTCTAAACGTTTTAGTTTTGCTTTTAATTATATGACTTCTTTATCTAAACGTTGGTTTTGACTCTTGTAGGATCGTAAATATTGTTGTTTTGATGATTCGGGTGATCTTGGATGATGGAAATACATGTTAGCCATTTAGAGAGAGAAAGTAAAGAGATGGGTGTTCTAGTTAGAGACATGCTTTGTAAATTATCAAATGTTAGATTGAGAAGCACCACCCCTTCCATGGATTGAAGGGGTATTTATAGTTACAGAATACACGACTTCCTGACGGCCTGTGGATCAGGTATACAGTGGGTAAAGACCCGTCCTTCCTCCACGGTGTTGCACTAAACTATTCTACGCTACTAATTAACTAATTAACTACAAAACAACGTAAATAACTACAAGTCTACGAGCTAACATATGCTAGACCATAATTGGGGTGACCGACACTTTAACATGGAATTTCCAATTCCTAACAATCTCCCCCTAAGGGAGGTCACCCCATGAAATACATTTTGCATCCTAGCATTCTTTCTTTGTCTTTAGTTCTCGAGCTCGTAGACTTCAATTCTTCAAGTTCCGCGATCTTTGTGCATTAGTAGTGATTCTTTAAAGCCCGCATAATTTTGTACTTTTAGTGGAGGCCTTTAACTGATCCACATCTTTGATGATCTTTGAGCTTTCTTTGAGATCATCAGCCACAGTAAATCTCTGGATCACCCTTTGTTGTGTTGCCATCATGTGATGTTGTGACTTTTGGACGACATGCTCACACCATTTGGATCATGACATCTTTCCATCAGAGTAGCGGAAGCTTTACTGGTTCATGATATTTGCAGCAGCGTAGCAGGAGCATAGTATAAAAATATTAGAACCAGGTTATGTAGATATGCACCAGTCATGATTTCTTCAATTAAGTGTGGATCCTGTGAGCATGCGGCTTTGGATTGACTCCTCAATTCTGATCAGCTGCAACCGTCCAAATGTACCTGCAAATAATAGTTAGCAATAAAACACACGAAAATGTCTTTGATCACTTTCGTTGAATTGAGGTACACGGCCCACGGTTCCCCGTTGATCAGTACAAGTACTGCCTATGATCAGGTAGGATTCCTAAGAATCTCCTTGACAGGGTTTCGCAGCTGTTCTAGCTGTTCTCAAACCGGAACGTCTTAAAGAAGACAACACGGAGTGAGTGAACCAGCGAATTGAGATTCACTGATTGATGAAAAATTGATTTGAAAAACAATCGCGTATTGCTTAGAAGAAAGAGTTTTGCAATACGACGAAGGTTTTATGAGTAAGATCAATTTTTAATCAAAAATACCTTTTGTATTTGAAAAGAGTACACATTCGATGTGCTAGAGAAAAGAAGAAATTTGCACATCGAACAGTTTTTCCAAAAGTATTTTTTTTTCAATCAGAGATACTTTTTGAATTTGAAATATGAATACACATTCGATGTGCTAGAGAAAGGAAGATTTGCACATCGAACGGTTTTTCCAAAAGTATTCGTCAATTCATTTCCTGGACCAAGGTTGATTCACGAGTGAATCGCCCCATCGTTTCTATCCAGTTGTCACAAGTTTGATCTTTTGAAAGATCTCACATGTCACCCACCAAGAGCTTGTTTGATGTTGGCTCTAGAAGGCTTTCCATCTTCATCGTGAATATATTTGATATATCACTCGGATGTTCTGGCAATACCACAAGGATAATGCTTAGGACTCTTAATATATTCTTACTTTCCACATTGCGTGAAACAACAAGTCTTCATTAATTTAGTGTCCTAACGAGATATTGTGGATGATCTCTTGGCTCTAGACTCAATTGTGCACATTTGGTTCCTATGCAGGAGACTAGGGAGAGGGTCTCCTTCTTCAATATCAACAATCTCTAAGACAAAGTCGATAGATAATGTCGGTTCCCCGTGAGAATGAAACAAGCCCTTTTAAGAGGAACTTGAATAGCTTGGGAATTTTAGTGCAGTGCGTCACTGGGTCCATGACGTCTTGTCTTCAATACCAGTGTTACCTTAGTAACCACCAGTAGCATATGTATTGAACCCGGTTTTTGCCCTAAGGTTGAATTATTGGAGGGCTATTTCTTTTCACCTTTTTCACATTCAATTCTTTTTCATTCTTCAACCCCTTCAGTGCTTACCGAGACTTCATAACTAGAACCTTGTTGGGTTTATTCCAGTACTAGCTCAGTCTCAGTCCGCACTCTTCCCATATTCTCATTTTTCTCCTTTTTTTCATCATACCTACGGACTCTACACTATCTAGTGGATTGTCCCTGGGTAGATCCCTCCGGTTCTGGCGAATCGTGGGAACTAATACCTAACCTCACCATCCTTATAACTCCATGCATAAAGTAAAATGGTCGGTCTTTTGGTACAGTTCATTCCTTCACTAAACCAATTGAAAAAATCATTTGGAAAATCAATCAAGGTACTTGTGATATAAAATCAAAGCATTTTGTACCTTAATTGTTTTGATCATTTTAGAAATGCTCCCCCTCAACATGTGCATATGATATTGAAATTGTTTAGCACATGGAGGCAAGAGTTCTTTGAAATATATTCTTGATCACAATTTCCGTGGAAAAAGCCATTTGAATTTCTTTGGTAAATTCTCCCCCTCAATATGTGCATAAGATAAGTGAAATCATTTTATCACATAGAGGAAAGAGTTCATTTGAAGCACATCCACGATCACAGAATCCATTTAAGAAAACCATTTGAAAACTCAATCAAGGTACTTTATAAATCACTTTAAAAAGCTTTTGTACCTCGATAGTTTATTTTCTTTAGAAATGCTCCCTCTCAATATGTGCTTCGAGATTCGAAAGCGTTTAGCACATATGGGGAGCTGTGCACAACTGAATCAAACGATCACCTTTTATCAGATTTCATATTAAATCACACATTCTCCCCCGATCAAAAATATCAAACCCTTTGAGATTTTGGATCCCAAGTGATTTAATAAGGTTTAGAAAACATGGGAGAAAATGTGGCCTGGTTTAAATACTCATCTTGTGTATTTGAAATCGTTTGGCACATGGAGGCAGGAGTGCCTATAAAGGACTAAAACCGATTCCATTAAAACATATTTGAGATTTAAATCACGATCTCCCCCCCGATCAAAAATTTCAAACCAATTGAGATTTTGGATCCCGATTGATTAAATCATTTAGAAAGTTTTAGGGAAAGACGTGGCAAGATTCATTTTTTGAAAAATGACAGATAAGGACCATTTTAAGACATTAAAGATTGTTAGTAGGTATGATAGTTTTTTTTTAAGAGATCTTTTAGTAAAATAAAACAATTTCACAATCAAACAAGAACAGAAAATTTTTCATTTTGAAAGACCTTGATTCAAAGAAAAATCATACCATGACATAACATTAAATCTTTAGATCACCACTTTAATTTGTACAAGCCGGACTTTATAGATGAAAATATCGTTTGAAAATAATTTATTTAAAATCACTCTCCTCATTCGATGACCAAGTCGAGATTGATTGACTTAGGTTTTGATAAAATAAAGTCCGGTGATTTTCAAAATTTAGTCCAGTTTATTTTCAAAACAATATTTTCCCATTTTCAAAACAATTTTATCAATTTTTTAATTGTTTTAAAAATCGTTATCCTAACACAAATCGTTAGGTTAGTTGAGAAAACTTTGTTGTTGCTTGTAGGGCTGGAAGAAAAACCATCTGCAGATGCAGTGAGACTTCTTACGTTGCATTTTAATGCCAACTGAGGTCAAATTAAGATCCGTTTCTTCATTTGCTGATGAAGAAACCATCTGCTGATAGTGAGACCTCTTCCGTTGCATTTATGCCAACTCTCCATAGAAGTCCAATTAAGCTCCGTTTCTTCATTTTCAACCCAAGATATAGTTACCCTTTCCTTTCGGCATCCAATCATCTTCATTTGTGGGATCCGGATCGGGAACATTCTTATATACCAATATACCTGCATATGTTAGAGAACACACATACAAATATATGGTGGTCGACATCACCCAAACAGCAATCGACTAATAAAAGTCAATTCAACATATTAATCAGATCATAAAAGGCATGGGAATTGCGTGTTTATCAAACTCTAATCATCTAATCCTACCAATCATATCCTAGGCACCTAGTCCTTCAACGTAGGTTAACATCATTTTTAATTAAGCATATAGGATAATTAAAAGCCCGTTAGATTATGTAAATTTGAAAACATTCTCCCCCTCAATCAATGACTTATGAAAAGTTTAAAAGCGCTGAAGTCATTGATTGAGTTTTCAATTATTATAAAAACTTGATTCGATTGATTTCTCAAGCAACTCATTACCATCATTTTTGAAAACAACAAATATTTTTTTGAAGAATTTTAGACGGAAAAACATTTGTGTAGGAACATCAGTCCATCGACATACTTTCCTCAATAGATTTAGGATAAGTGCTCGAAATTATAGAAAATTGGTTTAGCGCAGCACTTTCCTTCCTTGAAGAACGGGTTGCTATCTGAAATAATAGCAAGCCATAGTTTAAGCATGGGTTACATGCTGAAGTAACTGTAAGCCATATTTTGAGACATGTTTGGGAAAAGAATATTTACACCTCCTGCTCGAACTTCATCTATGGTCCCGTGCCATTATTGAATGACATTTCTAAGACCGAAGATGTTATCGATACCAGAAGACATGTCTTTAGATGTCACAATTCTCAATTTCCGGTCATTTCTCAAATTTACTATTCATCTCGGGAATTTACTATTCATCAATTACTATTCATCATTTTACTATTCATCGTTTTTGAAGTCGATTTGATATTAGAGCGTATTTCAAAATTTTACTATTCACAAACACTATTCATCCCCAGAGAAATTTTATATTTACGACCATTATATATAGTTCATGCATGGGTTTTGCGTTCATTAACGTATAATTTCCTATTAAATAAAGCATATCGTATTTTATTTTGAACATTTGATCCGACACTTTCAAAAATCATTCTGATATATTTTTATACTCATATTAAGATTATAAAAAAAATAATATTATTAGTTTACCCGGTGTTTTAAATTTATTTTGTATATAAATTGCTATATATATATAATTACGACGGTTTTCGTAAATACTACACGACAATTATTATTTCACTCAATTTTTGTAAGAAATGTATTTTTATAATTTTTATGACATTAATATATTTTATTTTGTTCCGTTAAAATTATTTTTAACTAACGATACCCTAAATGCTTACATATATACACAAGTTACCAATTATCCTTAAACAATTACACCTTTACTTCAACACATATATACTCAAGTATACAAAATACATCTAGTCTTTTTATTTGCTATGTATGTCGACAATACATGATGACACATCTTTTGTGAACCAAAATATCTAACTAATAGGATACTTATAAGATTTAATATTATACCAAATACACATACTACACATATCCTTAGGTGAAAGTCACAAATACTCTCTCCTTTTTCATTTGTAAAACCGGCCAAGGGAAAGACCAAGCAAGGAGTTCATAAATTTTTCAAGACAATCTAATTTCACAACTCTAGCATACTCTTAATCAAGGTTTTGGAATAAAAACCTAGGGTATTTAGGATAAACCCTTGTTCTTTAAACCTCATCACTTAACTAGTAAGCATTTCATGATCATTTTCATCTTTCATATTCATACTTTGGTCATATTATCATGCTTGAGAAAAACATGCAAGTTATATGGTTATCTATACCACTTTATTTGTTTTTAAGTGCTATTAATGAATATATATCATCCTATAATTATCCCTTGAAACATATCTCTTTTGATGATGTCTAGGAACCCATGACACCCTAAGAAGGTGTATGGTAGGTTTAGAATAGCTTTGGCGTTGGTTTGAAGTGGTTAGAATAAGTTTTCTGAGAGAAACCCATTTTCGAAACTATATAGGTCATTCATCTGTGAATTCTGAAATTTCGACAGTTGGTAAAAAAATTTTGGGCTGGATATTCAGAAAATATACTTTAAAACGAAAACGTGGCCGCTTGAACGGGTTAAAACGGAGTTATAACGAAGAAGTTATGCTATTTTCAAGTTTAACAGAAAACTATTTTTCCGGAAGATTCAGCATGTTGTCCAAATTTTTACGAGTTAAAAATGAGTCTTAAGCGTTATTAAATGAGTCGATTTATCAAGAAAATATTTAATACTTTAACCCGAAGCTAAGGACATATAACGTAAAAACGGACTTGTAACGATTAAATTACACGGTTAAACAAGGTTGACGTAACTATTTCATATAAGCATAATTAATATAATACAATAAATAGCAAAAGATATGACCATTGAGGGTCGTTTTTAACATCGATTGAATACTTTTTATAACATGATGTCTTCTAGTAAAAGTAAGTTCACCTATATTTTCAAAAACGTCCAACCGTTTCGTCAAGAGTTGTAACGAATAAAATGCGGTCACTCAAACTTTGCCGAAAACTACCTTTAAACTATATTTTTGGTACAAGTATCCTACATCGCTTTTGTTTTTCTCCATGACCGAGACCTCTATGATGAAAATTTAAAAGCTAAGACTTTGAGATAATGCTACAAGCTTTTCAAAACCATTGAGTTTGTTTCTTAACACTCGATATTCACTATTTTACGACTAGTTTTTCGAGGCCGTTTAGTCACTTTAATGAATTGTCAAATTATATTATTTTACGACGAAAAACTATAATTTCTTAATAAATCACTAAATGATTATCGTAGGATATCATTTCGACGTAAGTACTTGTCAAGTATTTTACAACATGACGAGATGTCATGAACATATATTTCGACGATAAACTTTATTTTCAAAAATGCACAAGTGGTATGGATATCATATTAGTTTGAATGCACGACATTGTTTCATGACTTATATTAGATCATATCATTCATAATAGGTCGCGGTTAGAGAGTTGCGTCTCATTTCTGTGCATCCACTTTGTCATCATAACTATTGCACCAGGTGAGTTCGTAGCCCCACTTTTACTCGTTTAATTGTTTTATAAACTCTTTGGGGAGATACATGCTCAACTACTTGCTTTTACCTTGCACTTATATGAACTTAAATATCTTTTGTTTCACTCTATGTGCGCGTAAGTAGATTATGCCGAACTAAATTGATCACTATGTTATGAACGCTATAGGTTGAAATACTTTCCTTGATTTTGAACCCTTCGACATGTATATTTGAGCTCTTTTAAATTGATTCGGACCCTTTAACATATAAGGGAACATTTTTGGACTTGATATGAACCTTTTGACATATAGTTAAACTCTTTGAACTTGTACAAGGACCCTTTTGATATATTTTAAACTTGTTTGACGTGATTTTGAACGCTTCGACTATCTTGAACCTTTTGATATTATTCGAGCTCTTTGACTGTTTTGAACTTTTGAAATCGACTTAAATCTTTGAACTTAATAACGAACTTTTGAACGGAACTCTTGAACTTAAATACAAACTTATGACTTGTTTGAACTTATTAAAACCGGTGTTTGACCTTGACCTAAAGTCTCCCATGTTCGAGCATCACTATAAAGTTTCCCTGTTCAGAGCATCACTATAAAGTCTCCTTGTTCGAGACATCACTATAATTCGCCTTGTCGGTGGAGTGTTTTCAATAATTCTCACCTTAATGGTGGAGTGTTCTCAATAATTATCGCCTTAATGGTGGAGTGTTCTCAATAATTCTCGCCTAGGTGGTCGAGTGACATAGGAGTCTCCCTTGTTGGAGCAGTGCAAAGTCTCCCATGTTCGGAGCATCCCTGAATTATTATATACGTGGTGTTATATTGTGAACTATTATGACATCGTACACTTGACTATTAAACTATACATATTTTGGCAGTGGGTTGTGAACACACAGGTTGCAAGTTTTGTATGGGAGGAACTTGGAACTGAGTGGATTTACAATACCTTTGCTTTGTGAACCCATTTGACCACGTGTGCTTGAACATAAACTAGACATATTTTGGCAGTGGGTTGTGAACACACAGTTTAATTTTTTATGGGCGGAACTTGGATCTGAGTGGATTTACAATGCCTTTGCTTTGTGGACTATTCTAAATGACCAAAAACTTTGCCTTTGTTGCATGAACGCTCTTTAAAAGCTTTACTTGTTAACCAAACTCTATGAACTCACTCAACCATTGTGTTGACACTTTTAGCATGTTTTATCTCAGGGTATAAGGCATTCACTTCATGGCATGCATGTGGAGTTATCATAGAGTCGCGATGACGAGCGTCTCATACATTTTATGCACTTAAATATCGTTTGATTGTAACAAACTCATTTTGGTATATTGGAAATATTTTGGGACCTATATTTTGTAAACTCTGATTATTTTACTTAATCAAACGATATTTTCAAAACGACACTTTAGGTCGTTCGATATAACTGTAACTTTGATGCTATGACAGTCATCCCCCAGGAATTCCATTCCGCTGCAAAACAGGTAATTTGGGGGTGTGACATAGAAAACAACATTTTTGGTATTTTTAAATTTTCTGATTTTTATGGGTTTTTGTTGGTTTTATATTTTTCTATTTTTTTTTGCTGGTTTTATATTTTTGTATTTTGTTTTTCTGATAAATATTTACAACGATAGATTAGATGATATAGTTTAAGAGATGATGATGATGATGTAAGATATGGATATCGAGCAGTCCCATTGTAGAAGATAGAAGTCATCATCCCTAAAACTTTCACCACCAAAGCTTCGAGGCTCTTGCATTGAAGAAAGATTGAACCATCGAAAGTGAGACTTTGGAAGCTTCCCCCCAAACCGAAAATCCATTAGATGAGCAGATTCGAAGCTCTATTTCAAGCTTGCCTTAGCCAGGTGCACAGAGAAGCACACCATTATCATAAATCCCGCTGCTCCTTTTAAGAACGATAATCGAGATTATCCATTCGGGGTTATATCATCAAGAAGAAGAACAGCAACGTATCATCCCACATTTGAATACCTCTTCTCAAATTCCTTTTCCACTGAAGTCTGAAGCGATCCATTCCAAAAGGTGTCAAGAGAACACTTCCCCCAAGTAGATGAATTTATGTAGTCAGTCTCTTAGACTAGAGCTCACGAACCCGAATACACATATACCCGAAGACAGAGAAACTTATACCATCGAAGTAGCAGATTAAGTCCAATAGCCAAAGAATAACCCCCGATGTATACTTTTCTCTCCCCCTGAAGAAAGTGTATGAAGCTCAAGAACCCAAAGTACCCGAATGCCCAAAGAGAGAATAACCGATAACATTGAAGGCGGCCGAATCACTCATTATCTCTGCGGATGTCAACTCCGGAATAAGTGATTATATCTCTAAATCACTGATTAAGCCCTCAAGTGAAACAGCTGGCGCCCATGTACACAATTCTCTCTCCCCTGATGATTGCGATAACATCGAAATCATCACACACTTGTGTTACCTCTTTTATCTTGAAACTTTCTCTAACATCACTTCCCCCACGTAGTTGGAATAATAACACCAAAAGCCTTGATGAGTAAAACCTTGAGTTTCTCTGGGGTCATGACATGACATTTGTCTTCCCGGGATATCTTCAATCACTTAGAAGAATTAAGTTCATCAAGTTTACTCGCTTTGTGTTTAGATGTGTGTCTCCTTCCCCCTTGCTGGTTTTGACACTTGAATCAGCAACTCATTGTAAGCCCATATACTCGAAATCTTTTGAGAAGAACCTTTGAAGTTTTTGTGAGAATCAACTTGCTGAAGTAGAATGCGAGCAAATCTAATTAGGGATTAAATTTGACATTTCACTCTCCCCCAATTAGTTCTCTCCCCTAGACTGACAATCTTTTCGACAAATGCCCGGAGTATGAAGAAGTCTTTAGATCGTTAAATGCAACTCGTCTTTAGTCTTGTCACATGTAGCAGAAAATGTAGAACCGACTGTAGACTCGACCTTCTTCAAGATTGTCCAGTTGGGGAATATATAGTTACCATCTTCAACTCACCAAATGCATTCCCGTTAACTTGTATATAGCAAATCCCCTTAACTCAAATCCCTCCCAATCACACAAGAACAGAAAGACGTTCATCAAGGAAATCTGCCTCGCAACTGGAAGCACTTTGTCATTAATCAAAATCAGCCCGTGTGAAGATGTTAACCAACGGCTCTTTAGAAGAAAACTCCATGTGAAGATGACCCGATAAGAAGAAGCTCGGTTCTTACATGAGTTTGGAGCCGTTTGACCATTTACTCTCATATATCAATCATCATGCAGTAGTTTCACACTTCTTCTCCCCTCAGAATTGCATCGTAGTTGCCATTCATGATTAAGCAAGTGAATATCTTCAACAATGTAGTCTGTTCACACTTCTCCTTGCAAAATGCACAGGATGTCGCCATCGTCATAATGATTGAGCAAGTGGAATAAAAGAAAACAACACGGTAGTCCGGTTCACTTGATAATTGAAAGCACATGGAAGAAGCATGAAGCATGTTGATGAGAATGGTCATAATTGAGAAGATTTCTTTTCTTCAGAAGATAAAGCGCACTGACACGTACACTTTTCTTTTCTTTGAGGTACGAGGCTTGAACTGAAGTATTCAAACGTCATAATCTCTCTTTTTCATCATCTCTTGGCACAACATGTAATCATCACCATTATCATTCAGTAGGCTCTTTGTCGTGACAGCTGATGGAGAAAACCCAATATGATGAATTTGACCACGAATTAAAACAACCCAAACTTGTGACTTAAACTTGCACATATGTAACAAAGAGCGGTGTCGAGACTTCATTGTCCATTGAATCTCTAAGTACTCTATACTCTTCATCCAACCAACCATCAAGTAATAGACGTACATCACCTCTTGAAAATCCACAATTGAATGTGACACTGAGCACTACAACGTAACTCCTTAAAGTGATAGTTATTTTGTAGTGGTAAGAGCCCAATTCCCCCAAGTGGTAAAAGAAAAAGTCACCCAACAATAACTAGATTTCCAAGTCTTCGTTTTTGATAATAAGCTCGAACAAGGATCATGAAGAATCTTCATCCATCCATTCCTGATACCTTCAGATACTAAGTACACTCGCCCGTGATATTTCACTTCAACCTCAAATAAATAATAGTGAATTAACCCGTTGTCACATCTTCGGTTAAAAGTGACATCTAGCCTCCTTTTACGTTTTAAGTGAACTATGATAATGATTTCATCCCGACCATGGTTAAAAGCACATAACCCCTTAAAACCATGAAATAACCAAACTGCCATGAAGACAACCCAAACACACACCCAGTTCATGAAGTACACCCTTTTATCCCTTCTAGAAACCGTAGCACCAGCATAAGATAAGATCCAGAAATACACTTTCCTTTCTCCAGGATGGTTCCATCATTACGGGATTTTACAATTCCATGGTTTAAACCGAGAAATGGATTCTTTCGCGGGATTTTACAAAACCAAGAATAAACCGTAAGATAGATCCGAAAATGCACTATACTATTACCAGGATGTTTCCATTGTCACGGGATTTTACAAGTCTATGATTTAAAAGAAATAGGTTCTTTCAAGGGATTTTACAAAATCAAGACAAAACCGTAAACAATATCAGCTTGAATGTGTTATGACAACTTTGGTTTCAGTGAATATCTGTTTTAGGGGAACATGAAGCGAGTTCATCACGTTCATTCTCCATCATCAATACTATCATCAACCATTAAACACTTTGGAAAGCACATTTTCCACATATTCTGTCGGCTATTGCAGTGACAACATGGTGAAGTTAACCCGATATGCCAAACTTGATCATGAAGTAAAATTCCGCAGATTTGTTACTTAAACTTGTACTAATCCTTGTGAAAAAGAAACGGTGTACCCAATGTACAAAACCTCTTGACGTATTCTCAATGAGACATTAGAAGTGATAGTTACGTTGTGGGTTAAGCAAGAAAGAATCACAACAGTAACTAAATAGCCAAGTATTTATCACACTCAATAAACTGCTCAAACAAGTCATCTTCGCGGAATGGTAGAAAGAAGGACGAGATAAGTAAACGCGCCCGAAAAGCTCACTTCAAATTCAAATAAGAATACCGTCCGGACAACCCGTAGTCAATATTTTCAATAAACACTTCAAGCCGTGACAAAATATCCTTCGTGAAAATGTATAACTCAAGGAATCAACCCGCACACCACAACAATTCTCAACATCAACTCTTATCATCAAGACTCATAACCCAAATTTCACAATCAAATCTCATTATCACACATTTCATCGAGAAATCTCTTCAACAAATCCGATAGAATCAAATCACACTCATGAGAAACTCATCATTTAATCATTTAATACAAGTGATATATAATTCGACACAAAAAGATCATCAATCTTAACTCCAAATCCACGATGTCAATCTTCCATGGGTGTTTAGTAATTATGCTCAACCAATCCATTATCATTGTTAGCCTTTTTACCAATAACAATACATCCGTTCAAGCCCATTAAAAAAATCCAATACCCGATCTATCAACATTTCACCCGTTTCATTACCACTCCATTAGATTCTTCCGTTTCAACATATAAATTGAACATCAAGTGATGTTGGGGAATAAGAATACAAAATGCATAATAGAACACTCATGAGAACACTAATTCGGTTCAATACATACCTAACATAGTCAAGACCGAAGCCCAAGGACAAATGCAATGCATATACACGATTAACAAAACATAGCATTGTGTTTGGTCCATCAAATATTCCACGTCCAGCAATTGTCTTCGGCCCAAACTCATTTCAAAATCACAAGCCCTTATTAAAAATAATTACTGGGTCCAAGTCTATCATATTATCAGATGACCTATATCAATGTATAACATTAATAACTCAAAATTTCATTAACATAACAGTATACCCTTTTTACCCTAATCAACCGGGTATTTAACTCACCAATCACACCAAGATAACCCTAAAAATCCTCTACTAAACTTAACGCCCCCATCTCACCCTAAACACTTTCTCATATCAGAATCCAAAATGCAAGCCATCTTCATCCCAACAAATTTCAAATCTTCACAATGTCATAACAATCAAAGTCCATATACAAACAACTGTACCCAACCGTATGCTTCACAAATCAAGAACGAGCCGTTTAGCGCTTCAAAATCATTAAGGGATTACAGGCAAGTGATAATAAACTTGGGTAGTCATGGTCTGATTCGAAATATGTACTGAAAACACTTAGATAATAACACTTAACTCTTGATTGTCATTTCAGACTTTGATTGACATTTCAACCAAGCTAGATAATAAATAATTGTTATTTGTCTATCTTTCATGTTTCGATAGTGTTATGAAGCTAAGCTTCAAATATTGAAGTCTATTGATGAATCCTTTTTGAATATTGACCTCCATAAGTCTTGATTTATCATTGACTAACACGAAAAAGGATTCGATGATTGTCATTTCAGAGTAATCTTATTATCACTTTTCATGAGTCTTGATGGAGTCATTACTTTTTGTCTCGTATCAATATTGAAAACCATGGATCTGTGATGATTGCACAAAGCGACATAATTTCGTGCTTTAGACCTATGGTCTTGATGTAATAATTTATTACCACCGAAATTAGGGAACCGAGATCAAGAACATTTGGCCTTTGATGTTTTATTTTAATGGTAAATGTTTGTGAAAGTAATTGATGATGTAGGTTAATGTCGTTAGCGTAAACTCTTTGTTTGTTGATTTCTTTGTTGAGTCGAAGAGTTAAGTTTGATATTTGAGTAAAGTATGAACATATGGTATTGAGATAGGTCAACAAAGCACATCAATCTTCTTTTTCCTTTTGTACTTTCTTTCCATGTCAAGTCGCTACTACACTATAATAGTCAAGTCGCTACTAATGCATTTGAGTCAAGTCGCTAGCAAATTTTTAACCAAGTCGCTATACTTGTTACAATTCCTAACTTGTAAATACAAGTCGCTAGGCAGATTTCATTTACACAAGTCGCTACATAGATCAGTTTAACAACTCGCTTGACATTCAAAAATGTCAAGTCGCTACTTAGTACATTGAAACTGGACTGTTTTGTGACAAGTCGCTAGCAAAATTTTTGAAATTTTCCGATGAGTTTTTTGACCAAATTCCGACCACATTCATATAAACCCTTAAAAAATGACAAGAACTCGCTTCTTTTGACCCATGTTGACCGTGTATGAACCATAACAATCGGACAGTATGACCACTATTGTTTCAATGGATTTTGGTAACGAAAGTAAAAAAATGATAAAAGCATGTGACTTGGACACAAATGACACAAGACAAATAAACATTGATGGACTGATGATATTTTTTGTTGACCAAACATAAAAGGATACAAGAACCATATTTAAAACTGTTATACCAAAGTAAAACTGAAAAGATTATTTTCCGACCAACAAAAGTGTAAAAAAACAGTTTTAAAAAAATGATCCAAAAACCACCATGACCATGATACTAAGCCACAAAAATCAACACAACACAATAACCTGGCTCTGGTACCATTTGTAGGATCGTAAATATTATTGTGTTTGATGATTTGGGTGGTCTTGGATGATGGAAATACATGTTAGCCATTTAGAGAGAGAAAGTAAAGAGATGGGTGTTCTAGTTAGAGACTTGCTTTGTAAATTATCAAATGTTAGATTGAGAAGCACCACCCCTTCCATGGATGGAAGGGGTATTTATAGTTACAGAATACACGACCTCCTAACGGCCTGTGGATCAGGTATACAGTGGGTAAAGACCCGTCCTTCCTCCATGGTGTTGCACTAAACTATTCTATGCTACTAATTAACTATTTAACTAGAAAACAAAGTAAATAACTACAAGTCTACGAGCTAACTTATGCTAGACCATAATTGGGGTGACCGACACTTTAACATGGAATTTCCAATTCCTAACAACTCTTTAAAAGCTTGTTTTTGTTAATTAGTTTTAAGTTAATATTGCATAGTTTGTCGTATTTATTATGCAATGAGTCGTTATCAAGTGATGAGCTACTATAGTATTCGTGACATACCTCGTCATTTGCCATAAGACAAATTTCTTCTCCCTCCTCTCGTCGCTCATTCCCCACGTGCACTCACGAGCGCCTTTTGATCATCCCGTTTGGGACACTTACTAATAAAGTGGTTTGGGTCCCCACATTTAAAGCAAGTACGATCATCTTTTGGCTTCGCGTCCTCTTTGCTTTTCCGAAAGCCTTTCTTATCGTCATACGGTTGTTTGACGTATATTCCCTTCCTTCTAAAGAACTTTTTAAAGTCCCTTACCGCCATAGCGTACTCCTCGTCGTCACTACTCGAAGATTTGTGTTTCTCTTTCACCTTTGAGGCTTCGGAGTCTTTAGCAAGGACAAGCTCGTAGACTTTTAAGTTGCCTATGAGTTCATCAAGGGTGAGGATTGTCAAATCTTTTGACTCTTCGATCGCCGTCACCTTGGATCTCCACTTCGATGGAAGTGCCCTTAGATATCTCCTAACATGGTTACGGCTAGAAAAAGATTCATCAAGTGCTTGTAAAGATGTAATAATAGTATTAAAGTTAGCAAATGAATGATCTATAGTTTCCTCATCCGATATTGAAAATTGTTCATATTGTTGAACAAACAAATCAATTTTATTATTTTTAACTTGTTGGTTGCCTTGATGAGTTATGATTCGTCTTTTTGTGAGTGTGGTGAATAAACACAATATCAATATATCAAATTAAACGTGAAATCTGACAAATCAACCTTTTAGGAAAAGGTCTAACGTGCCAAACCTCACGAATGTGATAAAAGTGATACCGGGAAAGTGATTTCCCCGGGTCGTGTCCCAACGAGGTGTGAAATTGACGGTGTCGTTGAGTTTCGTGATTAGGACTTGAATTGGTTTTAAGAATTTTAGAATTTTTTATTACGTTATTCTACAAATTAAAGAACGAGAATGAAAATAAAGCATGTAAAACAAATTAAACACTAAATAAACTACTACTAAGCCTAAGAAATGATAAAACGAAGCTAAATTACATCCTAGGGTGTTAAAACACAAAAACGCGAAAAGCGCACCCCAGCCCCGAAAGTTAAAAAAATGCAATTTATGTCCTACGAGTGCGAAAACAATTTTCCTACATTCTACATGACTAAAAATAATTTTAGAAAATGCCGGGTATTTTTCGACTTTTAAATTAATTACTACAATTAAAACTAATTTAATCTAATTAATTAATAAAAAATACTAAACATTTTTAGAAAAATCTACAAAATTCACAGAAAATACTTCTAATATTACTGATTCTATGAAAAATGAAAAACTACACTAGTGCTTAATGAAATAAGCTGTTAAAAATGAAATAAGCTAAGTAGTATAAACCTACAAAATGCCCTTAAAAGATTAATTGTGCAAAGTAAAATCAGAAAAAGTCCCATGGGCAGTTGGACTTGAGTGTGGTGTTGTGGTCGTGTGCTTTGGGAGAGCAGACCAGGGTTCGAATCCTGTGTCTGTCACCTTTTTTTTGTCACTTTTTTTTTTTGGATTTTCTTTTAAAGACTTAATTAATAGACAATAATAAGGACTTTTTACAAAAAAAAACTTAAACTTGCAAGAACCAAAATAAGCTGTTATGACACTTACAAGTCTGCTGTCATGGAACCCAACCAAACACCCTTTTAGCAATTTTTATGCACAAAATGAGCAATGGAAAAGTAGTTTTAAGAAAGAGAAATAAACTAACATGTGAACCTAAACTGAAATAAGCTATAAACAAAGAAATAAAGCTAAAAATATGGAGATAAGCAGTTGGCAATGTAACTATCTAGGGGGATCCTTAATCTGCTAAAATGGTAAAATAAGCATTAAGACTGTGATTAGGCACTACTTAAGCTAATAAGGTTCTAATCTAATCTACATTAACTAATGAGCACTGAACAAAACTAAATAAGCTAAAAAGGTCACCTGATAAGCACAAAAGAGTGAGGTCTGCTGAGGTTGTCTGCTGTTGCAGACCCCAAACAGTCCATAAGGGCTTCTTGGGACCTTAAAAATAAGCACTTAATAAGCTGTGATTACACTACTCCCTAACTAATCATACTGATTGGCACCTAAGGAATTTGAATAAGCTAAAGCTAAAGCCTAATAAGCACTGATCAAGGGTGAGATCAGCTGCTGAAATTACACTAGAAACAGTTCTAAGGGATGATGTTATGGCTTGTGCACAAGCTTGTGGTGAACAAGCTAGGAGCTGATATTCCTGGAACAAGCAAACAAGCTGGCAAGACATTAGAATACAAAAACTCAGGTCAAGACGAGCTTATCTGAGCTTATTTTTGGGCTTGTGAACACAGTTAGCAAAAAAAAATTGTTAGCAAACTTAAAATAACTTCTACCTTGACTAGTGCAAGACCCAAAGTGGGTTAAAATTGGTAAAACTGTGACTTTTGACCAAGAATAAGACAAATCCAAACACCCCGTTTGGGTCAAAAACTCAATTTATGAAGCTGCAAAGATTTTGAAATCACTAGAACTACTTTTGTAAACTTAATCAACAGCTCAAATGAGCTTATAACACACTTAGGTAACACTTTCTAATATTCAAACATTCAAGAAGGCAGAACAATGAAAAAGTGCAAGAAAAGCTTTAAAATAGGATTCGATAAAAAACTAAATTTGCATTAACTGAAATTAAAGATTACATGTAAATTAAATTGCAAGAAGTAAGAAATGGGACTAGAACAATAATTTCTAGACAATCTTTTTCATTTATCCCTAAACCTTATTTATACAAAAGCCTAAAAATGTCTTCTCTCTCTTGTGTTTTTCTTCTTGTGCTACTTCTGTGAGTGAAAACAAGCCAAATCCATCCTGTGTTTTCTTCAAATCAATCCAAGCCATTCAACAGTTAGGTACCAATTGGGAGACAATCTGAGCCATCTATGAGAGGCTTTTTGCCTTTGGATTGCCAAGGTGGAATGGGATACATGTGACTATGTCTTGGGGAGGGGGTGAGTGGGTTTGGGGATTGGGATCAGCTGGGTAAAAGGGTGATTAGGGGTTCCTGGGTTTTGGGTAAAGAGGAAGAAAGGAGGAAAAAGAAAATGGGTTTTGGGTCGATTTTATTATTGATTGTGGAGGGCGTCAAAAGGCAGGGAGGGTTCAATGGTGAAGGGGGTTCTTATGAGATAAAAGGATTTAAGGTAAAAAAAAGTGTTTTATTTCTATTTTGGATTATTTATTTATTTTTTTTGTGAAGGGTAATTTGGTAATTTTGTGTTCTTGGTTAGGTTTTAAGACGGTTTTCCCAAACCCACTCTAAAAACGTGTCCGGTTCTTCAATTGATCAATGATCGTATAAAATCACATCCTGCACCGCGCTTTCAGCACTTTTCTGATCTTGGCTCGATTTTGCTCGTTTTCGCTCTGTTTTCAATCCTTTTGTACCTGCAAGACATAAAACACACTCCGAGGATATTTTCTGTATTTTGATCGTATTTGAGTGTTTTTAGTCGTTTTTGTGGTCTTAGATGGGTAAAAACGATGAGTGAATAAGCACTCATCAAATTCCCCCACACTAGGCAATTGCTAGTCCCTAGCAATCAATCATGTAAAGTAATGAATGAAACTCACGAGCATACCCCATTTTGACCCTTTTTTATTCAATGCGAGAAATTTAAACTAGACTAAAAGTAAACAACATGCTTGATTAACAAAAAGCGGTATCATGGAATGGGATTCACACAAAATGGGTGTCTCCAGGGAATTGTAATCGTCATCCTCTTTTTTATACTCCCAAACTAAGTCTAAACTTATTGTGCAAACGTTTTGGGAAAATGCTAACACTACTTATACCAATAATCTATGTAAGTCGAGACTTAACTTTTCTACTCCCGCAATTTATACAGTTTAAGTTCGTGTGCTCATTTTCAAAAGTTTGACCATTGAAACCGACTTTGTTATGGTTGTTATCCACTTAACTCAAATCTAAACTTCCCGGAAACTACGAAAGTCTAAGGATCGAAAGGGCCTCTTCCATGTTGCGGCTTTCTTCTCGGCACATCCCAAAACATCAGTTTTAAGTGACCAGGCTTTTGACACCCCACAGAGAATAGTACCGGAATTAGCGGGAATTCGATTCCAAAGATTTACGAGGCTACCGTTAAGTTAAGACTAAACCTAAATGGATAACAACCGACGATAATTTAGAAGTTCAAGATTCAAAGGTGAGATCACTCCATGTAGCGACTTTCTTCTCAGCTTGTCCATTTAAGGAGGCTAGGTTTTCACCCTCGAGAATAGTATCGGAGCTTTCGGGGTCTTTGACTTCAAGAATTTCTAAATCACCGTCAAGCTTTTAGACAACCTTGACGAATCCTAGTTCAACTTCCGATTTAAATTCAAGAAAAAGCAAGTTTCGCACATTTATTGATAAGCAACATAGTACTTTTATTCGAGGAACTCATTTTTTTTTTTTCATTTTTCATTTTTCAACTTTTTTTTTCACTTTCTTTTTTCCACACTTTTTTTTTTTTTTTTTTCACTTTGACTTGCAATTTATTTTTGCATCATTCAAGCACTTTTAATATACTTTCATTTTGCAACTTTATTCCGATTTTAAGAAAGTATGTTTTTCCAAAAATTTAAATAAAAAGTTGAACTTGAGCTCTATATCAATTTTGCTTAAAAACTTTTTGTTGTAACAAGACGATTTGAATGTTCAAAAGTTTGACCATGAGCACGTATTTTAGGTTCAATTAGGAGCTACTGGGAGAAAAAGCCATAGATTACTTATATAAGCTCTAAAGAGAACCAACTACTCCACGCTTAGCATTTTCATTTGCACAACTCGTAAAAACTTAGCCTAAATGTTAAGAGAGCAGCTAGATCAACACTCTAGCAGAGTCGGGATTCCCTTTGTTCTAACCTAATCAAGACTAAACTATCATTAACACCAAAGCATTAACATTTTATTTTCGTGCAAAGCACTTCTTTTTTATGCATTTTTTTTTTAATTTTGGTCAAAACGGGGGTACTAGGGACTAAAGGGTACAAATATGACAAAATTCGACAAAATTCCCCCCCACACTTAGAATTGAATATTGCCCTCAATATTCAAAGTCCCGGCCAAAGCCGATACTATCGAACGGAAAAAGGTAATACCACTAACAAAGTGTGTGGACGAAATCCGTTATTTAATACAAAAAGGATTTTTGAAAATATATCCCCAGATAAACGTTAGTAACATGATCGGATATTGGGCGTCTAGATTGAAAACAGGCGCATCAATCATCACGATCAAAGGGATACCTGAAAACATGAGCAAACACACAAGAAGCAAACACTATGGAGGTTTCCCCCCACACTTAGTTGTTAGAAAATAGAAAGAAGTCAGAAACATGGGTGGACACCCATGTTATGCTACTGTTTTTGTTAACCGAGTCGCTAGCTTGACTCGACCCCGAATTCATTGGTCCATGGGGAAGTAAGTGGAAGAGAAAATCTCCATCGGACTTTCTGAAAGTTCCACTCCGATGAGATACATCCGGCTCAGAAGAATGAGAAATGCCGGGGTCAAAGATGGTATCTTCACTCCCGTAGAAGTTAAGACATGGAGAAGAAATGGGAGGAGAAGGCAAAGTGTCAATCTCATGACAACGGGTGGGTTGGGTGGGCAAAATATAAGATTGAGGAACATTGATCGAATGTTTAGAAATCTTATCCACCACTGTAGCAATGAAAACATCCATGTTGGGCTTAGAAGAGGTTCCATCATCAGGTGGTTTAGCAGGCGGACGAGTGGATGATGGACCTAAGCCATAATCGTCACTCTGAAAACCCGAAGGTATCGAGTCATCCGAAGAAAGAAAGTCGAAGTGCACATCATCATCTCCCGGTGGAGAATGATCAATAAGAGCGAGTTCATCGGCGAACTCCTCAAGAAGGTCTAACGTTGAAGTGGGATTGCCACTATTCTTTTCTTCGGGAAAAGATGGAGATATAACGAGGTTCTCCATGTAAGAGTCACTATCCTCTTTCTGAATGTCAAAGATGGAATTATCTGAAACTAGAGTGAATTCAGAATCAAGGTCAAACAGAGGATTAGTGAATGCCATAGCAAAAGGTTTCTCGGACACAACAAGAATATCTTCATCATCCGTTTCAAAATCAGTGTCCATATCAAGATCATCGGGATCAACATCTCTCACTTCTTCTAAGCTGACGAGCTCAGAAGGTATCTCCTCCACATACTCGATGTCTCCACACGATAAAGAATCATCAAACGATGTATAATCGTTTTCAGACTCGGAAATCACCTCAACAGAAACTTGTTGGGTGGGAGAAGAATCATCATCAAGAGGCTCATCACACATAACACCAGAAATAACCTCGGATTCACTTGGGGTTGAGACAAGGTTCTCAACACAAGACGGTTCCGTTTCCGGAATAGTGCTAAGATGCTCGTCCCCCATTAAAAGGTTATCCGAAGGTTCTATGGTGGATAGGCAATATGAGGATGGAGAGTGGACATGTGCGGTACTTTGTGGGCTTGAGATATGCACCTTGTCCTTTGTCATCTCCCAATCTTCCTCATCCTCGTCATCGAGACGACAAGCCTCGTTAAATAGGAGACGCTGTTGAGCAGCTTCGTTAAATAGGAGAAGCTTTTGAGCGCTTTCGTTCATCGGCTAGATATCTTTCGTTGTGAGCTGCTTGTTCCTCGGAAAGTTCTTCAAGGATTATACGAGGAAATTGATCAATGACGGGAAGTTGTGGGGGTTGGATGTTGTCAAAACTGGAAGTGTTATAACAAGGATCAGGTCCATAGTAATTTTGATTCCACGATTGACATTGATAATCATCATGAGGACCCCCACACTTAGTACAATGAGGGTATTGGGGAGAGAAACTTTGAAATGATGAATCATTGAAATCTTGATAGTACGGTTGTGGTTCGAATGAATTTTGTGGAGGGTGGTTGAAATCGTTTTGAGGATAATTGAAATAATTTGGATTAGAATCATACGCGAATGAATTCTCGGCACAAATCGAACAACATCCATTAATGAGATAGGTTCCACACCACTCGCACATACATTTGTAACAACGGAAACCTTTCGGTAACACGTCTCCACAACCGTAGCAATACTCTTGATCGAACGAAGACATCTCGGGTTCGGGAGTATGAAACGAGGATTCACATCTGGCAATTGCCGAATTTATATCTTCACGAAGTTCATTATAGTAGTTTTTAATTATGTTCATTCCGGCCCTAAGGAAATCATCCTCGTTTGAGAAACGTCTTGAAGATTCCGGAGGTGGGACAAGTGGTGTGCTCTCAGAGCTAGCAGTTTCCACCACTTCCGTTTTGGTCTCCGGTTCTTGCTCTTTTCTCTTAACCTTAACCGTAAATCGCGAAAGATTTTGATCAATTCTAGACGGTTTGGGCTCAGAAACAATAGAACAAACATCGGGTTGTGGCGGATGGTCGGAAAAACTTGGAGAATCATCGAGATAGTTTTTATCGGATAATTCGCACCAATAGCCTAAACAATCGTGATTTTGACAATAAAGCTGATCCTCTTCCATACGGCTTTTGCAATGGAAACAACGACGATAATCGATCGTCGCCATGAGAATTAAACATGTAGAGGGTTAAAGAAATAGAATCAAATGGTCGAGAGGATACGAAGAATAGAATCAAACGGTGAAAGAGGGTAAGATAATTAGAATCAACGAATGAGAGGAATGAGAAGAATTTTTTTTTTGATTTTTCGAAAACGAGTGCACATGCACATTCAAAAACAACACTTTCAATTAAAACAAGACCGAGGCAAAACACAATGAACTTAAACCAATAATCACAAGCGTATTCACGCAAGTGACACAAAGGCAAGTTTTGAATCTTTGGTTCGGGAACTTATTATGATAACACTCAAGTTGAGAAGTGTTATATTGATTGTGTGTTCTATTTTATTTAAAACAACAAGCAAAAATCTTTTTGTATTTTTATCTTTTACATATATACAAATAAAAAAAAAATATTTTTGTATTTTTGTATTTTTCAAAAACAATAACTTCACGAGGAGGTTCTTCAAGTCACTAATCGCAAAAATCACGATATTGTCGCAACACACCTCCCCGGCAGCGGCGCCAAAATTTGATTCGTCTTTTTGTGAGTGTGGTGAATAAACACAATATCAATATATCAAATTAAACGTGAAATCTGACAAATCAACCTTTTAGGAAAAGGTCTAACGTGCCAAACCTCACGAATGTGATAAAAGTGATACCGGGAAAGTGATTTCCCCGGGTCGTGTCCCAACGAGGTGTGAAATTGACGGTGTCGTTGAGTTTCGTGATTAGGACTTGAATTGGTTTTAAGAATTTTGGAATTTTTTATTACGTTATTCTACAAATTAAAGAACGAGAATGAAAATAAAGCATGTAAAACAAAGTAAACACTAAATAAACTACTAATAAGCCTAAGAAATGATAAAACGAAGCTAAATTACATCCTAGGGTGTTAAAACACAAAAACGCTTAAAAAACGGGAACGCACCGAGCCCCAAAAGTTAAAAAAATGAAATTTAAATCCTACGGGTGCGAAAACAATTTTCCTACATTCTACATGAGTAAAAATAATTTTAGAAAAATGCCGGGTATTTTTTCGACTTTTAAATTAATTACTACGAATTAAAAACTAATTTAATCTAATTAATTAATAAAAAATACTAAACATTTTTAGAAAAATCTACAAAATTCACAGAAAATACTTCTAATATTACTGATTCTATGAAAAATGAAAAACTACACTAGTGCTTAATGAAATAAGTTGTTAAAAATGAAATAAGCTAAGTAGTATAAACCTACAAAATGCCCTTAAAAGATTAATTGTGCAAAGTAAAATCAGAAAAAAACCCAAGGGCAGTTGGAATTGAGTGTGGTGTTGTGGTCGTGTGCTTTGGGAGAGCAGACCAGGGTTCGAATCCTGTGTCTGTCACCTTTTTTTTGTCACTTTTTTTTTTTGGATTTTCTTTTAAAGACTTAATTAATAGACAATAATAAGGACTTTTACAAAAAAACTTAAACTTGCAAGAACCAAAATAAGCTTGTTATGACAGCTTACAAGTCTGTCATGGGCAGAACCCAACCAAACACCCTTTTAGCAATTTTTATGCACAAAATGAGCAATGGAAAAGTAGTTTTAAGAAAGAGAAATAAGCTAACATGTGAACCTAAACTGAAATAAGCTATAAACAAAGAAATAAAGCTAAAAATATGGAGATAAGCAGTTGGCAATGTAACTATCTAGGGGGATCCTTAATCTACTAAAATGGTAAAATAAGCATTAAGACTATGATTAGGCACTACTTAAGCTAATAAGGTTCTAATCTAATCTACATTAACTAATGAGCACTGAACAAAACTAAATAAGCTAAAAAGGTCACCTGATAAGCACAAAAGAGTGAGGTCTGCTGAGGTTGTCTGCTGTTGCAGACCCCAAACAGTCCATAAGGGCTTCTTGGGACCTTAAAAATAAGCACTTAATAAGCTGTGATTACACTACTCCCTAACTAATCATACTGATTGGCACCTAAGGAATTTGAATAAGCTAAAGCTAAAGCCTAATAAGCACTGAACAAGGGTGAGATCAGCTGGTGAAATTACACTAGAAACAATTCTAAGGGATGATGTTATGGCTTGTGCACAAGCTTGTGGTGAACAAGCTAGGAGCTGATATTCCTGGAACAAGCAAACAAGCTGGCAAGACATTAGAATACAAAAACTCAGGTCAAGACGAGCTTATCTGAGCTTATTTTTGGGCTTGTGAACACAGTTAGCAAAAAAAAAATTGCTAGCAAACTTAAAATAACTTCTACCTTGACTAGTGAAAGACCCAAAGTGGGTTAAAATTGGTAAAACTGTGACTTTTGACCAAGAATAAGACAAATCCAAACACCCCGTTTGGGTCAAAAACTCAATTTATGAAGCTGCAAAGATTTTGAAATCACTAGAACAACTTTTGTAAACTTAATCAACAGCTCAAATGAGCTTATAACACACTTAGGTAACACTTTCTAATATTCAAACATTCAAGAAGGCAGAACAATGAAAAAGTGCAAGAAAAGCTTTAAAATAGGATTCGATAAAAAACTAAATTTGCATTAACTGAAATTAAAGATTACATGTAAATTAAATTGCAAGAAGGTAAGAAATGGGACTAGAACAATAATTTCTAGACAATCTTTTTCATTTATCCCTAAACCTTATTTATACAAAAGCCTAAAAATGTCTTCTCTCTCTTGTGTTTTTCTTCTTGTGCTACTTCTGTGAGTGAAAACAAGCCAAATCCATCCTGTGTTTTCTTCAAATCAATCCAAGCCATTCAACAGTTAGGTACCAATTGGGAGACAATCTGAGCCATCTATGAGAGGCTTTTTGCCTTTGGATTGCCAAGGTGGAATGGGATACATGTGACTATGTCTTGGGGAGGGGGTGAGTGGGTTTGGGGATTGGGATCAGCTGGGTAAAAGGGTGATTAGGGGTTCCTGGGTTTTGGGTAAAGAGGAAGAAAGGAGGAAAAAGAAAATGGGTTTTGGGTCGATTTTATTATTGGTTGTGGAGGGGGTCAAAAGGCAGGGAGGGTTCAATGGAGAAGGGGGTTCTTATGAGATAAAAGGATTTAAGGTAAAAAAAAAAGTGTTTTATTTCTAT
Source organism: Chrysanthemum makinoi (assembly GCA_910596185.1). Classification (NCBI taxonomy): domain Eukaryota; kingdom Viridiplantae; phylum Streptophyta; class Magnoliopsida; order Asterales; family Asteraceae; genus Chrysanthemum; species Chrysanthemum makinoi. The sequence goes on from OU343218.1 coordinate 157,317,784, forward strand.
TTTGGATTATTTATTTATTTTTATTTATTTATTTTTTTGTGAAGGGTAATTTGGTAATTTTGTGTTCTTGGTTAGGTTTTAAGACGGTTTTCCCAAACCCACTCTAAAAACGTGTCCGGTTCTTCAATTGATCAATGATCGTATAAAATCACATCCTGGCACCGGCTTCTCAGCACTTTTCTGATTTCAGCTCGATTTTGCTCGTTTTCGCTCTGTTTTCAATCCTTTTGTACCTGCAAGACATAAAACACACTCCGAGGATATTTTTGGCGTATTTTGATCGTATTTGAGTGTTTTTAGTCGTTTTTGTGGTCTTAGATGGGTAAAAACGATGAGTGAATAAGCACTCATCAAGTTACAACTAAAGAATTCCAAATTTCTTTAGAGGTTTTAAGCATAGAGATTCTTTCGAATTCCTTTTTCGGTAAAGCATTATATAAAACCATTTTTGCTTCACTATTTTTAGAAAGCTTTTACTTCATTTAATCATTTAGTTTATCATTAGGTATGTTGACTAAATTCCCTTTATCATCTTTTGAGGTAGCCTCAAAATCGCCTTTAACAATAATGTACCAAAGATCAATATCTTTAGATTTCATATATGTTTCGAATCTATTTTTCCAATATATAAAACCATTAGTTTCAAGTTGTGGTGGTCGTTGCATAGATTGCCCTTCCTTATATTTTTCAGAACCCATAGTGATCGAAAAGTTTTTAAAATACAATTTTACTTTAAAACTTTTATAAACTTAGCTCTTGATGCCAATTGTGGAAAACTAGAGGGGGGGGGGGTTGAATAGTTTTGCCGATTTTAAGTTAGTTTCAAAAACTTTAGATTCGTTAATATGTGAGATCTTATGGATGTTGAGAAAGTATAGATCTAATGATAAATCAAGTAAATAAAGTAAAGCAAAGAAATGACACAACCGATTTGTAGTGGTTCGGCTACAAGGACACCTTCCTTGCCCTACTCCACTCCCCGAGTCACCTACTCGAGAGTTCAAGCACTATGTCAACAAACTCCTTCACTTGGCGGAGAAGCCTTCACAACGTTGCTTACACCTTTTTCCGGTACGAAGCTAAATACCGAGTCCGTAACACGGTGGACCAAACCAACACGACTATTACACAACAAATATGTGAAATATCAAATACAAGATCTTCGCTACATAAATCTTGCGGATTGACAAATCAATCAAGGACCCCTTGCTTGGATGACTTGTAGAATGCTCGTGATCTCGCTTAGAGAAGGACCTATATGAGAATCACAATAGAAAGAAAGAAGAACAACTCTCTAGATCAAGTAATCTATATGTTAGAAGAGAATGAGAGTGTTTGAGAGATTTAGTAAGAAGAGGGTGAGTTAGAATGAAGAAATGACTCTCTATTTATAGGCAATTTCTTTCACTGTTCCCCGGATCCCACGGATCCCTCCCACTTGGGATCCGTCTAGTGTAATCCTAGGGATCCGTGGGACGCTCCTCTTTGCCCATGGGTTTTTTGGTTATGGGTCATGGGTTATGGGTTGGTCCATGGATTTTCCTTAGATTCAATTTATCTAAAGTATACATTGTATCTAGCCATCTTGGGTATGGGTTATGATCCATGGGTTATGGTGCATGGGTTATGGTTTTTACCCATCCTAATAACTATTACAACAAATGATTAATTACAACATTTTTGTATTAAATGGCTATATGTAAATGCTTTACAAAAATAACATGTATCCTTATAATTGTACTTAAGATAACATTATATTTGTTATCAACAAAACACAAAGAGATCGCAAAATATTAATAAACGTTTTTACGATTTATTTGTATTAACAACAGATTTTAAGATGGTTTAGATATCGAATTAACTAATTAACTACTAAAGCAAATAAAGGCAAAGGATGTGATCAATAGAGAAGAGTGGTGCTAACCTAGTTATTCATCCTAGCTAGTAATGTTTACATCTAATTACTTCCAATTACTTCAGGTGGGGTCAAAGTCGAGAGGACAACATTTGTTCAGTTCGCCCTAACCTATCAGCAAAGAGCCACCACTGGAGAAGTCAGGTGTCCCCTCATAAGTCCAGTTGTTCCTGGTCCCCTAAGCCAAGTCATTAAGTTTCGCTACATGCTAGACATATAATAGTGAGTGCCCGGGCGCTAGCATCTTAGACACTCACCCCCTAATTCTTAAGTTCATCCAAACGGTAGGTGATCAGTTAGTCAAATCGTACAAGTAGAAAGGGTCGTCAGTTGGTCATATCTTACCCTTCCCGTCTCAGTCTACTCACTTAGGGTCAGTTGGTCATATCTCCTAAGAAACTGGCCTCTACCGCCATTCAAAACTACCGAAACAAGGGTAGCTACCAATAAACTACACATGCATACACTTAGAAATAATTATACAGAAGCAATGTAAACGCAAACAAAACAATTAAGGAATCATAACTAGGCCAGCACCAAGAGGTGCTTAGCCGCTCATATTAACCATACAAATCAATTCAATGTTAAATGTTACGAAATACATGAATCGAAAGTAAAGAAAAGATAAAAAGCTAATGCTTATCGTAGGGGAGTGATTTCTCCCTTGGAGATAGCTCCGTATGGTCCTCCAGATCTGCCTTTGGCTTCTTCTCACGTTCTCTGATTGTTGTTTGTGAAATGGAATGATTTGAAATGCTGGAAATCGTGGGGTATTTATAGGCCAGATCTTGGTTACGGCTTAACTAATAAAATAGTTACGCCGTAACATATAACTTCTTCGTAAATTTCACTAGATCTGCTAGTTACGGCGTAACCTTAGAAGGGGTTACCTCGTATCTTCAATAAATCTTGGTTACGCCGTAGTTGATGCATGAGTTACGGTGTAATTATCAGCGGCGCGGAACCTCATTTGACCTAATATGGTTACGTCGTAATCTTTGGGAGAGTTACGCCGTAATCTTCAGATAAGTTGGTTTTCTGAGTCACGCTTTAGTTACGGCGTAATGTGAGAGATGATTTATGCTGTAACTTCTTCAAAGTGGGCATACTATGATAAATTTTTAATAACTCTCCAATTCCGCGTCTCTTTAGCTCCAATGCTCGTAATTTACCTAAAAGTGGAATATAATGGAAAACAAGCTTAAATGCATATAAATGATATAAATTACAAGCATTATCGGGGGAAATTGACACTTAATATTCAGGATAATTTGATGTTATCAAAGGTCCTTTTCAAATGCCTACTACAACAGTCCTCGGAGATCCAACTGCTGATCCACCAAGAGATGATGTTACCACCACTCTCAGAGTAGATCAACTCACTGCTGAACAACTACTTCACTTAGAAGCTGATGAACTTGCAATGCAATATGTCCTTTTGGGTTTACCCAATCCGATTCTTCGCAGTGTTGATGCTCAGAAAACTGCAAAAGCTATGTGGGAACATATCCATCTTCTAATGGAAGGAACATAACTCAATCAAGAAGACATGGAATCAAAACTTTAATTATCCTATGAGAATTTCATGATTGAACCAGGGGAATCATTAGAGTCATACTATCATCGATTCATAGACATCATCAATGACTTGGACAGACACAACATCATTATGCCAAGGATTGCAATCAATACAAAGTTCCTCAGCTGTCTTGGTCCTGATTGGAACAAAGTATGTTACATTCATCCGTCAATCTAAGAATCTTCATCAGGCAACGTACGGATTGTTGTATGACTATTTGAAGCACCATCAAAAGGAAGTGGACAAAGATAGAGCTCTCCATGGAGTCACAAGAACTCAAAATCTACCGGATAATCAAACTCTTGCTTTGTATACTCAAGCTTGTTATCCTCAATTTCCAACATTGCCAACGGTCTTCACAAATCCACCACAACAATCTGCTCAGATTACACCATATGATCTTTCACAGCAATCACAAGAAACTCAACTGGTTCCTTACAACAACAACACTGATTCAACACTCTATAGTGAGACACCAAATGTGGATGCAGAAGCTTTCGATACGTTGAATCAAGGATTTTCGTTAATTGCTAGAGCCTTCGGGAGATTTGCTAACAAATCCAACAACCGTATTCGTACCTCATCTAACACAAGGAATCAAGCAGTTGTTGTTGGGATACAAAGTTCTGAAGAAGTCAAAGTGCTGAAGAGACAAAGTACTGAAGAGTCAAAGTACTGCTAAAGAAGAAAGTCAAAGTACTGCTCACTCATCAAAGTACTGCAAGGATAAAGGAATGATATGCAAATCGTTAAGGATTATTATGTAATTCTAGAATGTTCTAAATTTAGTTTAGTATTACTTTTCGTACAAGGATTAGAATTGTAAACCGACTAGGATTATCCTTATGCCTATAAAAGGATCCCTAGATTGGCATTAGAGGTGTGTTGTTTTAGAGTTTAAGAGTACGAATTCATACGCAGTATTAAGAGTTATTAGAGTTGTTAGAGAATCTGTATAACAAGCAGGTTCTAAGTATTAATAAAATCGTTGAAGTTAAAGTTAATTCTTCTTAGCTTTATTAAAGTAAATTCCGCATACTTAATAGAGTTAATTCAATGTTTCATTGTTAGTGACTTAGGATTTATCCGAGGTTGCTAAGCCCTTACAAGCTACATAAGTTAGTTTGGTTAGAGTACATCGATCCAACAAGTGGTATCAGAGCTTGTGTGGAAACTCTGATTAAGAAGAAACACTTAAAAACCGATTTAACAAACCCTAAAGATGTCGACTAAAGTTGTACCACCCCCATCCATCACCTCACTCAGAATTCCTGTTATCAAGAAGGGAGAGTGCACGCCAAACATGAGTGATTATTCTTGTATGTTGCTATGATCACAGCTAGGATCAAGAAGTTCATGAAGAAAACAGGAAGAGGCATAGACTTCAAGCCTAAGCAGGGTATAACGTTTGACAAGATTGAATGCTTTAATTGTCAAAGAACTGGACACTTTGCAAGAGAGTGTAAATTTGCTAAATATCAGGCAAATAGAATGACTGAGAAACCCAAGCTTGAACTAAAGGAAATTACTATTACTGAAACAAAATCTTTGGTTGCTCAAGAAAATCTATCAGAGGTTGACTGCAGTGCTGAATTTGATGATGAACCAGTAACCTACTGTATGGTCGCAGTGGAAGAGTTTGATTGGAGCACAGCCTTTGATGAGGAACCTGGATCTGCTGCTTTGGAATCCAAAGATGGTCTAGGAAGCTTTGATTGGAGCATGGAATGTGAAGAGGAACCTGTTCTGCTTGCTATGGTAGCTCCTTCACAAAGTTTACCCCCTATCTATGAGGTATGCTCTAAGTGTCATAGTTTTTTTTTATCAAAAAGTGCTTAATGATTATGTAACTGAAAGAGATAATTATAGTAGGGCTAGGTCTGAGGTAGCTGGTTATCAAATCACTTTAGAGTCTATGGAAGCCAAAATAGTAAATCATGAAAATAATGAAATGGCTTGGGCAGAAAAGCATGTACAACAGGATTATCAGTTAAAATTAAGTGAATGGAAGTTAGGATGTAAGATTTCTGAAATTGAGAAGCTTACTTAGGAAAGGGATGAATTGCTAGAAAAGTTTGCTGCTTGGGGAAAATATGGCCTTTCACATGTTAGTTTTGTTAAAAAACAGAAAAGAGCACACATCAAAACTGGCCTAGGTTTTGGTATGGATTTCAGTAGCATAGAAGAGAACCTACTTACTGATCAGGAACAACTTGATTCTGAGGATATAACAACTAGTGATGATGAACTCGTTAATTATGTAGATAACACATCTAGTAATGAGGAATCTATTAGTCAAACACCTCCTGAATTTAAGAAATATAAGGGTTATCATGTAGTCCCTCCACCAACTGGTAGCTTTCAACCACTTAGGACAGATGTTTCTTGCTTTGGAGTAGAAAACCTAGAGTTTAGGAAAAAGCTTACTGTTAAATCTAGTACTGAAACCCTATAAGAAACAGTTGAAAAACCTAAGGTTGATAATGTTAAGAGTCAAGCAGTACCTTCAACTCAAAGTACTGCTACACCTTCAGCAGTACCTTCAAGAAAATCTTTTCAAAATACTGCTAAACCTTTTTGGGATAATTTTGGTCAAAATAATTTTCATAATTCACCAAAAAGTCAGGTTAGGTTTGGTCATAGAACTCAAGGAAGAAATTTTGGGAGTATGGGTCAAAAATTGTGTTTTGTTTGTTATAGTCCTGATCATTTGATTAAGGATTGTGACTTTCACTCAGATTATCTAAGCAAATTCCCAAAGACCAGTTCTACCAACCATAAGCCAAGGGAGAATAAACCAGTTTGGAATCACTCACATAGGGTTAACCACATCAACTTCTCAACAGACTATAAGTACCCTCACCAGAGAAGACATTTTTCAAAATCACCAGTACCTTCTCAAAGTACTGCTAGATTTTCACCCAATCAAGGTACTAATAGTACTTTTTGGAATGGAAGCCCTAGGAGATCTAATTCCTATCAATCTAGAAGGCGTTATGCCTCAAAAAGAGTATCTAGATCAGAGAAACCTACACAAAAAGTTAAAACCAGCTGGGTTAAGAAAGAAAGTACTGATGGGGAACAAACAGTACTTTCAGCAAGTACTAATGAAACAGAGATTTTTGTTGAAAATGAAAAAGAGATTTTTGTTGACAAACCAACACAAGTTTTGGAACAACCAAAGATAATTGATCATGTGCTTAAAGATAGTGGAAATTACATACTTAAAGAATTGAAGTATGTAACTCCACAAGGGGAACACAAGTCAGTAATGGCTTGGGTTCCTAAAATTCACTAACTCTTTTATCTTTGTGCAGGGCAACCCAGAAGATGAGCTTAAAGATCATCTAATTGTGGATAGTGGTTGCTCTGGAAGCATGACAAGAGACAAAGAGATTATGTCAGATTTTAGATCTTATTTTGGAGGAAGAGTTGCATTTGGGAATGATGCTAGTGGAGGAAGAATAACTGGCAAAGGAACTATCAAGGCAGGAAGTATAGACTTTGAGAATGTTCGATATGTAAAGGAGCTCAAATTCAATCTTTTGTCAGTCTCTCAGATCTGTGACAAGAAGCACCCTGTGTTATTCACTGACACATAATGTCTTATTCTTTCCCCTGATTTCAAGCTTGTTGATGATAACTTGGTGATCCTGAGAGTACCAAGAACCAATGATGTGTACAGTCTAGATATGAAGAGTCTTAACTCTTCTGAAAGAGCAACCTGTTTAGTTGCAAAGGCAACAATTGAAGAAGCACATCTGTGGCATAGAAGATTAGGCCATGTGAATTTCAAGAATATCAACAAGTTGGTTAAAGGAAATTTAGTTAGAGGTTTACCTTCAAAAACATACAAGAATGATCACTCATGTTTGGCGTGCAAGAAGGGTAAACAACACAAGGCTTCATGCAAGAAGATTGAGGAAAGAACCATTATAGAACCTTTGGAGTTGCTACACATGGATTTGTTTAGACCTGTTTCTGTTGCAAGTCTAAACAAGAAGAAGTACTGCTTAGTTGTAACAGATGATTGCAGTAGATTTAGTTGGGTCTTTTTCTTGGGTTTTAAAGATGAAACTTTTGATGCTATTCATGATCTTATAATAGCCCTGGAAAACCAATTGAGACTCAAAGTAAGAGGTATTAGATGTGACAATGGGACTGAATTCAAGAACAACCTTATGGATGAATTTTGTGCCAAAAAAGGAATCAAGAGGGAGTTTAGCATTGCAAGAACACCACCGCAGAATGGTGTTGCAGAGAGAAAGAACAGAACTTTGATTGAAGCAGCCAGAACAATGCTTGCAGATTCACAATTACCTATTCAATTTTGGGCCGAAGCTGTAAGTACTGCTTGCTATGTATTGAATAGAGTATCAGTCACTAAACCCCAGATGAAGACACCTTATGAGTTGCTCATGGGAAACAAACCTAATATACGTTTTATGAAAACTTTTGGATGTCTTCTGACTATTCTTAATACTATTGATGCTTTGGGAAAATTTGATGGCAAGTCAGAAGAAGGATACTTATTGGGATATTGTACCAACAGCAAAGGATTTAGAGTGTACAACAAGGTAACCAAGAAGGTTCAATATTGTCTTCATGTTGAATTTTTAGAAGATCAATAAAATCTAAAAGGTAAAGGTCCTGATCGGATGTTTGATCTTGATGTTTTGACTCCTTCTATGAATTATGTTCCTGTTAGAGAAGAAAATCAAGTTGATCACAAAGAAGAAGATTTACAGTACATTGTTCATGGAGTCAATATTCGACCTGATGTTGTTCCTGATGAAGAACCAATAATTATTAAGGAGAAAAGTACTGCTGAACCAAAATCACCTTTGTCTACTGAAGATCAGGTTATTCAAGATGAACTTAATAGGATGCTTTTTCAAGATACAGTAGCACAATCTTATGAGGATGAACAAACGAGAGCTTATGAAGAAACAAAGAAAAAGGGTAAGTCTACAGAATACTCTCACAGTACTTTAGATCACAGTACTTTGGATCACAGTACTTTAGATCAAAGTAATGTTGCACCAATTGGCAGTACTTCTGATGATTTGAATGATCCAAACATGCCTGGGTTAGAAGATATTGATGATGAATTTGAAGCTGAAGGTATTTTCTCCAATTCCAATGAAGGAGCTAATTTCACAAATTGGGATGATGATCTTGAAGTTCCACAGACTCCTACATTAAGAATTCATAAAGATCATCCTACTGGTCAAATCATTGGACCTTCTACTCATGGAGTGCTCACAAGAACCAAAGCTAAAGGTTTTTCTACACTAGATAATGCGTTACTTAGCTTTGTGTATAAACAAAACAGGCTGAATCATAAGGATCATCAAACATGCTTATTCAATTGCTTTATCTTTCAAGAAGAACCCAAGAATGTAGCTCAAGCATTAACTAAAGAGAGTTGGGTTGAAGCCATGCAAGAAGAACTTCTTCAATTCAAACTTCAAGAGGTTTGGGTACTATGTGATTTACTAGATGGAAAGAAAGTCATTGGTACAAGATGGGTTTTCAGAGTAAAGAGAAATGAAAGAGGGAATGTCATCAAGAACAAAGCACAGCTAGTAGCCCAAGGTTACAGAAAAAAAGAAGGAGTAGATTATTATGAAGTGTTTGCTCCTGTAGCAAGGATTGAAGCCATTCGAATATTTCTTAATTTTGCTTCATATATGGGCTTTCTTGTTTATCAAATGGATGTCAAAAGTGCCTTTCTTTATGGTACTATTACAGAAGAGGTCTATGTCAAACAACCTCCTGGTTTTGAAGATCCTGTACATCAAAACAAAGTCTACAAAGTTGTTAAGGCTCTTTATGGCCTTCATCAAGCACCTAGAGCTTGGTATGAAAGGCTCTCCACTTTCTTATTGCAACATGGTTACAGGAGGGGAGCAATTGATAAAACTTTGTTTATCAAGAGAGATAAGAAGGATATCATGCTGGTTCAAGTTTATGTAGATGATATCATCTTCGGAGCTACAAAACAATCAATGGTGAAGGAGTTTGAGCAGCTGATGCAACATGAATTTCAAATGAGTTCTATGGGTGAATTAACTTTCTTTTTGGGGCTTCAAGTTAAACAATCAAAGGAAGGTATTTTCATAAGTCAAGATAAGTATGTCTCTGACATTCTTAAGAAGTTCAATTTTGATGCTATGAAGCCAGTCACTACATCTATCAAATCTATCAACTCATTGGGCAAGGATGAAGATGGTCAACTTGTTGAAGTCAAGCTTTACAGATCTATGATTGGTTGTCTTATGTACTTAACTGCATCTAGACCTGATATCATGTTTGCTGTCTGTTTATGTGCAAGATATCAAGTCTCACCTAAGGTATCTCATATGAATGCAGTGAAGAGAATTTTTAGTTATTTGAAGCAACAACCTAAGTTAGGGTTGTGGTATCCAAAGGATTCACCTTTTCACTTGGAAGCTTTTTCAGATAGTGATTATGCAGGTGATAATTATGATAGAAGATCAACCACTGGAGGATGCCAGTATCTTGGAAGAAGATTAGTCTCATGGCAATGTAAGAAGCAAACTATTACAGCAACATCATCCACTGAAGCAGAATATGTTGCTGCTGCAAGCTGTTGTGGATAAGTGTTATGGATGCAGAATCGACTTTTAGATTATGGGTTCAACTTCAAGAATACTCCTATCAACATTGATAATGAGAGTACAATTTGTATTGTGAAGAATCCGGTTTATCACTCCAAGACCAAGCACATTCAGATTAGGCATCACTTTATCAGAGATTGTTATGAGCATAGGCTCATTAATGTTGTCAAGGTTCACACAGATGATAATGTAGCTGATCTACTCATAAAGGGATTTGATATTTCAAGATTCAATCACTTGGTGGTGAGTATTGGTATGATTAATTACTAAGCTACATTTAAGGGGAGGACTGATTAGTTTGTTAGACAGTCCTATGCATTGCTTGAGGGGAGGCGATCCAATGCCTATTTGAAGTTTTTGCTATTGTGAAGAAGAGAATGGAAAAGTACTGCTTTTTGGTTATATGAAAGTACTGCTCTGAAAGTACTGCTCTGGAAAGTACTGCACACGTGGAAAGCACTGCTTGTCTTATCAACGTACTGTTCCAACGGTCAAAAGATGGGTTAAAATTCAAATAACAGTAACTTTGTTATTATGGGCTATGATTTTTCAAATCTTACCTATAAATAACTACCCTCTGATTTTCCCTCTCATCTTTATACTTATCAATCTTTTCCATATTCTCTCTTTCCTATTTACTATTCATCGAATCACTTTCTTTTGTACACCTTACTCAATGGCAAATCGAATCACAGTTACTAAACACAACATGGTGGCTAATTTAGATAAGACTGAAGCCAATGTTGCATTTCATGACATCATTGATTTCCTCGATGGATCTTCAATCAATTATAAACTTTTGGTTGAACCTGATGTTATTGAGCCATGGATTCAATAGTTTTGGGCAACTGCTAGATCTCACATGGAAGATAATGAATCATATATACAGGCTAAGGTTGCTGGAAAGATTGTGAAAGTTAGTGAAGCTTCAATTCGTGAAGATTTGTTATTTGATGATGAAGAAGGGGCTATCCGTTTTGACAAACAACTTATTTGGGATACTTTAAGAGATATTGGGTATGAAGGGTCTTTAACTGAATCAACATTCAAGAAACCCTTGTTTAGTCCACAATGGAAGTACCTGGTTCATGTCCTACTTCATCGTATCAGTTCAAAGAGTACTTCATGGGAGCAATTTGGATCCAATATAGCATCTGCTTTAGTGGGTTTGGCTACAAATCGTGTCTTCAATTTTTCAAGACTCATTCTGGATGGTATGCTATCTCACATTTCTAATGGATCACCCTGGTTAATGTATCTAATATTTATTCAGGTTTTCCTGAATAAACAACTTCATGATGTCCCAAAGCCTTCGAGCTTATTACCAGTTGTGGTACAACCTGCAAAGATTTTCACCTTCATGGCTAAGAAGAGTGATAGGTTTTCTGGAAGGAACACTCCTTTGACTACTTCTATGATGGAGATTGTTCAAGCTGTTAGAGATGAGGCAGCTGAAAGTGAAGACAGAGAAGGTACTGCATCAACTCAAGGTACTGCTTCTCAACATATTGTTTCTTCACAAGGTACTGCTGCACAAGAAGATACTGCAGTCTCACCTACATCATCTCAACAAGATACTGAACATGCTGAGTCAGAACCAGAAATCAACCCACCATCATCTGGAGGAGATGCAGGTGATATACCTCCTGAGGGATTGGTTCTGGACAATTATGTTTTGACAAGGGAATTGGTCAGATTGAAGAAAGCTACTGAAGCTCAAGCTGCACAACTAGCAAAGTTAAAAACCAAGTTTAGAAGGTTAAAGACTTTTGTTTGGCCTTTGGTTCAACATCACAGGTCATGGGTCAAGTCACAGCGGAGACAAGGGAAGAAGTTTAAGAAGCCTTAAAAGGGCAAAAAGGTTCAACAGCAGTCTTCATTCAATTTGGGGAGGAATCTGAAGCAAGATAATTTGAAAGAAGATGCTGAGTTTCATGCAGATAAAGAAGATGAACCTCAAAGTACTGAAGCACAAGTAAATATTCAAAGTACTGAGCCTGAAGGAACTGGTGTTCAAAGTACTGATGATCAAGGTGCTGCTGATCAAGGTACTGCTGCTCTACAAGGAACATACAGACAAGAGCTAATCACACCAAGGATTCTAGATTTTGAAGAGGAAGTTGGTCCTTCAACAGTCATACCAGAAGAGGAAGCTAATACACCCAAAGTAGTGCACACTGCAAGTGAGGATGAGACTATAGCTGAGATATTGCATAACTTATCCAAACCAAGGGGTGTTAGTATTCCAGGAGTTTCTGAAGAACAACCTCAAGCTTCTCAACCAGTTTTAGATCCAAAGGACAAAGGGAAAGGCAAACTGGTGGAAACAAAGAAGAAGAAAAAGCTCACTTTGGCTGAAATAAGAGCTATTGAAGTGGCTAAGAATGAAGAGGATGCTAAGAAGTTTCAAGTAGAGTATGATGCTGAAGTTGCTGTACCAGTAAAGAAACTTGTTTTACCAAGACGACCAAGTATTGCTAAGGAAAGAAATGCCATGATGGCTTATCTAAAGGGTCAAGGGTATACTGGATTACAGAAGCTGGAGTATTTTGAGATGAAACAGCTGTATGATTTGGTAAGAGAAGCTTATCAAAAGCAAGTTGATAGTATTATTTCTTTTAAAGATGATGATAAGCTGAAGGAGGATATCAAAAGCAAGTTGATAGTATTATTTCTTTTAGAGATGATGATAAGCTGAAGGAGGATGATAGAAAAAGAAGCTTAAAGAGGAAAAGAACAACTGAAAAAGAACAGTCATCAAAGAAGGTAGAATTGAGATCAGATACAGTTGATGAACTGAGAAATTACTTAAGAGTTGTCGACTTTGATCAACCTAAATCCAAAGATGCTGCAGTAAAGAAGTCTAAAATAACTACATTTGAAGTGGTAACATCAAAGGATGGAGATTATCAGAAGTTCTATAGGGAGGATGAAAGTTTTAGAGTGTTCAATTTGTTATGGGATATACTGCACATAATAGATAGAGCAGATCTGTTTCAACTATATCAATTAGTGCAAAAATACTTTGAGCATATTCCATTAACTAGAGTTGGCTTAGTATTGCTAGGAGATCTGACAACTATCTGGGAAACTGAGGAGACAAGCACTGATGAATTCTGGCTAAATCAAGAAGTATGGGAGATTACAAGCTGGAGATTGTTTGAAGAATCAGGAGTACATGCTTTGGAAATGGAAGATGGAACTATGATCCATATATTAGCTGAAAGAAGATATCCTTTGACTAATGATCTTATGAGAAGGATGCTGGATCATGGAATGGAAGTTGAAGAAGAAACTGAAACAGCCTTAATGGTTATTGAATTATATATCCGATGGACAACTATGGCTGATGATGAAGCATAAATACTGGTATGATGTTTAATTGTATAAATTTTGAAAATAAGTACTTTATTCAAAGTATGCTAGACAAACAAGATACTTTAATCAAAGTACTTGCTTAAGATAAAACCAAGAAATGTTTTTAAAAGAAAACTTTTGTTAAGTGAAAAATATTTTGAAAAAAAGGTTAAAAGCAACAAATGATTTTTGAGATAACTACAAAGGTTATCAATCCACCATGTTTATCAAAAGGACTGGCTAATCCATGAGCAAACGGCTCTGGTAAAGATATCTCAAATCCGTTATATAGTTGACAACTTGCTAATAAGTTGTATGGTAATCAACTCATCATATCAGTACATGTAAAGAGTTGGATAGCCCACAAGAAAATGGATTGTGGTAAAGGCTGTGGAAAAACCATTTATATGGTAATTAGTTCACCATGGTTACAAGAACTAACTAGTCCAAAAGGGTACGACTTTTGGTAAAGACAAAACAAATCCGTTGATAGCTGATGATTTGCTAAAAATCATATGGTTATCAATGTACCATGGTTTTACACACCTAAACATTTGGCTACTCCAGAGTTAATGGCTTTGGTAAAGAGACATCAAAATCCATTAAAATTTCAATGATTCACCTCTCGCAGGAGTTTACACACCTGGAAGTGATGAGAATAGACAGAAACTTAATGAACTAATGTACAAATTGTCAGATGTTGCTGAAAAGATGGAGATTGTTGATTGTTGCTGTAAAGCAATATTTCTAAAGATTACTTTGATGATAATAATACAAGCACACTAAGTACAAAGACAAAATTTGAAGATAAAGACACAATCTTTTCTTGAAGACAAAGATGTTAAAGATACATATACAAAGGAACTTGAAATCAAGCAAGTAGAATTCAAGTTAGGGGAAGATTGTTGAGATACAAAGTTCTGAAGAAGTCAAAGTGCTGAAGAGACAAAGTACTGAAGAGTCAAAGTACTGCTAAAGAAGAAAGTCAAAGTACTGCTCACTCATCAAAGTACTGCAAGGATAAAGGACTGATATACAAATCGTTAAGGATTATTATGTAATTCTAGAATGTTCTAAATTTAGTTTAGTATTACTTGTCGTACAAGGATTAGAATTTTAAACCGACTAGGATTATCCTTATGCCTATAAAAGGATCCCTAGATTGGCATTAGAGGTGTGTTGTTTTAGAGTTTAAGAGTATGAATTCATACGCAGTATTAAGAGTTATTAGAGTTGTTAGAGAATCTGTATAACAAGCAGGTTCTAAGTATTAATAAAATCGTTGAAGTTAAAGTTAATTCTTCTTAGCTTTATTAAAATAAATTCCGCATACTTAATAGAGTTAATTCAGTATTTCATTGTTAGTGACTTAGGATTTATCCGAGGTTGCTAAGCCCTTACAAGCTACATAAGTTAGTTTGGTTAGAGTACATCGATCCAACAGTTGTTAACAATGGAAGGGTTAAGGTTCAGAATCGAGGAAATGGTCGTCAGATGGGTAGTGGTCAAGGATTTAATGCTAATGGAAGGAATAACATGGGTGCTCCACACCAACGGGTTCAAATGGTTGATCAGGGAAACGCTCAGACTGGGATTAATGGTCTTCGATGCTACAACTGCAACGAAAAGGGTCATCTGGAAAATGCTTGCCCAAAGCCGAGAACAAGAGGCAGCGCTTATCATAAGGAGGCTTTACTATTGGCTCTCAAGGATGAAGCTGGTGGAACACTTACCAACAAAGAACATATCTTCATGGCTAATGCAGAATCTGATGATGACATGGAGGACTTGCAAGCTAACGCAGCTATGATGTTGATGGCTAACATGTAAGAGCTCTACATGAGTAATACAGCCCGTTTATGACACTAATGGCTTGTCTCGGTACGGATCCTAACATATGTCTTATACATGATCGATATCTCCGCCGCATCGCATCCGACAAGGTGCAAAGTGTTCAACATGAGCCTTCTACATCTCATCACGAAGAAAATCAAACGGATCCCATAGTTACATTTGACGATCAAGATGACCTTACGGCTAATTTTGATAATCAAGTTAACTACGTGATTATATTTGAGGATATAAATAATGATTATGTTGAGACTCAAGTTGAACAAAATGAGCCTTTGTCTAATCCAGATCCCGGACTCATGACCTTATTTCAGACCATCAAATCTCAATTGGAGAAGTGCAATGAGATTAATAAGAATCTTAATGCTAAAATTGCACAATTAACTAAGGATAATGAATGCTATAAGTTACAACTCAAAAATTTTGAAACAAAAGAGAAACGTGAATATAGTTTTGAAGTCGCTTTTTCAAAGTCATACCAAAATGAAAAATCTTTGGAAATCCAGATACGTGATCTAGTTGAATCCAAGAATGAATTGCTTTATGATAAGGTTTTAAAATGTACCTTTTTGAGGGTCGTTTAAGCCCTTATTTGATCACTTTTGTATCCGTTATTACTTAATATCGTTCCTTTTCACTTTTAGGTATCTTGAAGGCAAAATGCTGGAATGACACTTATTCGGATGAAAAGGCGAGAATATACAAAGAAAATGGCCAAAGTCAAGAATCGAGACACTCAGGCTGCTGGAACTGAAGGACGGCGTCAGCACAAATTAGTGACGCCGTCCGAACATCCTTTGTCACGGATCAAGAGCCAAATTGCTTATTTTTAAGTGACGGCTTCAGGTTTTAAAAGAGTAGGTCGTCGCAACTCAGACGGCCTAGATTTGATCCAGACGACGTCCGAGATCTGAAGGGGACGGCCACAAGCATAAGGTGACGCCGCAAGACTAACGTGGCCAATCGAAACCTTAATGACGGCGACCCGACGGCGTCACAAATCAAAGGGCGACGCCGTCGCATTTGTAATCTTATATATAGAATCCGAATTTTTAGTTTTCGTGGTGTAGTCTTTGGAGTACAAACCTAAACCGAACCAAGGCTGTCTTGTACAGTATTTTAGGGTTCCATACCCTATCTTACATCAAGATAAGTGTTTTACTTCATTAATTTAATTATGTCTTCAATTACTTGTGTGTATGCTTGCATGTTTCCCATGTCCGGCTAATTTACTTGTGTGTTTGCTTAGGAATATGAAACTTAATTATTGAATATTGATTGGTTGTCTCTTATCTTAATTGTTAATGATCTAGTATTGCGATAGGTCATCCGTTGTGTAGTTAATGCTTGATTAATCTTTGTGAACCTTAGCTTATAGTACCTAGAGTCATTGTAGGCTAAACCATCCGAAGAGTACCTTAGAGTTAAAGTTTATAAATCCTAGAGATTTTGTAGTCATTAACCTTTGGTAGTTTCAAAGAGATAGGGATAAACGCATACCCTACGACCTTAGACACACAACGCGATTAAGAATAAGGACGTGACAATTCAACCATCAATAGGAGATAATTAAGGAGTAGTAAAACCTAAGTAAACACATCTTTAAATCATCATACGAGCACACAATAATTAGACATAGACTACATACACCTTAGTTTAGATAATTAGATAAGTAGAAGTAATCGGTAGAAATACCAACCCCCAAATCCAAACCCCGAGATTCGTACCTTTCCATTTCCTAACAAACATAAAAAGATAAAAAATAATCTTCCTCAACCCCAACCTTAGCGTAGTAACTTCTCACTAGCATTCCTATTCCCCTAGAGAACGATATCAATTCCCGTGGCTTACCCTAATACTACACTACAACGATTAGGTTCACTGCCTAGGGTGTTGAAAAACTTGCTCGACGAAAAGGAAGTTCCTTTGACCCCGAACGACGCGTGTAGCGTTATCAAGTTTTTGGCGCCGCTGTCGGGGAATAGAATAGCTAGTTAGGAGTCCACCTCATTTAGGTTTCCTTGCTTGTCGTAGTCTATCCCCCTTCTTCGTGACCTTTGACCCCGAACGACGCGTGTAGCGTTTTCCCATTTTTAGCTTTCTCATAGTCTATCCCCCTTCTTCGTGACCTTTGTTAGTAATCCCATCACTTTTCATCATGGAAGGTGATAACCAACCACCATTCATCAACCTACCACCAAATGACCCGCCAAGAGCCCGTACTCTTGGTGAATACTCGAGACCAAGCCACCTAGGCTATAGGAACACCATTGAGCTTCCCGACCAAGCCCAAACTATAGCCCTGCGATACAAAACCATCCGGTTGGTGCAAAACGGATGTGCATTCCATGGACTTCGTTTCGAAGATCCTAATCAGCATCTTAAGGATTTCCTTAAAATTGTCGATTCCATCGACCTCGATGCTACTACTCGGGAGACCACGCGTTTGCGTCTCTTTCAATTCTCTCTACGGGACCAAGCTAGTAATTGGCTTGAGCGACTTCCCGCCGGCTCCATCTCAAGTTGGGATGATCTCACCTCTCGCTTCCTTGCTCAATTTTTCCCACCGGGGAGAACCACTAAACTAAGACGAGACATCTTGACGTTTCAACAACTTCAAGGCGAGTCTCTCTACAAAGCATGGACTCGATTCAAGGACTTACTCCATAAAGTCCCTCATCACGGTATTGATCTTTGGCTTCAAATCCAAATCTTCTATGATCATACCGATTTCATCACAAGGAGATCCATTGATCAAGCCGCCGGTGGAAGGCTTAGCGACTTTAACGCAGAGGAATCTTGGGATATTATTGAAGTGCTTGCCGATCGAAGCTACGAAGATTGGAATGAATCCAATGAAACCCAAGTTAAAGTAGTTAATGCCATATCAACTCCTCTTGAATCTTCCAACGTCACCGAGGAGCAAATGAATGCTCTTGAGAGAAGGATTGATTATCTGATAGAAAGGCATAAGAGAGCTCCCGTACAAATCCCTCGGGAAATAGTCAATTCCGCTAATTTCACCAACCAACCAACACCTTTCTCTGAATCCCCAAGTTGTGAGCAAAATCTTAATTCCGAACGGCGCTTCCATTCTACTTCCCCAATACCACTCCCACCAAGCTTTAAGAAACAAATGAGGGAGTACATGGCAGCTCATACGGAGAGATTAGCAAAATTTGAAGAGGAGGTTTATAGGCAAAGAGAAGAAATGCAGGCAAAGATGACGGAACTGATGAACCTGGTAAAAGAATATACCAAGACAAAAGTTCCCGAAAAGGTACTAGTAAGAAGCAATGATTATCCTCCCACTTCGTTTGTTAACGCCATTTCCATTATGCCTGAAGATGGAAAGGTTGAGGAGAAGAAAACTGAGAAAAGCAAGAGGGAAGAGGCTGAACCTAATAATGAGCCCGAGACCATTGAGTACTACCTTAAGCACGAAATTAACAAAAAAACCATTGTTAACCAAGTGAACAACTTTAGGTACAACGAGGCTCTTAGGGAAGCCTTTAAAGGAAAAATAACAGAAGAAGAGTATAACACCATGCCTATGGGACCTCTGTATGAGCTGGTTCTAAAAACCAAGTAACTAAAAAACGAGACACCACAGGGAACTTCGTGATACCATGTAGCATAGGTGACATTGATAATATAAATGCCTTGGCTGATCAAGGGTCTGATGTAAACATAATGCCATCATCAATCTATAATAAGTTGACTAGGGAGAAGCCAGCTCAGACTGATCTTAGACTTTCCTTAGCAAATCACACCTATGTCTACCCCGTAGGAATCGTAGTGGATGTTTTAATAGAGGTGGCTAATATCGTTTATCCGGTGGATTTCATGATCATAGACATTGAGGAAGATAGAAACATGCCACTCATTCTTGGGACACCTTTTCAGGCCACTGCCAAAGCAACCATCAAATGCGGGGAGGGTATCATGATACTTAAAAGCGGAAAAGGGTACGCTAGGATACCCATTGTTCCAAGGTATCCTCTTAAGATCATTGAGAAGATTACGGATGAGAATCCACAAGTCCCTAACAATGTGGTTAAGAAGAAAATGAACGATTGGGAAAAAGGGCTTAGAGATTTCATGGTTCAAGGACTACATGCAACATTGTGGAAGCGAGATAAAAAGTTAGGAAATAATCCCACTTCAATACCAAAAACACAAAAGAACCTTAAGGAATTTTTAAAGGGGAGAAAAGTACTCTTATATAAATCACGAAATAAGGGCATTACGAGGTTGAAACAAACCAAGATGGTTTGGGCCTTATACGGTGAAGGAAACCAATCTAAAGAATAGAACCGTTACCATAATAGACGACGTTGGTAGGGAATCCACGGTAAGCATACAACGTCTACGTCCTTTTAACGAAGGGCAAGCGAAGAAAGAAGGTGACGGTAATGAAGTTACGTAGGGACACGACTTCGAGTCTAGCAACAAGACTCATAAATAAAGAAAATCGCTTCGTGGGAGGCAACCCATGCTTAATTGTTTTCTTTTTTGTGTCGTATATCTTTTATTGATTGTTTATTCTCATGTTTAAATTTGTAAACATGCTTTATTTTGTCTTTAACCTCGTCTCAATTACATATAAAGGTATTTTACATAAGGGATAAGTGTAGGGAGGATTACACACGTTTTCAAAAGAAACGTAAACATGAGAATTACAATTATTTAAAAGATATACATGTGTGTTTGTTCGAGTCAAATGCTTGTATCGAGTCATAATGGATGTTTTGCAGGAAATTTTTCCAGATTCTAAAGATACAAATTTTCCAGAATTTTTTCCAGAAAATCGCAGACCGCTTTTGTCAGGATAACCGACGGCGTCGAGATCGCAACCCGGCCGTGGCGTCAGGAAGGAGCAAAACAACTGATTACTTTTTCTCATTTTTGAGCTACTTATAATTTTTAGAATTTTCCAGGTTTTAATTTTCCGTAAATTCGTAAACATCCATTCCACAAGCATTATATCCTAGTTTAATAGAGTCTTATATATATTATTACCGCCGATTTTATGCGAAGGTTTCGTTTGTTTTCTTCAAGTGTGCAGGTTTAATTTGCCAAGAAGAAGATACATAAGATGAGAAGGAGCTTTTCACGCAAACGTTCTTCTTGAAGAAAGATGTAACCACCACATTACACGAATCCTATCGAGCTAATCAGGGGAGTATTAGTTTCTTTCATCTTTTATTACCTTCCATTATCATAACTTTGATACTTTTGGGGAACATTGGGGACAATGTTCAGTTTAAGTGTAGGGAGGGAAAATAAAACGGGAACTTTGAAACTATGCTTATCCTTGACTATTTGCTTTGTCCAATTTCATTTGTGTAATAAACCATGTGAAAATGTCGGTTAGGGTAATTTTGGCACCAAATTTAAAATTTTTCATGTCATATAGGAGTGGGCCATTAGTCTTAATAAAGCATCTCATGGATAGGAAGTTATATGACTAGCACAAAAACCCTTTACCACTTAAATTCCACCCAAAATGTGAGGATCGCCCTTAGATTAGTAGGAATTAAAGCATTCATCTTTAATGCTTAGAGTGTGAACCGGTAGTATAATAGATTCTAGAACTTGTTTTGTGATGCATCCCGAGATCGCTAGCAAGACTACACTTGTGCAGTTAGGAATAACTAAATGATAAGAGGCATTAGGATAACCATTGTTTGATACCTGTAATATAATTACTTCTTCCACCTCGGTTGAGTAATTCCCCACACCTTTGCGTTGTACTCATCTTTAGTACACGATACCCCTAGTTAACCCCTCAGAGCCTATCCTTTTCGCAGTTCTCGTGATGTTTTGGTTTTCCGGAATATCAATGAAGAGCATTGTTTACACCCCACCCCCAAATGTACACCCAAATCGCCTTAGCCTACCTTGTATGCACTCACTTTTAGTGCATTATTGTTATCACACTAAACCCTTAGTTCAATTATCTAGTTGCTTGCATAAGTTGCTAAGTCGAGTCATATCCTTTGTACACAGTTTTGGGACGATTGGGACTCATGGGAAAAGTTAAATTTTGTGAGATGACGGGAAGGGAACGTTAAATTCAAATTCCCTTTATTTGCATAATAATGTACTCCAAGTGTTTTGATCTTTTCAATTCGGGTCATATTAGTGTTAGAGTAATAAAAACTCAAGTGTAGGGATGTGCCTATAAATCCCTATCATTTTGATGTTATCGTAGAGGATGATAGAGTAAAAGTGTATGGGAAAAAAAATCAAAAAAAAATAGAAAAAGAGAAAAAGAAAAAAAAAATACGGGCTACCATCCTACATCTATCTTTAAATTTATGTTTGTTTATTTCAGTTATCTAGAGTCTAGAGTGTCGAGTCTTGGCTTAGCTTAGCCATTCTTCGCATGTTTGTAACATAAAGATGTTTGACTTGCCACCACTAAATAGCCTATCCCACCAAACCCTTTGTTTCCCTACCGTAAGCCTTACATTACAACCCTTTAAAAGACCTCTTGGATAGTCTTTCCTAGGTGCTTACGCTAAAGCGATGGAGGTTTGATCTAGTCTCAAGCCTATGGTAATCTATGTACTAGGACCGGTTAATGAGTGTTTATCTTCCATTTCCAACTTGTTATATTTCATATACACCCGAGAGATGTGAGTGTCCAAACACCCCATGAGAGGTGCTAGTATGTAATTTCCGTGCTTGTTATGACTTTTGCGGGGCTTATATGTGTTGTGGATTGTTCTAAACCAATGTTTCATGACCCCTAACTATTAAATTAATTGGCTAAAAGCACATTTGCTTGAGGACAAGCAAATACCAAGTGTAGGGATATTTGATAAGGTTTTAAAATATACCTTTTTGAGGGGTCGTTTAAGCCCTTATTTGATCACTTTTGTATCCGTTATTACTTAATATCGTTCCTTTTCACTTTTTGGTATCTTGAAGGCAAAATGCTGGAATGACACTTATTCGGACGAAAAGGCGAGAATATACGAAGAAAATGGCCAAAGTCAAGAATCGAGACACTCAGTGACTGGAACTGGGGACGGTGTCGGCACAAATTAGTGATGCTGTCGGACATCTTTTGTGACGGCTCAGTAGCCAAATTGCTTATTTACAAGTGACGGCTTGAGGTTTTAAAAGAGTAGGTCGTCGCAACTCGTCGGCCTAGATTTGATCCGACGACGTCCGAGATCGAAGGGGACGGCGCCACAAGAATAAGGTGACGCCGTCGCAAGACTAACGTGGCCAAGACGAAACCTTAATGACGGCGACCGACGGCGTCACAAATTAAAGGGTGACGCCGTCGCATTTGTAATCTTATATATAGAATCCGAATTTTTAGTTTTCGTGGTGTAGTCTTTTGGAGTAAAAACCTAAACCGAACCAAGGCCGTCTTGTACAGTATTTTAGGGTTCCATACCCTATCTTACATCAAGATAAGTGTTTTACTTCATTAATTTAATTATGTATTTTATTACTTGTGTGTATGCTTGCATGTTTTCCATGTCCGGCTAATTTACTTGTGTGTTTGCTTAGGGAATATGAAACTTAATTATTGAATATTGATTGGTTGTCTCTTATCTTAATTGTTAATGATCTAGTATTGCGATAGGTCATCCGTTGTGTAGTTAATGCTTGATTAATCTTTGTGAACCTTAGCTTATAGTACCTAGAGTCATTGTAGGCTAAACCATCCGAAGAGTACCTTAGAGTTAAAGTTTATAAATCCTAGAGATTTTGTAGTCATTAACCTTTGGTAGTTTCAAAGAGATAGGAATAAACGCATACCCTACGACCTTAGACACACAACGAGATTAAGAATAAGGACGTGACAATTCAACCATCAATAGGACATAATTAAGGAGTAGTAAAACCTAAGTAAACACATTTTTAAATCATCATACGAGCACAAAATAATTAGACATAGAATACATACACCTTAGTTTAGATAATTAGATAAGTAAAAGTAATCGGTAGAAATACCAACCCCCAAATCCAAACCCCGAGATTCATACCTTTCCATTTCTAAAAAACATAAAAGATAAAAGTAATCTTCCTCAACCCCAACCTTAGCGTAGTAACTTCTCACTAGCATTCCTAATACTACACTACAACGATTAGGTACACTGCCTAGGGTGTTGAAAAACTTGCTCGACGAAAAGGAAGTTCCTTTGACCCCGAATGACGCGTGTAGCGTTATCACTTTCTCAAATAGAACAACAAAAATTTGATCATCAACAACAAGTTAACGCTCTCACTTCGGAAACTCAAAAAGCCAAGTCTGAATTGTTAACATGTCAAAAACAGTTTTCTGAGTACAAAAAACATTCAAGGACGCGAATTGATCAGTATCTTGATGAAATTGTCAATTTATAGAACAAAATTAAAGAATTTTGAAATGTTGTTTATAAACATGGTGAGTCAATCACAATAATTCAAAAGTTTACTTTTAAGCCAAATCCAGATGGATATCGGCCAATTCTTGCTGATTACAAACCACGTTTTTCACATAGAGCATTCAAACCAAATCATCAAGTGTATAGTGTAGAACATAGAATTGATAATTCCATTATGAGTGTTGTTGAATATAATCGTGAAGTGGAATTGGATGCAGCAGATGAGAGTCGATTGAAAATGGAGAATGTTGAATATAACAAACCATATGATTATTCAAAAGGACCTCTCATAACTTTTGTTAAACAACAGGAGAATACTAACACACCTTGGGCTATCACACCAATTCCTGAGTCCTCTTCTGATGTTGGTCCCGTCCAACAAGTTGCAAAAATTAATGGTCCTCTACCTTCCTTAAGTGAAATCACACCATTACCCGAAAGATGTCAAATTCTTAAATATTTTGATACATTTATGTCTGACATTAATCTTTTGGAACAAGAAATTGAACTTAATTCGGAAATAAAAGTTGAAACTTTTCAATCGCCTTATGCGCGAAAACAAAGAGATATTTTTCAAAAACAACTTTTACCCCATGTTCGAAATCTTCGTATGTGTGCAAAATATTGGGAACGGGATCTTCAGAAAGAGATTGGACTTATGAAAACAGTTTTCAACAAAACCGAAACATCAATTTCAAATACCAAAAAGAAAAAGAAAATTTTAAGAAATCATGTTGATCGACTCTTGGAAGATGTTATATGTGCTAATACCATATCAATTGTGTTGTATTATACTGCTGCTTCTGCTTCTGATAATATTGCTGTTAATTTTGTTGATATTGTTGATAATGTTGAGATTGTTGATAATGTGTCTCAAATCAAATCTTTGACAGCTGAAAATGAGCGTTTGTTAAATGAACTGTCAATTGTAAAACGTCGTCTTCAATGGTGTCAAAAAGATTGCAATGATCGAGAACTTGCTTTACAAAACAAACTCAAACAATGAGTGCTAAAACTTTTGAACCAAAACTCGAACGACCGATGAGGAAAACGTGTCTTTAAAGTTTCAAAATTTTAAATATGAACAAGAAATTGCAAAAGTCAAAACCGAATATGGTGTCATATTTAATTTGCTCAAAAAGACTCGTGCTAAAGCATCAAAAGATCTTGATGATCATCTTGCATACACTACGGAAGTATTAAATCATAATGGCAAAACACGCTCTGAAAACCAAGATTTGTTACACACTATCATAGAGTTGAAAACGGAGTTGGTGATACTTAGGAAAGATAAGTCGAGTAACACAAATTTCCTTGCACCTGGAAAGTTTAAAATTGACACTAGGATGCCTAATGACAAACCACAAGATACTAATGTGCTTCCTTCCACTTCTACAGGAGTAGTTGCCTCTAATCCTAGCGTTAGCACTTCACAGCTTAAGAGCAAAAAAGGAAGAATAGGAAGTTGCAACGTAAGAGAAGATTAGTAAAGGCCCCTGTAGTAGAAGAACACACTAGGACTTTGAATAAAACACATGTTGCACCTACTTTAGACATTGCGTTAGAGAAATGTAGTAGACAAAGTGATGTAACGAATGTTGAAACTTTAAGTACTTTGAATGTTTTGTTTGAAGCATCTTGTATTGGTTGTCGTAAAAGCATGTTTTTTGGTTGTCATGATAAATGTGTTGCTAAATCTATCTTTTCTCGTAAGCGGAAACATAGAAATCAAATTACCTCTAGGCCCACTAATGCTTCTAAGTCTGTGCTAGGTAAACCGCCTTCTAGTGTTTCTGTAGATATCATTGATGTACCCATAAAACCCACTTCACCTCGTAGGAAGAAAATATCACCTAGTTCATTCACTAAGACCAAAGCACAAACTAGTTGGACTTGGCAGAGATGGTTACAAAATACACTTGGATTTGAATGGATTCCTAAAATCATAAACATGTGTGTTTCAACTATAACTGTAACGGCTGTAACGGAACCCTCTAACTCTTCGGGTTCCACCTCTACTTTTATTCCACCTGTGTCGTCTGTTTGTAATGTAGGTGATACAGATCATCCTTTGGATTGTTGATAGCGGACAGGAAATCTTAAAATTCTTACAAACTTTTTTTCAAAGTTCATTGGCACTGTCAGGTTCGGGAATGATCACTTCGCAGCTATCATGGGCTACGGAGACTACATCAATGGGAACATTGAAAGTAGCAGGGTTTGATACGTTGAAGGTCTTGGACACAATCTTTTCTCAGTAAGCCAGTTTTGTGATGGTGATTTGGAAGTTGCTTTCAGGGAGAAAACTTGCTTCATTCGTGATCTACAAGGAAACGATCTAATATCTAAAAACCGCACGTCAAGCCTTTACACTATTTCAATGCAAGACTTGGTCGCTTCATCTCCCATCTATCTACTTTCTAAGGAAACATCTACAAAATCATGGCTATTGCATAGAAGACTTTCACACTTAAACTTTCAAACCATAACTAATCTTGCACCCACACAAACCGGTTGAAGGTCTTCCAAGGTTTAGGTATTCAAAAGATCACTTATGCTCGACTTCTGAACAAGGGAAAACACTCGTGCTCATTTTCCTTTAAAGGTGGAAAAAGCTCTCAGATGTTCTCTATCTTCTTCACATGGATTTTTGTGGCCCGATGCGTGTACAGACGATTAATGGCAAACGCTACATTCTTGTAATCGTTGATGACTACTCCAGATGGACTTGGGTTTATTTTCTTCAAAGTAAAGATCAAGCTCCACAAATGATCATCACCTTTCTCACGAAAATTCAAGTTCAGCTCAGAACACGCTTAGACAAGTCAAAACAGACAGAGGAACTGAATTTGTGAATCAAACTCTTCGAGAATACTATGAGAAAGTGGGAATTGAGCACCAGACATCCATTGCACGAACACCAGAACAAAATGGAGTTGTCGAAAGACGAAACCGTACGTTAGTGGAAGCTGCAAGAACGATGTTGATAAATACAAAACTTCCAGATTACTTATGAGCAGAAGTCGTGTCAACTGCATGCTACACTCAGAACCGTTCTATGATAACCAAACGCCACAACAAAACACTTTATGATCTTATCCATAACAGAAAACCGAACCTTAAATACTTTCACGTATTTGGTGCTCTTAGTTACCTGAATAATGATTGTGATGACTTTGGAAAGCTCGAGGCAAAAGCTGACATTGGAGTCTTCGTTGGATACTGTGAAAACTCAAAGGGATACCGGATCTGGAATCGTCGTACAAAGGAAATTATGGAAACCATTCATGCTAATTTTGATGAGCTCACAGAAATGGCTTCTGAGCAAAATAGCTTGGAACCCGGACATAACCCTCTCAACTTCCCCCAATCATCACCGATCAATCATTTCAACTCACTCGTCGTCAGATGGAAACGTTGTTTGCTCCTTTGTTTAGTGATGATCTTGATTAACGTGCTCCAGATGTATCAAATGTTTCACTGCTCAACCCGATAATATTCCAATCCCGATACACCCGAAACAACAAAATGTTGTTGATGCACCTCCGATTGATTCCACAACAACAAATGAACAAACCGCTTCTAATGACGGATCCAGCTGATGATCTTCTCAATCAAGATGTACCCGCACAGCGATTATGATAGAAATGCGTTCTTTAACCCTTTCGCTATCGAATCGCAAACTCGTGATGTTGCTGAATCATCAACCAGCCATCTGAATCCACCAAATCTGCACAATGTATACCAACATCAACCCTCCACACACTGATGGACTAAAGACAATCCTCTTGTTAACATCATTGGCAACCCAAACCAACCAGTCGTAACAAGACAACGCCTTCAGAATGACGGAGAACATTGCATTTATGCACTCACCGTTTGTCAATCTGAACCCAAAAACATTAAAGAAGCAATGACTTATGACAACTGGATTGAATCCATGCAAGAAGAGCTGAACCAGTTTAAATGTTTAGAAGTATGAGAATTGGTTGAAAGACCAACAGGGGTCTACGTCATTGGACTCAAATGGATTTAGAAGAATAAGTTAGATGCTGAAGGTACGGTTATCTAAAACAAGTCACGTCTGGTGGCTAAGGGTTATAGACAGGAAGAGGGTATCGACTTGGAAGAATCATTTGCTCCGATAGCTAGACTTGAGGTCAACGGATTTTTCTAGCATTTGCGGCTCACATGAACATCATTGTCTATCGATGGATGTCAAAACCGCTTTTCGAATGGTAAACTGAAGGAAACAAGATATGTTAGTCATCCAGAAGGATTTGTTGATCCAGAGTTCCCTAATCACGTCTACAAACTGAACAAGTCTCTCTACGGTCTAAAACAAGCCCCTCGGGAGTGGTATGATAAGTTGTCATCCTTTCTCCTTTCTAATCATTTTATCAAAGGATCGGTCGATCCAACACTGTTTATTCAATATCATGGGGAACACATTTTAATTGTTCAGATTTATGTGGATGACATCATTTTTGGTTCTACCCAAAAAAAGTACTCAAACGCTTTTTCAAAACTAATGAAAACAAATTTTGAAATGTCAATGATGGGTGAACTTACGTTCTTCTTAGGACTACAAGTTCATCAATCACCCCGTTGTATTTTCTTAAGTCAGTCCAAATATGCTCTTGAAATATTGAATAAACATGGAATACAAAGTTGTGACACCTATGCAACACCAATGGCACATACCAACAAACTGGATGCTGATTTGCATGGGAAAGTGGTTGACCCTACCAAATACTAGAGTATTATTGGGTCTCTCATGTATCTAACAGCCAGTAGACCCGGCATTGTATTTTCTGTATATCTTTGCTCCCGTTATCAGTCAAGGCCAACTGAAAGACACCTCTCTAAGGCTAAAAGAATCCTCCGATACGTAAAGGGAACCATTAACTTGGGGATCTGGTATCCGAAGGATTCTGGTTTTGAACTAATAGCTTTTTCAGACGCTGACCACGCAGGATGCTTAGATTCACGGAAAAGTACGTCATGAGGTTTACAATTCCTTGGTGATAAATTGGTGTCATGGTAATCGAAGAAACAAGACTGTATATCGTTGTCATCAATGGAAGCTGAATATGTAGCCATGTCTGCGTGTTGTGCTCAAGTCATTTGGATGAGAACACAACTCAAGGATATGGTTATGTATTTGACAGAATTCCGGTGTACTGCGATAACAGAAGTGCTATTGCGATCTCGTGCAACACCGTTCAACACTCGAAGTCAAAGTACATCGATCTTCGATATCATTTCATCAAAGAGCATGTAGAATAGGGTACCATTGAATTATACTTTGTAGGTACAGAACACCAATTGGCGGGTCTTGTCACTAAAGCCTTGCCTCCCGCAAGATTTATTGATCCGATTCACCATATTGGTATGAGGTGTTTAACTCCAGAAGCACTGGACGAACTTTTAACACATTCTTAAAAAGTCAAACACCAAAACCTCTTTTGTAAATATTTTTCAAAAACAAAATACAAAAATATAAAATCTGATAAAATCCAAAAATATTCTTCTATCTTAAAAATCAAACATTGCAAGTACAAATCTTCCATCAACACTGTGTTCCATCAAACATTTCATCATTTTCTCTCGAACAAGTGTTGAGAGGGAGAAAGTAAATATTTTTCAGTTTCATAAAACCTTGTACTTGCATGTTACCAAAAATACATTGTTTCTTCTAAATGGTGGATATGTATCTTGTTATATACTCTCCTCGGACTCAAATGTTTACAAATTTCATTATTTCAAAAGTCGAGGGGGGGTATCGTTAAGTTTCTTTCCTTAAATGGTATTTTGTCTAACCAAAATCGAAGTTAATGGGTCTTGGTTGGAAAAGTTTGAGGTTGGGGGACTAAACTTGTCAAGTTTCAAAACAATTTTGAACAAAACCACCCTTCCTAACTCATTTAATGCTTACCTTAGCATTTATTTCTAAATAACCTACTAAGCTCCACGGATCCAATTCATTCTACAAATCCGTTCATCAAAATCAAAATCTGTAAGTGGCAAACGTTTTTGATTATGTTTTTAAACATTGGTTTTGAAAATCTTTGAAATTTAACGGTTAAAACTTTCAAAACCTTGATTTTGAGTCTACGCGTATGCGTAAGAATAGGGATTAAGCACTAGTGTGTTTATAATGAAATTGATAGTCTCAAAACCTTTCTAAACGTATTGTGAAGCTATTTCAATCATTTATTTTAACCCAGAAACACGAATTAAACCATTTTTGAAATTTTAGGGTTTATGTTCTTATTTGGGGGTTTTCGCATATGAATGTTTTGGTTCAATTAGATGGTCACAGTAGTGTTAGAACTTGTTAAGATACATGAAATGAGCCTTTGATTACACCCAAAAACATCAAAAGTTGAAAATTTAAGTTTTAGGGTTTATAGGGTCGTTACCCATGAATCTTTCAATTCTGTGGGTGTTTTATGTTGAAACTTGTTGTAATCTACTCCATTGTCATCTAGGATAGTGCAAAAAACATTCTTGATGAATTTCCATGGTAGAATTTGTTATGCGTAGAACTAGGGTTTAGGGTCTTAGTATTTCTTACGCCTAAGATGTTCTATGCCTAACTGTGTCAATCTTATGCATGTTTTGTGTATCTGAAAGTGCAAGGATTGCTTAGTAATCAAGTTTTTTTTGTTTATGTCTCACAGGTTGTTTACTCGTAAAAGATCAGACTTAAGGTGTTCATGAACTTACGCATATGGAAAACCTTTATGCGTAAAGGTTATGCATAAGAGTAATCTTACGCGTAACTCTTACGCATAAGAGGTCTACAGTGGGACTACGCGTATCCTGGAAGGATATGCGTAAACTAAGATGTTTACGCCTAAGTGTTACTCTTACGAGTAAAACTTACGTGTAACTTCTCTTGCTAAAGCTTATGCGTAAGCATGTAAACTAACGGTATAGCTTTACGCGTAAGAAATTCTTACGCCTAAGACTTGCCCTTACGCTTAAGCTTACGCTTACGCCTAAAGCACATTTTTTACGCATAAACTCATATGTTTGCGCTTAAGCCAACTTTTCACTTTGTTTTGATATGTTACGCGTAACCTAACTTGTAACTTGTTACATTTAAGTCACATAGCCAAAAGTTACCAATAAGCTCTAAAAGATTAAAATGTGGTGTGTTTAAGTGAAATTTGGACATTAAAACTTCAAAATTAACATACTCACGTAACTTATTACATCAAATTCAAACAATTGGACTTAAAGTGACTTTAGACTCGTAACATTCATAAACATGATAACTTCAATCAAGTAATTGGACAATAAAATCAAACTAAAACTAACACAATGTGTTTAAATATGTTGGTTCTTTTGTCTCAATACCTTTCAGATCACGAAATGGCTGTCAATCAAGAGAATCTCAATGCCCCAAATGAACTCACTATAGCTGATATATTCCCTGCGGATTACAACAAAACCATTGGAAAGAACAATCTTCGAGTCGACTTCAACAACTTCACCTGTTCAGAATCATCATGCAGAGTTTCTGTTGAGATCCTCAAAAATCATCCTTTTCATCTCATGCTCACCAACTCTGCTTCAGTACCCGAAATATACATCCATCCATTCTGGCATACTATGGACAAAATTGACGATCAAGATGCAGTTAAAGTAACTCTTGGCACTAAGGAAGTCACGGTCACTGTGGCAGATCTTGGTGTTATTCTTCTTCTTCCGGTTATTCGTTCTATTGAATATGTTCTGATTCCTAGTGAAGAGGAGGTATTGGAGTTCATGATTAACATTGGATACGCCAAATTAGTCTCAGGAAGAGATAGTGGTCATGAACACCCGAAGCTTATGCATCTTCAGACTTTCTGGGGAATGGTTCATAAGAACCACATTGATTATGCAAGCTTAATCTGGGAAGACATGATGCAACATTACAAGAAGCCTAGTACCAAGATTCCCTTCATTAGATATACAAAGTTGCTGATCTACAACCTTCTCGGGAAGCACCAGGGTATCCCTCTGAGAATTAATGACCCCGACACGCACTATATGTTGTATGAGCCTACCTTGAATTCTGTTAGGTTCAAATACTCCTCAACCCGAAAACAAGGTGCGGAACTCCTTGCTTGCTTAATTACTGATGAAATCAAGGTTCTTCCGTCATACCTTCGTTACAAGGAAACAATGCATGCGGGAAAAGTTGGGTTCATGGATGAAAAGACAACTCCAATGGCTACTACAAGGGCAAGGAGAGCGGGAAGCATTGGAAGCACAATCAAGTATAAGAAAAGACATCCAAGCCGAAAGAGGAAAGTCCCAGCCAAGATTGTTCATCCTAAAGCTGAACCAAAACCAATTCCATAAGATGACGACTCTGAAACTGAGTCAGATGACCTGACTGTGTACTTTGAAGTATGTGCATATGACTCTTCCATCATGAAGAAGACGGAGGACAAACCTGCAAGTCCTTCATCTGACAAATGGAAGAAACCTCTCGAGGAGGAAGGAGAAGAAGATTCAGAATTTGAGTATGATCCTAAGGATGAAGAGAAACAATTCTAGAAAACTCTGAATCAACTAAGGATGGAGAAAGCTGCTAAAGAGTTCGAACTTCAACAAACTAAAGGCCCTGGAGGTTCCAGCGGTGGTGTTCCTGCTACATCCGTTCTTGATCCGGTTAATCAACCCGGTAAGGGAACCGACACCACCACCAAGGAATCTACAGAGGAAAAGCAGCAGGAGGATGAAGAAATGTTCGACTTTGGAGGTGACAAGCAAGAGACTGATGAGAGAATTACAGAGAAAGATGTTCTGGAAGCGGAAAAGGAGAGGGCTGCAGAAGAAGCTGCTAAGAAGGCCGAAGAGGAACGCATAAGAATGGAAACAGATAACTACATTATGGAAAATCCTGAACACAACCCTGAGAAATCTTCGGAACAACCCCATGACACTTCCAAAACCGAATCATCCTCTCACTCATCACCATCACCATCCAAAGAAACAACAACAAAATCATCATCAAAATCGATCATGAAAAAGGCCGATACTTGGGCATCTCGCACCAAGGCCAAGATCCAGAAAGCATTGCTTCAATCAAGAAAACGAAAACAAAGTCTTCAGGAACAAAGATTGAACATGCTGGCTGACAAGGTCAACGAGCTTTCTCAAGAGATGGACACGTACGAAGGAGAAAGAGAACAGATAAAGGCATTTTTTAGCAGAGACGTTCAAGGTGAAATGGATGAGCAGATCAGGAACTATACTCCTCACTTTCTTCTCCAAACTGTCCCTGGAGTGACCAAAGAAATGTTCTCAAAATAGTTCTACCCAACACTCAAAACACTAGTCAGGCAAATGATTACTACAACACCAATGGTCATGCAAACCCGACCAGTCCAGCCTCCAAATGTCACCAAAGCTGATTTGATCTCACAGTTGATCCTACAAATGTCTCCTCGAGCTCCTACCTTCACACCAGATGAAATCGAGCTGTATGAGGTAGTTCTTGCACATCAACTAAAGACAACGTGCAAGGAAGCTGCTGGTCAGGATAAGCAACCAAGACATGATGATGACAAGGATCAAGACCCGAATGCTAGACGTCAAAAGAAAACCGGCGGGTCATCATCATCCATGCCACCACCACCACCTAAGACCACCACTACACCCACAATTCAAGCTTCTCAACAACCTCCCTCGTCTGAAAAACCTCAGGATACTGCTTCTCCACCACCAACGCAGAAAACCGGTGATCACTTTACCTATACCGGTGGTGAAGATGAAGACATTCCTGAGCCCCAGCAACAATAATCAGCTCGACCATCACCGCAACCAGAATCATCCTCTAGAACCAAGAAGAAGAACAAAGGTTTGGTCGTTTCATGGTTGGAAAAAGAAGACACCGAGGAATATGAATGGTTCAGTCAGTTGGTTGATGCTACGCCTAGATTGCCTGAAGGTCAAGAACCGGTAGACGGTCGAACAATGGAGCAGGTGAAGATTATCCAAGATCAATTCAAACTGAAAAAGATGACAAAACAGGAACTGCGTAGGTTAAAGAATGAAACTTTCAACTTCTTGAAAGACAGAGCCAGCAGTGCAATTGAGGTCGAATACCATTTGGACAACATTACTCGTGCAATGTCCGATAACATCTACTGGCTAAATCTCGAATCGAACATCGATGTTACAAGAAAGGATAACACTCCCTACTATACTGATTGGACAAAGCCTCTACCTACAATTGGCCGACCCGAGCAACCTAAGATTCCATACCGCTTCTTCTTCAACAACGACATCGAGTTTCTTCAACACGGCAGTAGCGTCAGCAAGAACTATGCTACATCTCTTACCTTCAACATTCCAGCTGTAGTTTTCTCCGATAATATTGCCATTGAAGAATACGCCACCAAATTATACGTTGACAAGGTGGTGGACTACAACCTCGATGCTAAATACGGCATTCATCATTGGCCACTAAGGAGAAGATTGTACTACAGAAGCTGTCAAGTTCAAAGGTCAAACAAGGAGGTAAAGAGTGATAAGAAAATCGTTGATGTAATGAAGGTCACACTGGAGACAAAGTGGGCTTATTCATTCTTGTCAAAAATCAAGGTCAAGCAACAAGATGAACAAGAATATGATTTCACTGAAGCCAATTTCTCGAGATTGTCACTCAACGACATCGAAGATATGTTCCTCGCAAAGGTACAAGGAAGGATAAGACAATTCTCTACAGAGATTCAACTTCAGTTCATAACTGCCCTGCTGATCTTCATTCGAAGCAAAGTAATTCAAGACCGTGTTGAAGATCTCCAACTTGCGATCGAATCATACCAAAAGCAGATAAATCTTACAAAACCGTTGCTACACTTTCCCAACCTTAATCAACTGCCTCAGTACACTATATTGCACAAACCGAAGTTTGGGGTCGTCTACCGTAGTGAGCATCATCATACTTGCTTCATGGCATTCGACGAGATCCATAAGTTCTGTGATCATACGTTGAAAATGGTTCGTGATGGGTTAGCTTATCGGTTAAAGGATATTCAAGAAGGTATTGGTTCGAAGAAGAGATGAAATTCGGAAGAACGAAAGGAAGCTCGCGGGTTCATAACAAGGATGGATGAAAGGTTGTTCCACCGGGATCAGATGAGAAGATTGGAAAGCTATGTGGGAGGTCGACAAAGTTTCTCTACCTTGATGTTTCAACGTGAAGATAAAGTCCCCGGTCGTGTGTAATCGTTGGGTACTCTTTCAAACACTCTTGATTGTATTTTGATTCTTGAATTATTTATTCATGATGGCTTGTGCATATATATCAGTGCACAACCCGATCTTGTAATGAAATGACCTTGTGGTACGCTTCAGTGCCATAATCCTTATAAAAAGAGCGAAAGCTTCTTACTTTTGAGTAAAATTTATCAAACTTTCAATATTTTCAAATTTTTGCTCAAATGAACAAGTACTCCCTCTCGTGTTTTCTTAACCTCAAAAGTTAATATCACTTGTTGAGGGGGAGTATTTGCAAAATATATTTGTTCAAACAACGGTCTTTGTGGAAATCTTCTCGTAAGACTCGAAATGGTCATATTCGATATCAAAATTTCATCAAAAATAACATTAATATGCCATTTTTAAGGAAGGGAAAAATTGTGTGATTCAAATATGTTGGATTGTGATTGAATCTAAGTGTGCATAGACTTAACCATCGAATTGACGAGCTCTAAAATGTCATAAATCGAAAATAGTTGTCTTCCAAGACTTATCCGAGTAGATTGTACCAATTCGAGAAACTCTTGATAGACATGAACTTTGACGGGTTTGACAACATTTCCAAGGTTTGTTTACATCTTCAAGGTAGTTATTAGAGCTAGTTGTTACCTAAAAGCTAACAATGTAACTCTTTAACTATGCAATGTAACCGTGTCTCGCGGGGATTTTTCTATCTTGAGTCGATCAATTCAAAAGTGCGCGCTCTACCCTCACTGTGCAAATTTCGGTCAAAACTCACATGCACATGTGGAGGGGGAGTATTTCTGAAAATACAAAACTCTCGAAGTGTTACAAACATGTTTTCATTCATAAACACTTTGAGAGATTTTCATGAAAATGGTTTTATGGCAACATAGGATAGTCATGGAGTTATAAGGTGACTAAGTTTAGGAATAAACATCCTATGATCCGCCAGAGCCAGAGGGATCTACCCAAGGACACCACAAATAGTTAGTATTTAGAAGTCCTTAGGTATGATTGAAAAAGGAGAAAATGAGAATTGGAGAAAGAAGGAGTTGAAGAATTAAAAAGAAAAGTAATGGAAAGGGTGAAAAGAAATAGCCCTCCAAATTATTCAACTTAGGGCAGACACCGGGTTCAATTCATATGCTACTGGTTGTCACAAGATGACACCGGTATTGAAGACAAAGTCGCCATGAACCCAGTGATGCAATGCACCAAACCTTGTTAACCACTCAAGTTCTCTTAATAGAGCTTGTTTCATTCTTACTGGGAACCCCACGTAATCTATCGGCTCTCTCTTAGAGATTGCTGGTATTGAAAAAGGAGACCCTCTCCCTAGTCTCCGCTTAGGAAAACCAAAATGCATTATTGAGTCTAGAGCCACAAGATTCGTCAAAAGATCTCTTAGGAACACTTGACTTTTCATCACTTGTCGTTCAACAAATAAGAACGCAAGTGAAACATTTTAGAGTCCTTCGCAGATCCTAGCAATCTGCCGAGAACATTTATGAGGCGAATTGTGATCCTCAGTGATTGAATGGAAACTCCTGCCAGGGTCAACATCAAACATCCCTGACAGCAGATCACTTCGGTAACTCCTTGTAGGTTACGCTTAGTGTTCGCGGTGGTCTCAAACGGTCTACAGTCGTAGAGTGATACTTTGGTATACTCCATCGACTCACAACGACAGAGTAACGATATTGAGTACGGGGACATCCCAATGACAATCCGGTTTCAGACTCATCTAAAGCC
Organism: Chrysanthemum makinoi; assembly: GCA_910596185.1. Lineage (NCBI taxonomy): Eukaryota > Viridiplantae > Streptophyta > Magnoliopsida > Asterales > Asteraceae > Chrysanthemum > Chrysanthemum makinoi. The sequence goes on from OU343218.1 coordinate 157,354,510, forward strand.
GCGCCAGCGAATTGGGATATGCCTGTACAAAATATCCGAACTCTTACGTCGGGAACTTTATGGCTAATTGTATACATGCAGGATTGGAGATCTAAAGTTCCTGGGAGAAAAGATCGTGTTGATTCTCCACATGCTCATACCAACAACAACACATATGAAGTTCTCTCAAAAGGCAACTCAAAATTCAAAGTGATTCTTCATCAAAGCCAAAGAATCTACAAAGTTTAAAGACTCGAGAACAACTTCACATCTGAAATCCAAAGTCAAAGACGTGTAAGCATGGGGGAGAAAGACATGGAGACACCTGAACGACGAAGCTGACCAATGGCAGATAAAAACATACTATCACTACATCCACAAAAGAACAAAGAACAAAGAACAAAGAATACTACGACGTCAGAGCTGATAATTTCACTAGAAACAAGATCCCGATCTAAGGGGAGATTGTTGGAACTTGAAGCATCTCTACTCACAAGAAAGAAGAATGCTAGAAGACGTCGAGCAACCGCTATTACATTATAACTATCACTTAGGGGGAGATTGTTGGAAAGGCTCCTAAACTGTTTTAGCAAGTGTTAGTCATTTGTATGTAATATGTTGCATTTATATGGCTTTTATGTTAGTAAGAAAGGCTAGGATTATGTAAAAAGCCCATATGCCTATGCAAAGGCCCAAAAGGCCAAGGAATGGACTAGATGTGTTGCCCTAGCTCCCTTCCCCTATAAATACTTGTTTACTTCTCATTTGAGAGGTGGTTGCTCACTATTAATACTATACGAATAACTTTTATCATTCTATCGTGTATTTATGTGTTCAACCCTCTATCTTCATCTCATTTCTATCATCTACATACTTGTGTTAACTTATGGTGACCTAACAGTTTTTTATAGTTTTTCAGTGTACAAGGACTCTTTTTCCTTGTCCTACTCCACTCCCCGAGTCTCCAACTCGAGGGTTATCTTCACTAATCAACAAGCTCCTTTAACCGGCAGAGAAAACCTTTACACGTCGATTACACAATATTTCCGACACAAAGATAGATGTCGAGTTCTTTTACAAGGGTACAACCACTCCCGACACACTATGTATTTTGAGGACTAAAATACTAACCACTCACACTCAGAGTTTTAAAATGGTTTGGTACAACAATGATGTATGAACAATAATGGATCACACAACAACAAAACAAATAAGCCTTTCAACTAATTGTTGAAGCTTGATTATGCCTTGATCTTCTTTGCTACAAAAGATGATCACTAGAATGAAATGAAACTGAGTTAGATGTAATAGAATGAGAGAATGTATGTGTTTTATGCTAATGAGGGATGAGAAAACAACTTGGGTTGGCTTGCTATTTATAGGCCAATTGTTCAGCAAGACCACGGACTGGACGGAACCAAAAATAGGGTTCCTCCCTTTATATTTTTTGGTTCCACCAGTCTGACAGTAAAGATCACAAAAAATCTTTCCAAGATCACCCAAATCTCTCCAGGATTATGTAAGATATGATGAGTGAATATCTAAACAAAATATTCTATGAAATCCCCTAAAGATTTTCAATGTGATGCAAGCCATGATTTAATATGTTGTTTTCTATTTTTAGAATTAATATGTTATATAAGTAAATACTTATGTAATGTTATGTTTAAGAAACTAAACATACTTGTTCTAAAAATGTTGATGCATATTATAGTTTAGAAGGATATCAATGTTAATTGATACATAGCTAATCAAATATGTAAATGCTTAAGTGATGAAGAATTTATTTAAGAAAAACTTGTTTTAATGTCTATTAATCTTGACAAGCTTTATACTTTACAAAAATGAAATTTACTTTTGTCGTTAACAAAACAAGGTAAAGATCATGAAATATAAATAACGTTTTTAGGACGATATTTGTATTAACATACATGATTTTCGTTGAGCAGCTTTACCGCTTAGTTGTACGACTGTTTTGAGCAAATTATAAAAGTTTTTATTTCAGCCTATTATGTACAGAATTTTTAGGTTATCTTGTACAGAGTTGGAGGCTGCATTCGTGTTGAGTTTTTTTATTTTATTTTTTATTTTTTTGTAGAAGCTTATGTTCGGTTTTGCTTAATTTGAGATTGTTCATTTCATTACGATATTTGCAGCTAATTTACGCAGAATTTAATGCTCTTTTTTAAGGGCTAATTTATACATAATTTTCGGTGCAAAATTCTGTTTGGTTTCTGAAACACATGTGTGCCGAATTTGAGATTGCTTGGTGGGATTTTTTTTGTTTAGTGCAGAGTTTTATAGTATTTTGTGTGAAATTATGTGTTGTTCTTATTTTTTTCGCGTGGAATTTTTTGTTGCTTTGTGCAAAATTTTGTGATGTTTAGTGGTGAATTTAGAGGCTATTATATGGAGCATTTGATGTTGTTTGTTTTGTGCAGATTTTGAGTTGTTTGGTGACGGATTTATGTGGCACTTTTGTACAATAACATAAGACTTTATTTAGGCATAATTTTTTTGCTTTGTGTAGAATTTCGTGGTTACTTTTTGCAGACTTTGTGGTTGTTTGGTGATGAATTTTTGTTTCATCACTTGGTGTTGTTTAGCGCAACAATACCATAGTGTTGTTTGGTGAAATGGTATTGGTTTAGCGCCATGACAATAAAAAGTCGTTTGATTTTGTATCGAGTTTTTGAAAAGTCTGGATGCTGCAAATATTGTGTTGTCAATATTGTTGCAAATAATCAAATTTTTTGTTATTCTAAAAGAAATGAATAATGGTCAAGACTTATTGCAAATAATGTTGCTAATTATCTAGCGGTTTGTCATTATGTAAGAAATGAATAAGTATTAAACATAACCTTTAAAACATAGTGAAATGTCAAGAAAGAACAAACATATTAATGACAACAAACTATGTTGGTTTATGTAACTAACTTGAATTGTGTGATTGTCATCCAAAGTGAGTTGTTGCTCATTTCATATAGTGGAAATATTTTTATTATGTGAAATGATTACACATTGATATTATATGATTATAATCACTGTAATAAGTTGTGATAATCATATAATGATACAAGATCAAATACGATAAATGTTGTATTTGTAGGACTTCGAAGTACCTATTTAAAGGATCATACCTAAACGTATGTAGTTTAAGGTAGTGACTGAATCTTATAAATAATTTGTCTAATGGAAGAATGTTTGTGGAGAAAGCTATTAATCAGAATGATGCAACTATTGATTCCTTGGTCTATAGAATGCTAGACTTGGAATTGGTAATTATGATACGAAAGATAATTAATATGGAACATTCAAAAGTGTATATACACAACCATGAAACATTTGTATTGACAAATTCATTAGGATCTTCATGTCTTATCTTCAAAGAAGAATCTTTTAAACAAGATTAATATGATGAAAGGAAAACCTTTCTACAAAATTCTTGAGATAGGTTCAATGTAGGGTATTCAGGCCCAACTAGAGTTCAAATGAAACCAATAAACATTAGAGGAGTTACAAAATTGAAATACACGGAAATTATTGTGAGTACTAAAACTAGAGTTTTGTTTACAGGAAAACATAACAACTATTTGATGAGAAATTAATGTTGTTAATTACCATCTGGTTTCAAATGAATGAGTGGCTATGTATACGCTCATTAAATTATCACTATATTTTGGATGTCTAATGATAAAATATAGCTAGGTACGCGATGAAATATGATTTTATCGCAATAGATAAATATGGATGAAAGACAAAATGTCTACATTAATAGAAGATGACTCACCAACGTGGCCTAGAATGGTAGTTGTATATGCTGTGAAAGCTATTAAATAATTGGCAGAGCTTATATCACAATGTATAAAGGTGAGTCAAAACATATAATGTCGATACGAAAACTACTCTCAACATGAGTTATTACTTTTGACAATCTGAAGTCAAATGATAACAATATAGATCCGCTTATAAAAGGCTTAAGCAAAAAGTGATTAGCAAGTCATGCGGAGGAATGGGACTAAAGTCCCATAAAGTTTATATTAAGGAAAACCTAACATAGGTGACTAGAGATCCCAAGATCTGGGTTCAATAGGACAATTGATGCGTGGTTCGGGGTCAAAAAACTTCCTTTTCTACGAGCAAGCTTTACAACCCACTAGGCAGTGTACCTAATCGTTGCAGTGTAGTATGGGTAAGCCCATGGGGTTGATCGTTCTCTAGGGGAATAGAGATGCTAGTAGATGTGTATGACGAGAAGGTGAGGTTGGGGGTGATTCTTTTTAGCTTTTTATAATTTTTTAGGAAAACAAGTAAAATCTCAGGGTATAGGAGTGAGGGGGTGGTACTTCTACCAATTTTAACTACTTACTAATTAAAATAATAATTAATGAAAAGGAAAAGATAAGCTATGTATTGTATGGTGTGTTCTTATAATAATTAAAAGCGTGTTTACTTAGATATTCTTACTCCCTAGTTATCTCTTATTGGTCAGTTGAATTGTCACATCCTCATCTTAATTGGTGTGTTGTATACCGTGTGGTCATGGGGGTGCCTAATTCCCTAATTCTATGAATTGTAACTCTCCTCTAGACTATCCGGGATAACCAAGTACCGTAGTATCTCCCCCGAATACTCTATTATCCTAAAGCTACAACGCACGCAATGAACACAACGATGGCTCAAGTGCACTCTCAAGCTTTGTGCTATTTAGGACGTTCAAGCTCACAACAATTAAAGAAGAAGCCAGTTTTCCTTACTCTAGCGTTTACCAATTAAATCAAGAGACAACCTAACAATAATTAACAACTAGGTTTCATAGATCTAGGCAAACAAAATAATAATTTAGCTACTCATAATGGATAAGCATGCACACACACAAACACTTGAACATAGGATAAACATGAAGATTTAATGGATTAACAAACTTATCTTTAGGTGTAAAGAATGGTTTGGAACCCTAAAATACTGCCCAAGTCGGACTCTACATGAACTGGGGTTTGCTCTCCAAAATTCTACTCTTTAAATGCAGAAAACTCGAATTCTATATATAGATTTACAAATGCGACGGAGTCGCCATTTGCTGGTGACGCCGTCTGGTCACCGCCTTTAGGGTTTCATTTGACGTCAGTTGAGATGTATGACGCCGTCTTTCTTCATAAGGGACATCATCTTGAAATGGTTATTGGACGTCTCGTTTAAAACAAAGAGAGACGCTTTCCAGAAAATAGGCTTGACGCCGTCATGTTGTAGAACCAAAATCAAACTTGAGTCGTCGCTTGCAAATTAATTAGAAAATCTCCTTAGCGACGACATCGCCCTATGGGTTGGGACACCGTTAGGCTTTGCAAAACAACCTTGTTTCTTGACTTTGCCGTTTTCTTCATGTTTTCGCTCTTTTTCGTCCAAAAGTGCTTGATTCCAGCATTTTGCTTCCAAAAGACCTAAAATGTGAAAAGGAATGATTTTAAGTAGTAACGGATATAAAATGTGTTGATTTAGGGCTTAAATGACCCCCTAAAAATGTATGTTTTAAATCCTTATCAAATATCCCTACACTTGAAATTTGCTTGTCCTCAAGCAAATATGCTTTTGGCCAATCAATTTATAAGTTAGGGGTCATGTAGCATTGGTTTAAAATAGTTTACAACAAATAAAAGTGCCACAATAGTCATAACAAGCACGGAATTTATACATTGGCACCTCACAATTGGTGTTTGAATTCTCTCATCTCTTGGGTTTATATGAAATATAACATGTAAGGAAATGAAAGATAAACACTCATTACCTGGCATAGTACATAGATTACCATAGGCTTTTCTGTTTTCTTCACGTTTTCGCTCGTTTTCGTCCAAAAGTGCTTGATTTGAGCATTTTGCTTCCAAAAGACCTAAAATGTAAAAAGGAACGATTTTAAGTAGTAACGGATATAAAATGTGTCGATTTAGGGCTTAAGTGACCCCCTAAAAACGTATGTTTTAAATCCTTATCAACAACTAATTGTATAAACCGAGGGAGATGACTATGGGGGAGTAATCAACTCTCCATCCACCTAAGGGAGTTAGTAAACTTTCTAGTCCCTTCTGATAACAGTGACAATATGAGATTAAACTCATCGCTTTTAACAGTTTGATAGGAATCACTTGTGTGAGAGAGAAGTGGGGTCGCTTCAAAGGGAAATGTGAGGGGGGTACAATTCCTAAAAACTCTTGCGTAAAACATGCTAGTGTTCATGACCATAACGAACACGACTATGAGGATTTGACCTTGTCAGAGAGAGTCATGTTTGAACTTATATTGTAATCTATATAAACAGCAGATCAGTTCAAAGACATCATGTTCTACTGGCAGCTAGTAGGCTAAGTATATTTCACAAGGGAATGTTCAAGAGGTAACACCTACCTATCCATAATTCAACTGTTGAAATTTTCTTGGATTTTTTTTTGTGTTTTCGAATCGATCTCCATTCATGTGGGAGATTGTTGGAAATTTTGGTGATTATTTAGGTTTCACAAAATTTATTGTGAATGAACCAATCCCAACCATTGCGAGTAAAACTTGTAACATCATATTCAAGTTGTTAATGACTTCATAACAATCAATTTGGATGTCACTTAACACCCTTAATGATGTTCCAAAAAGTGACTTTCAATGTCGTTTAACAGGTTTACTGGGTTAATGATTAGTCATTACACCTTCAATTTTCTTTTGGGTGTATAAGTACAACCTGTGAGTTATAGCAAAAGTAATAAGGAAAAACACCAAGATACAACACTTTCACATGAACACACTTGACCTTCGCGAGAATTTCAAGCATAGAGTCACTTTCGGGAGTACAGCTGCTTTGATTGTTGTACCCTGGGAAATAGACGATGAATAGACGACGAATCTGTTTTAAGAGAATCATGTCAAACACGTGTCTTGATCTCGTTCTTGAATTCAGTTTCATATACTTTTTTTTAACTTTTATGTTATACTTTTCGTTTATGAATTTTTGTTTACCTAGTTACGCTTGTACTGTATTGTATCCTTGTTGTGATGTCTGATTACGGATATTTTTCACTACATATATATACTAACTATCTCAGCTTTCATCTCTTTCAGGTACAGATTCTTGGCAATGGTTGAATGATAATGATAACACTTTCACAGTCTCGGAGACTCGGAAGCATATTGATGATATTATTCTCCCTTCACTGCAAGTTAGTACGAGATGGTGTAAATCTCTTCCTCGGAAAGTCAATATATTTATGTGGCGTTTAAGATTGGATCGATTACCACATCGTTTGAACTTATCTAGAAGAGGCATTGATATTAACTCAATCTTGTGCTCAGTGTGTAATAAAGGTATAGATTCAAATGAGCATTTGTTTTGCTCTTGCGAAGTTGCTCCTAATGTTTGGAGATTAATCCGGTTGTGGTGTGATGCCCAATTACCGGTTTTTAATTATGTTCTAGAGGGGATCGACTGGATAGATACTATGAGGAAGTCAAATGTTCTCAAAGAAAGGATGTTCGTGATCGCTACTACTACTTGGTGGATGCTTTTGAAATTTCGAAATAATATCACTTTCAATATCATTCTATGAGAAAAGGTGATATTTTTGATTCTATTCGTCTTTTTTCTTTTTATTGGTTAAAATATAGACGATCTAATGTCTCATGTTGGAATGACTGGTTGAAAAACCCTTTCGTAATTTTCTAGCATCTTACTAGAGTTTTTTTTCTTTTATATTATATCCCTTTTGCTATTAAAAAAAATATACTAAATATCATAGATATGAAAACGAAACTTAGGACCACATATAAGGAAGTAATTTGCAATAAAGAAATGCTTAGCAAATCCATCTACAGAAAATTAATGCGCCAACATAAGATAGGTTCATGTCTAAATCTTGAAGAAGATACTCTTTTACAAAGACACTAATGCTTGTCGCAGTCATAAGGTTTCACATCGGTTGGTTGCCCAAATTCAAGACCCACGACCGATCTTAGATCGGTTGGGTACCACTGCACAACATCGGTTGGGAGATCGGTTGGACAAGAAGTTTGTGGACATCGAGTGTCTCGGCGCTCGATGTTGGAAAATGTTTAATCCTTCCCAAAAGCATTCAATTATACAAATATTACAAATCCGACCGTTTGGTCATAAAACAAAAAAAAAAATAAAAAATTCAAACCTATTTTAACACTCTATAAATACACACATTACCTTAAACACAATTCACAACTTACCATTTTCATCTATATTCAACTCAATCTAATTCTTATCCAACTTGAAAATGTCAAAGAAAAATACACCACAATCAAAAACCCGACGATCACGACTACCCCAAAATGCCCCGGATCTAATTTCTCGGCCGGAAAAACAACTTCGAGTTAACGGAATATCACCATAACAAAACCGGCCTCCTATTCGCTTTCGTCCGCAAAGTTTTGATTATCAATCACAACTACCCCAACCAAATCAAAACCAAAAGCAGCGTTATCTTAACGATCCTTTTGTCCCACCGCAACGTTCTTACCAAGATTACGGAAGAACCTAGTCTACCATCCAAACATGGACTTCATTTATCCTTCACAAGTATCAACCTTATTCCCCGAAAGCACTAATCTAGACATGAATTTGAAGATTGGATCTTGAGTATCCGACACAAAACTACCCAAGTCAAAACTACCCAAGTCAAAACTACCCAAGTCAAGATGCTTCGATGGGACAAGGTTCGGTCACGGTTGCACCATGTTCCACCCTATTATGATTCTGATGATGAGAAAACCGCTTCGCTGAAGAGATGTCCCCATCAAACCAAGGCACCATCTGTGCTTCAAAGGCCAAGGACAAAGGCAAGATGCCGGAAACAAGCAAGGGGAAAAACAAGAAGCCAGCAGATCCATGGACAAAGGAGGAAGAGGTGGTGCTGTAAAACTGGGTCTATGGTCGGAAAATGCGGTGAAAGGAAAGCGCCCAAAACCGCTTCAAGTTTGGAGCAAGTGATCGAGTACTTTTAGAGAAAACTGGCAAAAGACCGAACCTATCTCCATCACTACCAAATGGAAGAGCGAGGATTCGTAATGGGTTGATTATTCTATCATGGAGAATATCACGACACCCATGGAAGCGGTGAGAATGATATCGACGACACAAAAATCTTAAAGAATACCGTTTAGGTATGATACGGTCTGATTTCACTTTAGAGGAGTGCTACGATGTGTTAAAGGGTCATGCTTCTTGGAAGGAGGTTGAGTTGCCGGCTATATCAACAAATAGTCGGAAGAAAACAAAGGGTTCTAGCACTACCTCTGGTTCAACGGCAGCTCGTGATCCTTTCGATGTTATGAGTTGATGATTCTGCTGAGGAAGCGACTAGAGAATCACGAGCGGTTGGTCGTGACAAAGGAAGAAAGAAAGCATCCTCCTCCTCTCGTGATGGTGATGTTCCATCAGACTCATTTATGCAATCGTTGGCCAAAAATTTCTTAAGGACAGAAGCGTCAAAAGAGGATAAAGATAAGAATAAGCGGGTTAGAAGATACTTGGTTACGGTTAAGGGAAAAAGAGCTCGAGATAAAACAGGCAAACCTTGAGCTCATGAGGACATCAAAACGGGAGTCCGACATCATCTTCTACAACACCCCAATCGACCCAAATTTGAAGCCGCCAGAGTTGGAGAAAGTTAACAAATCATCAGCCTAGATTAAGCATTAAGTAGTGTAATGTAATGTTTTTTAATTTGTGAGCTTGTTACAATTTAGATTATTGTTTCAAGTATTGTGTGTTGTTACTTTGCATTAGGATGCGTCAGGGTTCTGCGACTGGGGCTCATCGGGTTGTCCAGGGTCATTGGAGCAGGTTGTCCCAAGATGATTTCATGCATGTATAGGACCATTGGATCCATCATTGGCAACCAAATTTCTACTAAAGGTTTACACGTGTCTGTAGGAACCCTATGCCACACTAGCAATAGGCACTTGTATCTTCTCGTCTTTATGATCATGTAGAATTCATGAGACTCATTACCTATGGGAAGTGATTTGTACACTTTTGAAAATGATTTGCACACTCTATTTGTTTTTGTTTTGACATTTTTACCCTTACAAAGATGAATATGATAAAGATGATATAAGGGTATAACTGTCATGATACAAATAATTTGAATGTACAAATCAATTTATAGAGTGAACAAATTATCAGCCTTACCATATGCTTAAAGTGGTATGCGTGAGCTTGTGCCCTTTTTTCATGCCTATGTGCATGTAATATGCATATGTTGTTACTTAAGAAAGTGGTTCTTATCTCATTCATTCACATCTTTTGCACTCTCGAAAAGTGATCACATAATACAACAAATTTTCAACCATAAATTAAGCAAATGGAAATATCTATATCGGTCGTTTGGATAAGTTGTGGTTTAAAGCCGTCGACATCAGTATGGCAATGTAGGTCAATCGGGTCATCTGTGAGAATTTGAAAGCCCTCATCAAAACTCACAAACTATTCAAAATTTTCATCTTTTTATTCTCTTGTTGTATCCTTTGTTTATTTGGGCTCTGCTTGGAGCCTTTGCTAGTAAAATCGATCCCATCCTTTCCAAAAAAAGAAGCAACAAGACTATGTGATTATTTGAATCGTAAACATTTCAGAAAGCAAGACGATAACAGTTTTGTTGGGTCTTAATTAATTCGTATTTTTCATCGATTAAAATAATTTCGATATGAAGGAGACTCTCTATCCAAAATATTAAGATTTACGTACGAACCTGCGCATGCCATGCAGTCATGCACTATATTTTGAGTAGTGCACGGGTCGTATTACCAAATGTGACCCATACCATCGAGGACAAATCTATGATTTGACTGTTGTCTTGCCCAACATTGTAACAACAATGAATTTGTATGTCTAGTTTGTGTGACATAACAACAGTTTTTAACACGTTCTTATATACAGGAGAATAGTATCTCGTATTATAGTAACAAAAGCTTTTAGAGGAAGACACATTACGAGAAGTGGCCATATTTCATATGATACATTATTGCATATCATGCTTTAAAAACCATTGAGTAACTAAAAACCTTAACCAAAGATCATGTGATCAATAATTAGTAACTTCTTTGTAACAACTTTATGGGCCGTTAATCCGTAATTACCTGAATATCAACATGAGTATTTATTAATTTTAAAAAGTTTAAAACAAGTGTTGAACTCATACCATACTCGAGTATGTACAATGTGTGAAACTGCACATGGTGTTTCTTTTTTTTGTTTTGTTTTTTTTTTTTTTTTTTTTTTATATACTATGTATGGTATCCCCGGACCCGAATGGTCCGGACCGGATACGGATGGGCACAAGGAATATCACTAAAACCCAAAATCTTAGATCCAATGGAGACCCGGATTGGACGCGAGACAAGTATGGATCAGCCGGACAGTCTGGATAGATGCACATCTCCACATAACACGCAGCACAACGATAAGCCGCGTAAGTGAAATAGGTTTGGAACAAATTCGGGATCTGGGTTACCGCGAAACCCAAAGAGAGTAGGGAATATAGCTTGGGGTCACGAAACATACATGGATGTACCTAATAAGGAAATAGGCGGTGGCTTGCCAGCCAAGGGTAACGTTCCCAAAGCATAATGTAGTCGACAGACATTCAATGTAAGCACTTTTTAACCCCTCAGTCCATAGAGTGCGTTGTATCTCGTGATCTCCAGAACACGACAAGAATGTTCACCTATAACTAGGAGTGCATTAATCACTCTCAACGGTACAATTCTCTCACTAGAAACACACACATATTTTCTCACTCAGGTACTTACTCTCACATCCAAAATTGATCGCGGGAACCCCCTCTCGCGATTGGACTAACGGTGTCTTTCTTTCTTAGTAGATCATTACAAATATTTTCACTTAGTTTAGAGTTCATAAAGACTTCCACGGAACCTTGTTCCAGGCAAGTCCAGATCATCGTTAAACCCATACTCATTTTCTAAGGGTATGTTTGGCAAAAATAGCTGTTGTTGCTTGTGTTGTTGTTGATGTTGGTGTTGTTGCTGAAAAAGATTAATATTGTAACTTTTTTTAGTAGTGTTGGGTAAACCAGCTGTAATTGTAGAGTAAAAGTGTAAATGACATAATTGAACATACAAATAACAAACCCAATTATAGGAATAATAAATAAAACGGCAAATCGGTAATTTGTTGAAATATAATCTCCAACATGTTTTTAAAAGCTGGTTTATGCAACTTACTTTTTGAAAATTTATTTTTCTTAAATAATCCATAATCTTTGCCATCAAACAGAGATCATTTTTTTTAAAGTGACATCTTATTTAGCACAATAATTTTAAGCTTTAATCTTTAATAATCTGATACGTCAAACATGCCCTAACAATGTAAAACCAATATTATTTTAAGGATTAAGATCTTTTGTGAGTTAAAAAAATGGGACATCTATTTTATTAAAATTTAAGTTTTGCCTCACACAAAATACAACATAACCTCTCATATAAAGGATTGAGATCCTTTAATATTGACTTCGATATTACTTGTCACGTTGTTTCAAATAAAAATTAGTGGGTCATTTATTTTAAATTCGGGATGTTATTCAATAATTTTGTGGAGAGGTACTTGTCCTACACTTGCACATGAATGGTTCTTTGATGTCTCCGAATAGGACAACATTCCGTGGCCAAAAATATTAGGCGTTTGGTTTTTTTCATATTATTTGATTATGACCAATTGTCCAATTATATCAACCTTGTCGAGGACAACATGGTAATGATTTTGTAAGACGATATCATTTTAAGAATATGATGTGGAACTGTTTAAAGGTTTTGAAGAGTAAGTATGTTGTATTATAAAAAGCACGAGTGGGATATTGAGGATGTCTATAAACAAGAACGAACTTGTGAATTTAAATCATTGTTGTTAATATCATGTGATAATTATCAATGTTACAACTTAAAACTTAACTCAAAACGACGTGTAGAACGTTGAAAAAAAGAAGGTTATTGTTCGAGTGGCGTGTGAGCTTCAAACTAACTAAACGGCCGTGTATTGGAGTCTCATTTGAGACAATAAGTAAAGTGTGTTGTAGGTATTCCGTTAAAAGAAGAGTAAATTGCATAAATGGTCTATGTGGTTTGCTTAAATTGCAGATTTCGTCCTTGAGTTTTTGAAAGTGTAGGCGGCATCTTTGTGAAGAAAAGTTGAGTTCATTTTCGTCCCTGGCCAAAGTTCAATGACTAAAATACCCTTATCTTATTCATTTTGATTTTAAAACTTAATTATTATTTATTTCTTTAACAGAGATTCATCCATCTTCATCCTTTACCCAGATTCTTCAAAACATTTTTTTTTCCTTTTTCTCGAATTATATAAATACACGAGTAAATTGCAAAAATCGTTCCTAAACTTTGGTCAAATTGCACGTTTCGTCCCAAAACTTTGGAAAGTGCAAATATCGTCCTGGGGGAAACTTTGGGCAGAAATCGTCCAAGATCAAATGACTAAATACCTTCTCTCTTTATTACTTTTCAGTTTCTTGCGCAAACGGTCCCGTGTTAGCCAGATTTTGCAAATTTAGTCTTTTTTTTTTTTTAATTAACTATTAATATTAGTATTATTTTTTTCGTTCGTAGTTGTTCTAATTTCGAAGTTTTTACGTGTCAGTTTTTTTAAAATTAAATTTTTACGTTTTCGATGTTTTTTTAAGCGTCCGTTTTTACGTTTTGAAAACTTTTAAAGCATTGTTCCATTTTACGTTCGTTTACTTTTTACGTTTCATCCCTTTTTACGTTTTTATTCATTTTTACGTTTTAACATTTTACGTTTTACGTTTTTTTTTAGATCGTCGTTTTTTTTTCATTTTTACGTTTTACGTCCGTTTTACGTTTTATTTTTACGTTTTAAATTCGATCGTTTTTAAATTCGATTGTTTTTACGTTTATCCGTTTCGTTGTTTTCCGATTTTACTTTGATTGTTTACGTTTTGTCGGTTTTTACGTTCATCCGGAAACAGCATTCTACTTTCGAGGCCAACATGATTTGAATGGCTATCCGCACGCGTAAAATTGACAAAACGTAAAACGGCAATGCTATTGACAACGTAACGGACGATGAAAATACGGAGATAAAATCGAATAAACATGGCACTTTGAGAAAACGAAATGATTAAATCAAGAAATGTACGATGAACGTAACAATAAAAATGAAACGTCAGCATAAAATTAATGGAAATAGATGAAAACGGACGAAACATAAAAAACGTCGGGCGAAGCGTTTCAAAAACGGCGCATCGGACTCGTAATCTACGGATATTAATAGTTAATTAAAAAAGGACTGGATGGTAGGACAAAATTATAAACACAGGGCGTTCGCAAGGACAGTAAAAGGAGAGAGAGGGTATTTTAGTCATTTGATCTAGGCGAGGGCGTTTCGCCCCAAAGTTTCCCACAGGGGCCGATATTTGCACTTTCTAAAGTTTTGGGACGAAACGTGCAATTTGGCCAAAGTTTAGGGACGATTTTTGCAATTTATAAATACACCATTAACAACGAGCACATTTAACTTTCAAACAAGCACTAAAATCATCAAAACCATAATCATACTTCTAAAATAAAATCATAAGTCAACAAAATTAAAACATAAATATTGACCAAGAAAACTAAAGCATCATCCATCTTCATTTACAACTTAGCCTTTCAATCAACAAGTTCTTGAATTTTTCACACTACATTTAATCTTTAATATTTATAAATGAAAACTCGGATTTTTTAACCCCATTCTATTTCACTCCACCTTTCTTCTTTCCCACCACACACAAAATACACATACACCTCGACAACACACACACATATCACTACATCAATAATCAGTACCATTATAGATCAGGTGGTAAACCCGCGTCACTTGCGCGCCGGCGGGTCTCACCGAATCTTGTATTTGTTCGACTATAGTCATGAAAGTGATGGTAGGTGGAAGTTATAATATGAGATGAGGAAGGGACGAAAAGGGAGGGGAGAGAAAAAAAAATGTTTATGAGAATTGCAAATGTGCAGATCTGCTAGTGGGTGTTTTGCATTTTTTTTTATGTTTGTTTAAAGAAACAAAAGAAAGTCAAAATGTGTATTGTGTTAAACTGGGTTTAGAAACTTGAGTTTGGTTTTCAAAGTTTCATTTTAAATAAAGAGTAAATTGCATAAATGGTCCCTGTGGTTTGCTCAAATTACATATTTCGTCCCTGAATATTTAATTGGAAAAAGAAAACATAAGGGTATTTTAGTCATTGAACTTTGGCCAGGGACAAAAATGAACTCAACTTTTCTCCATGGGGAGGCCGTCTGCACTTTCGAAAACTCAGTGACGAAATCTGCAATTTGAGCAAACCACAGAGACCATCCATGCAATTTACTCTTATAAGAAAATTAAAATGTGATGTATTTATTTTTGTGTAACTTAATTTTAAGTATTGTTAAGGACAACATTAATGGTTTTGGTTATAAGTATATGTTTTACTAAACTTGACCATCAATTATGGTAGTTTCATCAAAATATCTAAAACTTAGACTAAAATACACCGTTGGTCCCTGAAGTTGGCATGAAGCATCGCGATGGGACGAAACTCGCCCCTTTCATCGTGGGGGGTCCCTATTTCAAGGTTTTCACTCGCTACAAGTCCTTTGACCATTTTGCCGTTAGTCAAGGACATCTCAAGGCGTTACATTTGTCTTTAGTCCAAGGGCAATTTTGACATTTTACCACTGTCCATTAATTACCGTGCCAGCCCACTTGTTTAACCAGCGGCGCTACAGTAAAACCTCTATAATAAAAGGAACATTTTATCACCACTCATCCTTTATCTTTCCTAACAACTAAAATCATATCTTCTTCACCGAAGGTAAAATCTGAAAAATGGTGGTGTGTTCATGCAACAGAAGGGCCGTGATTAGAACATGCTGGAACACAACGAACCCCGGCAGGAGGTTCTATGCCTGTCCAAGACAGGTTGGGAC
Source organism: Chrysanthemum makinoi (assembly GCA_910596185.1). NCBI lineage: Eukaryota > Viridiplantae > Streptophyta > Magnoliopsida > Asterales > Asteraceae > Chrysanthemum > Chrysanthemum makinoi. Next base: position 157,370,500 of record OU343218.1, read on the forward strand.
ACTTAATTTTATTTCATACTGTATTAAAGTTTGCATGTAGTGGTTTACCTTAAAATGTGTTGATTATGATAGTCTATCTGGTTTATTATAATTGTGATTTTATACAAGTGGGTTTAGTTTGTGTTTATGAGGCAAGCAGATGCTAACATATTGATTATCAATTATAGGCTACAACATGTCCATTCATAGGGTGGTACGATCCACCCATCCAAAGGAGAGCAAGAGATGTGATCATCTACTTGCAGAGAACAATCTACAGGAATGAGGCGGCATTACAAGAATACGAAGCCGCCCTCGTTTCTGAGACTATGGAGGCGGTCAACGCTGGTGACCGGGCAAACGAGCTAGAGGCTGCTCACCAAGCAGCCTTGGCCGATCTCCTTGTTGAGAAGGAGAAAGTTTGCCGTCTCAGGAACTTTTGTGTGTTGTCTTGGATGGTCATCTTCTTGGTTTTTCTATGGTTCTTCTATAGGGTTTAGATAGGTAATGGTTTTAGTGTTTTGAATCGGTGGTATATGGTGTAGTTGTGTTTAAGAAGTTTTAGAGTACGTTGACTAAGAATTGTCTTTTGGTGTATAATGTTTGGTCCTTGTACAGTGTTAATATACTTCTTTTATGCTTTGGTCCTTATACTATGCTGCCTTTGCTAGTAGGTCCTTTGCCCTAAGAAATTATATATCACTTGCCACACAAATGGTCAAACTCATAACAGAGATACGAGTTTCAAAGATGGATGAATGATGAGAGATGGATGAACAGACACCACTTTCGAGTATCAACATAAACTTGATGTATGGTGTTGTTCATCCATCTTTCATCCTTCATTCTTGTTTGTGATGATAGAATAACCGTATCCAACTCGAAACCCAGATCCAAGTATCAAAGATGGATGAATGATCAGTGATGGATGAACGACACCATTTTGAGTATCAACATAACCTTGATATGGTGTTGTTCATCCATCTTTGATCCTTCATTAGTGTTTGTGATAATAGAATAACAGTAACCAAACTCAAAACACAAATCCAAGTTCAACAGATCTAAGAACCATAGACATATGAAGTCTCAAGGATGGATGACCAGACACCACTTTTGAGTATCAACATAAACTCCATATGGTGTTGTTCATCCATCTTTGATCCTTCATTAGTTTTTGTGATAATACAATAACAGTAACCAACTCAAAACATAGATGTATGAAGACTCTAAAAACAATACAATAAAAACACAATTAAACCCATACACTAAAATGACATGATTTCATACATAACGCAAATGGATATATTTCCAAATGCATAAAATTTTGGAGTCTACAAAGTTCAGAAACATACATTGTTTAAACACAACAAATATTGTTTAGGGGAATACATATTCGATGGATAACATTGGCTTTCATATGCTTAAACATCTTTTTTTTGTGGTGAAGAAAGCTTTGTTGCTATAATCTTGGTCTTAGTCCAAAATTGCTTTGGAGACCCACCAGAAGCAGCATCAACTTGGCTTCCAGATTGAGACCGGACCACACTTGGTTGATCATTACCTGCATAGTTGTCACCTGTAACCTTTGCCTTCTTCTTTGATGTAACTTTTGGCTGGGATGAACCTGTTTTTTGAGACTCTTGTGTAGTGCCTTGACTTCCTGTAACACCTCCTTGCCCAAGACATGTTTTCTTGTTGTGACCAGCATTGCCACAAATACCACAAACCACACTCTTACTAGACTGTGACAAGTTACTGGTTTTTTCACAATTATCATTTTCAGTAAAAGGCCTGGTTCTTTTCTTTCGTGGCCTACCTAATGGTTTATGATGTTTAGGTGGAAGAATGGTTGTAGGCACCTGTGACTTATACCAATGCTCATAACCGTTTATTGGCTGGATGTGGTGTTTGTAAGTTTCTTCCCAAGTCTTAAGCAAGTAACATGGATGAACCCATGATTCAACAGACCCTATTTGCATTCCATTCAACCTCATACACCGGTGGGTAGCAACAACATGTTTACATGGCATATCTGTAAGCTCCCATCTTCTACATGTACAAGCCCTAGCTTCAACATTCACTGTACACTTGTCTCCCCATCCACTGACCTCATACTTTTCTCCTTCAACCCGTAAAGCAGTGTACTTATAAGCCTCTTTCTTGATTGCATCTAACATGAGTGTTGCCTTTGGTGTTAATGGTTCGACACACTTTTGAATCACATTCACAACATTCACTATTCTTTTCATACAGTACTCTCTAATGTATTCCAAAGCAGTAATGATTGGTTGGTGCCTACCTCCCACTAGTTTCCCATTGAACACCTCACACATGTTATTAAGTAGCACATCAGAATGAGCCCTCCCTACAACTTGTTTGGTTAGGTTCCTTAAAAATGTCGTAGAACAAAACATGTACAAGTAGACATAGATTTGGTTAGGTACCTGAAAAATGCGACCTTGACCAATGAGTTGGTGGTATCTTACTTAACCAAGCATGGGCAGGTTCGCTAAAACTCTTGAATGCCAGCATGGCTGCCTCAAATTGTTGGACGGTTGTTGCTGCTGCACATCTCCACAAATGTTCCTTGTATGCTTTAGCATTCCATTGCAATTTCATATTATCATGGATGTGCTTCAAAAATATCGTGTTCAGCACTAGGTAATACTTCTGCTAACGCTGGAATGATACCCTGCACAAATAAACATCAATTCCTTACTAATACAATTTGCATTTAACGAAAATACAAGTGATTCTAATCAACTAAATGGTAAAATCACCTTTTGCCTGTCGCTGATAAAAGTGTAGTTTGAGTTTGGTTGCAAGTCAAGATCATCTCTTAGACATTCAAGAAACCAAATCCATGAGTCTTTGCTTTCAGCTTCGCAAACGCGTGCTACAGGTATATTCCATTGTTGCTATCTATACCGACTGCTGTAAGAAGCTGGCCAGGAAAAGGACCCCTCATAAAAGCACCATCTAACCCCAACAACTCTCTTTGACAAGCTTTGTATCCTTCCTTCAAAGCGCCTAAGCATACATACATTCTCTTGAAAACTCTGGTTGGACTTGTTGCATCAGTTGCAGTTTGTACACTTATCCTAACTGTAGTATCTGGGTTAGTTTTCTGCAACTCTTCAACATAATCTCTTAAAAGGGTGTACTGCTTCTTATGATCACCCCTAATCTCATTTTCTGCCTTGTTTTTTGCCCTTAATGCTTTTTGCATAGACACCTGAACTTCAAATTGTTTACTGAGCTGATCTTGAACAGCCCTGATTGGAATATCTGGATTGACTTGAACTTGGTCAACTATTTGCTTCGAAAGAAACTTGTAGTCACAAGCTTTAATGTCTCTTGATTGCAAACATTTGTGTTCATCCTTGAAAGTTCGAACAATCCATACATCTTTATCGGTATTTTTGGCTATATACAACAACCATGGACACTCTGTTGCTTGCTCCTTGCGCTTTCGCAAATACACATCCCTACCGAGGCCTCTAGTTATCGGACCATTTTTCCTCTTTGGGACTTTTCCCAGCCCTGAACCTTCGGTTATTCCACAAACAGGTATTTGTCCGAGACACCTAACCCTAATTCTCTGTTTGTCATTCTTAATTAGTTGCAATTTCCTCCTAGTCTTTATTAAAAGCATGTAGATCCTATCTTTCACTTCTTTTGCAGTTACAAAACTTTGACCACAGAAAAAAATATTTCGTCCTCTGTTTGTGCTGCCTCACTTAACTTTTGTTTCTTGTATGCCCTCAATTTTTTCCTCCTAATAACATACTCATCCTCATTCTCAGAACCACTTGCAAAATCATTATCATCTAACAGATCCAACTCATTTTTCTTAAAAAAATCATGTGGTAGCTGGCTGGTGGTACCTATAGATGGTAAATCTGTAGTCTCGGTCACTTTGAACATATTAACATCAAAATCAGGCTCCTCAAAAGTATTAGCCTCATCGACAACTGTGTTTCCATCACCATTGTTCTCAATATCATCATCGTCACTCATATAAGTGTTTGTCTCACTCACATTGTCATCACTTACAGCTTCATCGATTTCATTAACCTGCACAGATTTACCTTTTTGGATATGATCCACAGGATTACATGTTTCCTCCTCATGATGACCTAACTCTTGATCATTTTGAGATACCTCTTCAGGACTATCTATTTGGATATGCTCAACATGTTTATCTATATGCTGGTTGACATCACCTGCAACATCTTCAGTATGACAGACCTCTACAGCTGGAAACAAGGGTTGTGTTTCGGCATTGACTAGATTGTACCAAAGTATTGACTTCCAAAGGTTGATCTCAGAACCTCACATAAGTCCTGTACCACAGACTTATTAACAATGTTTTCTAAGAACAATTTCTTTGAGCAATATGGAACAATAGCAAGAGCTGCCTTTTTCTTTGGTGCATCCACATCAGCAATAACTGTCCTAATAGACTTTGGTGGCATTTGATCAACGTCCAATGTTGTCTTACCATTTTCAACATAAACCTCTATCATCTTATGCTCATCAACAAGATCTTTCAATATTTCTAAATTAGCACTCTCACTTAAGCTATACAAACCATCATCTAAATTACTACCAGGCTTAACAAAGTAATAGTAATTTTTTGAACCGAGCTCATAACCCAATTCATACATAAGCACATCCAACTCTTCAACTGACACACTATCAACATCAACCAAATCAACTAAACTTTCCATACCTCCAATGTATATTCTACCAGGCCAGTATTTAAAGACACCATTGTGATGAACCCTCATACTAAACATATTAGATCTACCACCTGAAAATATGTCAATATATGTTTAAAGCATTCTATAAACTTAATTGGGAAACAATAAATACCACAATTACAAATTTCAATGACTGTAATCAACAAAAAAAAACAGCACCGTATTTCTTTCTTAGCAGAGTCGTATAGGACGGTATCATCAACTGGATAACCTGACTGTCTTCTTACTTTCCATAGGGTAAAGTCTATGTTTCGGTTTTATGATTGATAAACAGGGGTTTTGTGACATGCAATTAGGGTTTGTGAATTCTGATAATTCTTGTAACGAAAGTTCTGGGACTAATGATAATACAGACTATGTGTTTATTGGGGCGGGAAGAGGGTTACATTACATGTGGCAATAATTAAGAAATTTTTAATTGAAATATGGAAATGTCAAAATTGCCCTTGGACTAAAGACAAATGTAACGCCTTGAGATGTCCTTGACTAACGGCAAAATGGTCAAAGGACTTGTAGCTAGTGAAAACCTTGAAATAGGGACCCCCCACGATGAAAGGGGCGAGTTTCGTCCCATCGCGATGCGTCGTGCCAACTTCAGGGACCAACGGTGTATTTTAGTCTAAAACTTATATAAACCTTTATCATTCATTTTAATCATAATGATCATTTGTTTCATGTACATGTGACATGAAGAGGTTCATAACTTCATACGCTTGAACGTTTTCATAATTTAAAGCACGTGTTATTATGAATCATTTGAAGAGTTGTAAAAGGTTAATGCATCATGAACATGGGTTTATAACATCAAAATGTTTATAGATTAATGATTATACAAGTTTATAGAGTTTTATAAAGCTTTACAATTGTGGATGTTTTTAGTTGTAAAAAGTAATAACTCAATTCATTATCAAATTTAATTGTGTATCCACTTTTTCCGTATCCGTATTTTGCAGGATTATCATCCAATCAAAATCATTAATGAATAGTAATCATTTATTTAACCACTACTCTTAAAGTAGATGCCGGGGGTATGAGGGTATTATTGACAGCGTCACGACTTATAACACATATTGCCTTATAACACATACACAAGTGTATGTGTTATAAATCATGACGCTGTCACTATGGCATGCACCATTTTTTTTCGTTTTGATTTGGTTTTACGTGTATTTGTGTATGTAATTACTACCACCGTTTTAAAATAATTGTTCTCATTTGAATTTTTAAAGTCTTAATTTCTCAACTTTGATCTTTAATATTTTTGTATGTGTTATATAATACTTGATAAAAAATATACCAATGAAAAAACATATAAAAAACCAATTCCTTCATATATTTTGTATCAATTGTTATATAACATAAACAAAAATATTTAAGATGAAATTTAAAAAAAAAAAAAAAAAAAAAAAACTTTAAAAAGTCAAAATAGGACAATTATTTTTAGAACGAAGGGAGTATTATTTTGTCGGTTTTCTTGTATATGGTAACACCATGTTACTAGGGAGGTTGTTTTTAGTTCTATGTTATATGATCATATTATAAGTATAAAAACCGACGTAAAACCTAAAAAAAAAAAAAAAAAAAAAAAAAAAAACGCGTTGTGATATTAGGACCATTTCAACAAATATTATGGTTTAAAGTTTCGGATGACAGGCCCATTACTTGAATATGTATAGGCCTAATTGCAACGATCAAGGCATCAAGCTGTTTAAATAAGCCCAAATTTGTTTACTTATACCGTTTTAAGATACTACTACATTTTTCTTCAAGGGAAGCAAAGAAAGATGTAATTAAGTTTACGATACAACATTTATCAGACTATTTCCCAAAATTGTAATAACATGGTACAACTTAAATCTTCGTCCGTAAAAGCATATATAAACGCTAGAACTTCAAAACTCAAACTAACACATAACAAATTTGTTTTACATACAATACCTTAAATCCGTAAGACGGGTAATTAAGATTAAACACTCTTTTTTATCCTAGATAGTAATTTCTGATACAATGAATCAATCATCCAAACTTCCATCAAATATCACGGCGGAAAACTAGTAGCACTGTTATCACTAACTATTTGCTCACAAATGATTCGAATTTTTTGTTTAGCTCTTCAAGTTTCTTTGTCCTGACCATTTCACTTTCGGTAACCAACTGCGAAATATGAGAAACAACGTTTATGTTACTTTTGGACATAACAATTATACTGTATATACTTAGTTTTCATCAGTAAAGTTACTTAGAATGAAACTAAATATAACGATAAGTAAAAGTATGTACCTCCATCAATCTGGTAACTAGCTGTGATTTCTCCTTGTTTTTCTCGTTAAATGCCTCGATTGCTTCTCTATACTCTTTTTCCTACATATTATAGCACAAAATCTTAAAGAATGTAATTGAGTTATTTTATATAATCGATGTTTTAGTACAATATAACTTAATCTGAACATATATGAAACATGATCCACAAGAACTCGGTTGTGTATACTAACTAGCTTAACTCACATAAAAATCATCATATATAATACAATCAGCTATAAACGTAAGTTATATACGCCATGAAACAATGGCTTGGAATTCGATGTTTGAGTTTTATCTTCATAGCATAACACTTGAGCATAATGATAGATATTTAATGATGGTTTAGCTTAATTTCTATTCATTTGTAAATTTGATTGTTTACTCATTCACTAGTGGTTTCAATAATTAGTACTACGTAGTTGGTATGCATACTGTAACTATGAACTTAAAAGATGTAAAGTAACGAATTACATTAAAAGGATATGAGATAATGATAATGTCTAACCTTCTTTTGGCAATTCTGTCCCAATGACTTTAGCTCTTTATTGACCAAGTCCACCTTCTTTCTAACAAGTAACCCTTCCTTCCACTTTGGATCATCCAATGCCTCGAGATCCTATAGTCGCGTTATTGCGTTATAATATCATGATATTAGGATTGAGATAATTTCAAGTTCATATGAACATAACCAGTAATGTTCTCACAATTAAAAAGAAAATCGAGTCTCTTAGTAGGCCTCACTGTTCTGTTTTTGAAGGAACATTACTGGTCATGTTCATATGAACTTAAGAGGACATCAATTCTATTAAAAACACCTTAATGAAATTTGATTTAGAATAACTTTTGATGATATTACAACTAATTAGAAGTTGCTTGAAAGAGTCTTAAACCTATGAATTTGAATTCTGTTATAAGACCTACTTGATATGTTATCATATCATATCGAAAAACAGGCGCTAAAACACTAGCCTGTTAGCTGTAGCTTTTGGGAGTTTCCAAAAGGATAAGCTTACAAGCAAGAACACAAGTCATAAAGATCCATATATTAGCTCACAAGAACGAGTACGTAGTGGAAACTTATTATAGGAACGGAGGGAGTAGTGTATACTATTTTATACGTTCATTAAAAGTTAGTGTGAAAAAAAAGATATTACTTACATTGCGAATTTCTGCCAACTTTTTAGTCTCTTGTTCAACGCGGCTTAGTTGAGCTTGAACTCTCTCCTTGACCTCCATCTTCTTCTTTACGATCTCTTCTTCTTTAGCCCGAAAAGCAAACAAGGCCGACCTGGAAAGCTCATCGTCACAATCAATCAACGGGCTTGCATTCGTAAGATTTTTTAGTCCAGAGCTCTTCATGCGAATCATCTTTTTCGATGATTGTTGTTGTTGGTCTAGTGTTGTATTAGACAAGCATGCCATCTTGCAACTGTGAACACCCTTTTCTTGGCAGAAATAGTGGCTTTGAAATTTTGCTTTGTCTTAGAGAGATGTTCAATCTATGTTGAGTTTTAAATGGGCACAAGTACTAGCCTTTTTTGACAACTCTTGAAATGAGGTGGAAAGTTCAAAATGCCCAACTCACTATGTACATATATTATAGAGCAAAAGGAGAGACCATATCATTACTATTAATCTTTTTATTTGTTAATATGAAGATATGGGGTCAACATGTCATAAATTTTGGAAAACTAAAACGGCATTAAGCTGAAAAATAGCAAAGAATTTTTTCAAATGTATCGATTTGGTACGCGAAAGTTTTTTTGTTTCACTTAATGTAACGTATTTTCATATTTTGTTTCAATTTGGTACGTGATGATGACGTGTCACGTTATAAATGGTGACATGTGTCAGACTTTCAAGTATGACACGTCATCATCACGTACCAAATTGAAACAAAACATAAAAGTACGTTACATTAAATGGGAAACAAAAAAACTTTCACGTACTAAATCGGTACATTTGAAAAAATTTGTTCCTATATTTCGGCTTAATCCCAAACCAAAACGTATATTCACTATGCATGTCAAACAAGTTGTTATGGGCCAAAAAAGCACGTAAGTTTTGTGTCTTCTCAAAATGATACTCCGTATAATTTTTCATGAATGTTAGCACCTTAGACCGAGTAGTTAATGTAAATGGACGAGGTTTTTTCTAGGTTTGTTCATGTTATTCAGGAAAGGCGAGTTTTTGACTTAAATGTATGCATTCTAACCGATGTGTCCATGTAACCGTTTCGACCCTTTCCTTGCCACCCAAATATAAAACGAATAGTTATTTTACTCAATGATCAATGATTACTAAAATAATGTAAAAATAAGGACTTAAGCTATCACTCAATATCATATTACAGTACAAGAACGCAATAATTATAATATACATTAGTTTTAAGCACAACAAATCATTTATCACAGCTAAAAGCTAATAAGTTTCTCTTAAACGCAATAATATCTTTAGTGTTCGATAATTTCTACAGATTTTTAAACAAAAATAGTTGCAATAAAAAGAGTAATAACGAAGCTTCATTTCCTATACTTTTCTCCTTTGAAAAATAAAAGAAAGAAAAGATGTGGGGATGTTAATTAGCCTTTAAGATTGAGACATAAAAATAGTGCGATTTGCTCAATGTTTTTTGTCACTTTAATTTGAGAATACTATTCAAAAAAAATGGCGGGTAGTTCATGTACTAAGGATCATGGGCTATAATTTATAATGCCTAACGAGATATAAAGTCACTATATTTAATTTAGATGCTTTCAATGTTGTATAAAGTACGTTTATTCAAATTTCAAATACAACATTGCCAAGGTTATCTATAAGTTCTTGTGTCTTACGTTTTTATTCATGCTTTTCGTTGGTGTAAACATAGTAGTATAACGGACTCCAAAAAACTAGGACAACTTAGGACTCATTCAAATGAAAATAAGTAGTTTAAAATAATATATAAAATGCCATAACACTAATCAGATGTTTTGAGTATAAGGTTTTTCACCATTCTTGAACGATTTTAAGGTTTGTTTCATCTCCTTTGATTAATATTTTTTTATAGGTTTTCATGATCTTACTATATATATTTCTCCCTAGTAGTTCTTGATTAACATGTTGCCTGAATTACTCATATGATTTACGATACATTTATTAATCTGTGATCAGCATAAACACGAATTGAATCTAATCAGATCATGCTTCTCGATTCATGTCGAGTTAATGATAATGATCTTGCTAAACCTTAGTTTATAATGATTAACATTTGGCACGTAGCAAGACATTACTATATGGTTGCGGAACTTTTATGATGGTAATCTATCGTATGCCTTTTTAAGGAAAATTAAAGATCATATGAAGTTATTCATACAAATATGGTTGCATTTGATCGTTCATTTTGACTTTTAGATGATCACATATTCACATCAGCTCATAAGACGATTGATACTAGTTTAGTGGCAGTGTCGAATTTTGGCACCATAATTGGAATAAGATCACGCTAACTAAAACCATGTTTTGGGATAAAGTTTTAAGGTATTCTTACGATTTAAATCCGTCTTTTCATGTTCGTAATGTCTTTAGATGTGTCTCATTGTATACGTGTTCTAAATTTTTAATAAAAACGACTACATGTGATCTTCTATTTTGAGTTTTACATCTTCAGGTTAGCTCAAAAACTATTCATTTGAGTTTAGTATTGTCATTTTGGCATAAAGAATAAGTTAACGTATAAATCTTTAATGGTAAAATGTTAACCTGTTTTTGGTATCAAAATTTAAGGTGTTTTATAGAGGTATTTTTTGTCGTGTTCTTACCATTTTTTGTGTAACAGCAATATGTTTTAATACATATACGGTTGCCTTTGATCTTCTAGTTTGACTTCTTGATGGCAACATTAGCTCATCAAAACGATTAATATGAGTTTAGTGGTAATGCTAGTTGAATTTTAGCTCGATCATTAGGTTAGGGATTACATTTTTTTGGGTAAAAAAAGTAAAAAATTAGAATTAGTTTGAAGTGTTTTTATGATGTAAAGCTTCATTCATCGTGTTTTTATTTCTTGAAATGTATCATTGTAGATTTATGTTAATACAAAAGCGGCGGCATATAGAGGGGCACATTTGTGTTCTCAGTTTAGTACTTCAGTTACTTTGCCTATGAGCTTCTTAACATTTTTTTTGTATGATTTTTCAAAAGATGTCGAGGTACTCGTTTTCAAAGGATGTTCAGGTTCCCGTATGCGGAATACCATTCAACCTAGACAGGGTAACATTCCGCCATTACAAAGTGTTGAATTCTTCATGTTATGTTCATTTCGACTTTAAAAGTCAAATCTGTCATTGCTCATATTAAACTTTTTACGTCATATTCACTGAACTTTTATAACCAACACCAACACATTAGAGCTTTTGCTATAAACTTTTGTCCAGTTAAAAACTTTTTTACTAAAAGCAAAAGGAGTTAACATAAATTTCAGAGTTATAAGCTTTTCTATTGACCTTAATAGAGACAAACTCTACATATTCTCATGAAGTATTCCCTTGTGTAATCGCAGGATCTTCTTTCTGCGCAATCTTCAAAACTTAGCAAGTTTTTTAAAGAAAACCCCGAAGAAGATCTTTCTCGTCTTATAAATGATATCCCTACCACCCCTCAAACATTTGAAATCATGGCAAGATTCTGCTATGGTTTCAAAATCAGCTTCACACCTGAAAACGTCATCCCAGTTTCTTGCTTAGCATGTTATTTGGGTATGACAGATAGCCATAGCCCCAACAATCTCTTGAATCGTGCTCTATCTTTCTTTGAACATCAAGTCGTCACTGGCTGGAATGAATCTTTAAGATCATTAAAGGCTATAGATAATGAAATAGTGCTTCAACAAGCATCAAAACTTGGTTTACTTAATCATTGCATGGATTCAATCATTAATAAAGCTCTTGATAATCCACTTCTACTTGGTGATCCAATAAAACATCCAGTTCTTGATGACGACGATTATAATAGTGATGATGATGAACCAAATGTTAGGAGGCAACTCTTTGTTCTTGATTGGAAGTCAGAGGATTTAAGTTTAACTACACTTGGTCTTCAGTTTTATGAGCCAATAATTCACGGCATGATTCAATGCAAAATGGGTTCATCTTACATTGCGTCGAATCTTTATCAGTATTTCAAAAGTTGGGTGGTGATAGACGCAAAAGAAACGGATGAAGACACGTCATCTTCTGAAGGTGTTTCTTCAAACTCGAAAAAAGTAGCCATTGAAGCAATAGAAAGACTTTTACCCCATGACCGAGGGATCCTCCCATGTGCATTACTATCCGAAATGCTTCGAAATGCAACAGTTTTAGAAGCTAATGTCAACTGTAGAGACGGGTTTGAAATGAGAATAGGGAGACAACTAGATTTAGCAACGGTTGATGACTTGCTAATTCCGACTGAAGGCTACTCTAAAGATGAAAAGTATGATACCGAGTGTGTTAGAAGAATCTTGAAGCATTTTTATCAGAATTTCACCAGTCAAGATCAAAATGGGCTAGACGCTGTGGCTGAACTTGTTGAGGATTTCTTAGGAATTATAGCAAATGACATTGATTTGAAAAAAAGCTCATTTATAATACTTGCTGAAATGGCGATTGCTGCATCAGAAGGAACACAAAGAAACTCAGATGGGATATATCGGGCAATAGATATCTACCTAAATAAACATAGATACTTTACAGATTCCGAACGGGAGGAGATTTGTGCACTTTTGGATTGTAATAAGATGTCAACTGAGGCATGTGAGCACGCAGCACAAAATGAGCGGCTTCCGGTGCGTGTGACAGTTCAAGTATTGTTTGCAGGCCAACTGCACCTGCGAGAAACAATTACTAAAGAGGTAGCAGTGACATCCTCTGAGGACGGGTCGAAAAAGTCAAAGTCAAAGGAAGACAATGAGGAGGAGAAAGTGAAAAGTGAATTGGAGAAAATGAGTAGTAAAGTGATGGAATTGGAGAAAGAATGTCTTGTGATGAGGAAAGTGATTCAACGAGGTTACTTAAGGAAAACGACTGTTGAAAAAGAGAAAACAAACGTTTGGAAGGAAATGAAGAGGAAACTTGGTTGCATATCCAACATTAACAGAAGCAATTGCCATGTGAAAAAGAAGAAGATTCATCCAAGGTAGAAAAGATAAGAATGCTTTCGAGTTCATTTTTTGTTAGTTTTTTGTTTTCATCTGAGTAATAAGCGTCTGCGCATTTGATGTTATTTTTTTTATAAGTTCGTTCTTTCGGATAACTTGAATTTTTCATTGACCTGCTACTGCTTTGTAGCTGATGCACCTTTTAAAGTTATTTTGAATTTTTTGTTCTTGCAAGGAATGGCTTCGGCTGACTCAGTTGCATTGTTTGCTTTGTACGTATACTGTTACACATTACTCAGACAAATTTAAAAGGGATATAAGATTAAATCATCAATCATGCTAAACGCGCATTAAAAATGCTAGTTACCCTTGAGCCAGACCTTTTTCTCATCATATATGGAAATGAAAATTATCAAAAACATGTCGTTAGAATGTTGCAAAGATCTGTTACATGTGGAGAAGCACTTGGGTTATAAACTTATAATTTACATAAGTCTAACTAGATTTAAAGTGACTACATTCAATCCAGATCACTAGATGCTTTAAAGTCGTATAAAGTAAGTTTTATTCAGATTTCACATACAACCCTAGATTCGTATTTACATGTACTTATATTTTGTGAATTTGTTCATGCTTTTAGTTTGTGAACTATGTTGCGATTTCATTTGATAATTTTTTCTATTTAAAAACCTTCACGGCTTCACCATAGCTTCAAGCACAATGAATTTCGACAATATGGGAACATTCATTATTTAGGAAGTTCAACAATAAACCAAGTTAAACCGGCATCCACACGTATATTTTATGTGAGACTAGTAGGGGTCGTTTCTTTATCACTTAATGACTAGGTCCAAACCCTTATTTCCTCTTATTGAAAGGCCTCCAAAAACCTCTCTTTCAAATAAGTGGCTAAACTAGACATCACTCCAAACCACTCAATTTATCAAACCCCTGTAACATTGTAACATTGCTTAGTTAAGGACACCAATAATTAGAAGTGTTTTTAGAAATTAGAAGTAAAAAAAGGTAGGGGTGAGTGAAAAACCGAAAAGACCGAATAAACCGAAAACCGAACCGAACCGAAAATAACCGAACCAAACTAATAACCGAACCGAATTTGCTAAAACCGAACCGAACCGAACTACTAATTCGGTTCTCGGGTTGGATATGGGTTTGACAGTTTGAACCGAAAACCGAATTCATATAAATATATATATTTTTTATATATTTATATATATATTTATATATTTTTATGTATATTTATATATAAATAAATACTATTAAAAAGTTATTATAATATAATAAAACACATTTTATGCTTGAAATATATTTTTTTGCTAAATATCTACGTAATTATTAATTTTTTAATAAAACACTTTTTATGCTTGAAATATATCTTTTTGCTAAATATCTATGTAATTATTAAAAAAAAAATTAAATAGTGAAATTCAAGTTATTCGGGTCAACCCAAGAACCGAACCAAATTAGAATTCAACCGAACCAAACCGAAAACCGAATTTAAATTTGGTTCGGTTCAGTTCTCAAGTTGACCTAAAAAAAAATTAACCGAATTAACCGAACCGAACTAACCGAACAACCCGATAACCGAACCGATCAACGCCCTAAAAAAAGCCCATAAAAACCAAGCCCAAAAGGCCCATCAGATCAGAATATTCGGTTAACCTTTTCTCCATCATTCTGGAATAATCATCTCCACTGTATTTTTGATCACAAGTTGACTAATCAGTATTCACTTATTTTTGCCTAAACACCTTCTTCTCAAATAAGGTATGTTTCATTGGCTTTACTTAATCTAATTTCTAGTGTTTCATGTTTATAGTTTTATAAAACTTTCTAGCATGTTGAACTTAAATACTCTAATGTAATAACAATGATCTTGCTAAGCTTTATGTAGTTTACAGATTAAGTCTAACACAGGTCATATATCTAGACGATCATATCGTTTATGTCCTTTTCGTCCTGCTTTCTAAACTAACCATTTAAGCTCTAATCTTAGCAGTTTTAAGTATTTTGAAAAAGCATAGACTATAGTGTACCAAAGGATGGTGGAAGTGCAAGAGCCGCCTTTTAGGCCGAGAGAGAAGATCATTGAGAAGCAGAAATATTTCCAAAGCGTCCACAAACCAACGTATCTGAAAGGTCCAATGGACAAGATTACATCAGTTGCGATTCCTCTGGCATTGGCAGGTTCTTCGCTGTATCTAATTGTGAGTCCGCCGTACCTAGTGTTTTGAAATAATCTTTAACATCTAAAGCAATCCTAATTAACTCTTTGGATACTTTCACAGGGGCGTGGTATCTATAACATGTCTCATGGGATCGGAAAGAAGGAATAAGTATCTGTGTTTCTCTGATGAAGTCTCTTAAACTGTTATGAAGCTTGTCGTGTTTGTGTCTTATGGCTCAGGTTTATAAAACTTTAAGGAGATGTATGTATATTTATAAAGTACTTGTTTACTTGTTTGCTGTTATATGATAGAACAAGTTGTGTGCTATATATAAACTTGAAATTAAGTGGGGATTGCTTTTGCAAAATCTATACTAGATTACCAGACCGATTACCAGACCACAGATAGGATTCACAGATACAGACATCAATAACAGAAGACTGAATCTACTTTTATCACAAATTAGATACAATGCGATATTCGGATGTACCATATGCTTACTAGACTTTCGTGTATTACATCATGTACACTATACATACAATAATGTACTATATTTATTTATGTGTGGCAACAAAGAGATTATACCTGAAGCTCCTCATCTCTACAAAATCTGCGAAACAACATTATACTCCCTTTGCTAATACATGTCGTTCACCAAATGCTCACCTTCTGATATCTTTAAACCCATACTCCCAATATCATATGTTTTAGGAATATCTGGCGGTGTTGCACAGCGTATCAAAGCCCAATTCAGACCCTCAAAGAACGGATGTTGCTTGATCTCTGTAGCTCCTTTCACCGAACCTAACCTGTTCTCTGGCTGTTTTTGTAATAAACTTTTAATCAAATTTCGAGCATGAGAACTCACTATTGGAATACTAGGAAATGTGACAGCCTGAGATACAACATTCGCCAATGTATCATCATCTATTGTTCCTTTAAAAGGCGTCCTTCCATATAGGAGCTCGTATAACAAAATCCCGAATGTCCACCAATCGACTGGACTCCCATGTCCGTCACCTTTTATAATCTCGGGAGCCAAGTATTCATGTGTCCCAACAAAGGAATTGGACCGAGCACCAGTAGGCTCCACTAATAGTTGTGGCACTATTTCAGATTTTAGCTTCGGTGCAGCCAGAACTTTTGGAGTGAAACAGGGGACTTGCCAGGATGGTTGGAGACAAAATGGGTTTATACAACTGGATTCAGGGTCTTTGGGACGGTCAATGTTTGGTGAGGATGGTTGAAGCAGTGTTGGATTAGGATCACATCTTAGTGACAAATCAAAATCCGTTAGCATGATATGACCATCTTCACGTACCAATATGTTCTCTGGTTTCAAGTCGCGATATACTACACCAAGCATGTGCAAGTACTCCAGAGCAAGAAGGATTTCCACAGCATAAAACCTGCATTTAGAACAATAAAAATCATTTAAAAAAAAAAACGATTATCTTTTTATTCCTAAAGATATATAGAAATTCCTACCTAACTGCGTGTTCAGAAAAGCATTTGTTGGACTGTTTTTGTCTCAGAACATGCAAATCGCCACCCGGGCAATATTCAATAACCAAACACGAGTACTTATCAGTTGTAAATTGTGAATATAACGTAGGAAGAAACGGGTGATCAAGCAATTGCAATATTTCCCGTTCCGTTTGAGCCCTAACAGCTTTTTTCCTAAGACACAGTAACTCGTTATCCAGAATTTTCAAAGCAAAGAAACAATCCGACCCGATAAGCTCAGCAAGATAAACAGTTCCTATATCTCCTCCTCCAATTTTCTTAATCAGCTTAAAGTTTCGTATATTTAGACTTCCGTGTTGCTTCTGAGCACAATGAACAGCTTCCCATCTTGCATCTTTTGACATGTGGGGCCGACACCAACCTTTGCTAACACCACTGTCACAGCTGAAGCTTGTACTACTGCTGCATTCACCGGCACTACTTTTTGAACTCTGAGATAATTCACCTTTATCTCGTGATCTTGATTTTTCATCAGATTTATGAACCCCCGTCTCAGATATCTTTTCAGCTTCTGTTACTAGATCTCGTGCAGGTTTACTGGTGGCAGAATTTGAAGCTAATTTGTTTTTCTTCCTAACAAGATTCTTAATCAGTTTCGGTTGCTGATCCTTTATTTGTGTGACGGTTTCATTGGATTCGTCGACCGCCGGAAGTTTCTTTTTTGAACGAGCGGATAAAGAAGAAAGCTTCAGTTTTAAGTTTCGGGTCGGTCCCGATTCCGTCACAGAAGTGCTACTAATATTATCACTAGATTCATCTCCAGCAGCTACCTGTGACCTTCTAACAGGTCCCACTTCTAAGCCGACTGAAACCCGTGTTGGCTTCAAATCTTTTGATAACCGCTTCATAGCTGCCATCTCAGATGCCTGAGATATGGTTAATCCTCTTAACGCCTGTTTCAAATTAACGGGCTGCGAAGTTCCAATCTCCGGACTGATTCTCATTGGTTGTTTCATTGATTTCTTCTGTTTATCTCTAAAAGCTTTTGGCAAACCATTTGTCTTGGCGGAAATCCTAACCGACTCAAAAAGACGGTTAATGTCATCCTCTACATATAACCTTTTTTGAGGCATACTACTAGATTGTAGATGTGAACCTTCTTCTAACTCAACAATTTCGTTAGTACCATAAAAATCCCCCATGTTTATAAACGTGCTATAATACGTAGAACAGCAAGGAAATCACATAAGCCTTATTAGCCATCCACAAGACTACGTCTAAGCATCGTGTATCTAAGAAATAATACCCCTGTCCCCCCTGCAATATACAAGTTACGTATTGTGTCACTACAAACTTATCTCAATTATCATATAAAACAATATACACACACCGATATGCTAGATAATCCATAGCGATAAACAACACTAAGGATAGGAATAATCATACTTGAATAAAAAAAATGCCATAAAGATCCAAAATCTGCGATTATGCAGAATGGGTGAGTTGGCCTTATATGTATAAAATACAATACAAACAATTATATTCAACAAGCCTTTGTTTTTTGGCGATTTAAAATTTGGAAAATCCGTGGTCCTGCTTAATTACATAAATCCGAGAAGAAACAGAAACCGGACCACAAAGAATGAAAAACCTTAACTCCAAACTACACATTGGTTGAGTTCATAATCCAATTAAATAACAGTATTAAAAAATCAAATTGTATCAAGTATAGTTTAACAACAATTAACAAAAGCATATTTTATTCCTCAAAAGGATCAAGTTAACTTGTAATCTAAGTAACTAATCTAACTTAAGCCTGACAAATTTCAACATATTATTTTAACTTTGGTATAATACTACTGTAATAGTCTAATACTAATGTAACCCACAACAAAATATAAGTATATCTGTAACATATAATAATGATTGGAATAAGGAAAAATAGTAAAGGTACCTGAAGAAGTGAAAATTGGGGTTGAAGAAAAGCAAGCTAGGGCTGAAATGAAATGAAATTGAAGGGTTTTTTTTTATAAAAATTAAGAAAGGAAAAAAGGCGTTAGGGGATGAGGGAGGAGTGTGAAATTAAATGGTGTATTGGTTAAAAAATTCACGAGAAGTATGACTGTTTTTTCCCTCCTTCCAGTTCCAACAATTCCACTTTGGCGGATGACATAAATGTTCTTCTTGGTTTGGTTTTGTTTTCCTATGTTCTTTCCACGTTTACTTTTCCTAAGATTTTCTTTTCTGGCGGATAATAATAAGTTTGTTTGTTTTCTAGCTTTTTTTTTTTTCTTCTTTTATCATCTTGTACTGTTTTTGCAACATTGACTATACAACTTGTGTACGTGTTCTTTTTCTTACTACAAGTTTGTTTTTTTTTTCCCTCTTCTGATGAGAGTATTTCGTTGGTTTCATTTAAGTTTTAAACTAGTGGAAATTTTGTACTAATGTATTGATATAAGGGCACCCACAATGGGTTTAGGTGGCAAAATGCAATAACTTTTTTTATGAGTATAATACATTGTAGAAGTACCAATTCATTAAGTCATTGAAATAGAGTATGTCTCTAAACAAACATCTATTATACTATGATATTTGGGCCATTTCATATATATTTGTCCACTAGCACCTATTTTTCAAATATTTAATTGTATTAGTTTGAGAATTATACGTGTTACCAAGTTCAATTGATTGTTAAGATTTTATATGCAAGAGTTCAAAATGATGATGTGACAATATATTGAACCTTCAAATACTCCGTAGATTGGAGATGCTCTAATCATGTCACCTGTACATAAGTGCATAAACTTCACTTTCTAGTGATTTTGGTGTGACACAAAACTTTAGTTGATAGATAATGAGTTGACATGGAATGGTTTCTCATGAATTACTACTTACTCTAAAGGGTAAATTACCCCGTCGTCCCTCAACTACACTGCGTTTTCACGTTTGGTCCCTCATTTCGTTTTGGTGGCGAACGGGGTATCTGAACTTAACCAAAGGTGCGCAATTGGTCCTAGAGCCCCGTTATGGCTAACAAGAGTTAACTTGCATGGTTAGATGATGTGGCATGACTGGTTTTTTGGTCTTTTCACCACATTCTTCTTCGCACGTTTGGTCCCTAACACCTTTTTGTTATACTGTAGTGATCCTTCGCATGTTTGGTCCCTAACACATTTTGTATGGTTGTTGTTCACTAACATGTTTGGTCCCTAACACCTTACACAAATATCCGACCGTTGTTCCATAAAAAAAACCATGTAAAACATAGATATTCCCAAAAACAAATACAGAGCAACAATGGTGGTCTGCACATGTGGTAAACCAGTTTTTGTCAAGACTTCCTGGACAAACAGGAATCCAGGTCGTCATTTCTTTGGTTGTCCAACAATGGTAAGTTTGGTTATTGGTGAAATGTATACCCAGTTTACACAATGTGTTATTTATTTACAAAATGTGTTGTTTATTTTCACATTTTGTTGTTTCAGGGCTCAAACTGTCCTTTTCTGGGATGGTTCAATCCTCCAATGTGCCCAAGGTCATTAATGATTATCCCTGGTTTGTTGAGGAGGATTAATGCTCTTCAAGGTGTTGTTGAAGAATGATGAGTGTGTAAATACTCATCATTTTTTGTCAAATCTGAACTGCAAAACATTTAAAAACACTCAGAAATGCATCAAAATACTGAAAATATCCCAAAATTGTATTTTATATGTTTCAGATGCAAAATGTTTAAAATCGGATGAAAAACGAGCTAAGTTTGCATAATTGGCAGTTTCAGTCCCTCAACTTTCAAATCTTGACAAAATCAGTCCCTGAGCATTTGTTTTGAAATAAAAGTCAACCCATGTCCTTTCAAAATTAAAATTTATCAAAAATGATCCTTGGGTAAAAAGTTTGGAGAATTTACAAGTTTGGTCCTTCAAGTTTCAAAATTGGCCAAAATAGTCCTTGGAAGTTTAAAAATGGAAAATTATCTTTTATGGTCCTTGTACTAATGAAACTTGGCAAGATTGACCTTTGGAACAACTTTGAAAAATTGGCAATTGGTCCTCAAGTTTGGTGAATTGCAATTTTGGTCCTTGTTATTTATAAAACAAACCAAACCTTTGGACCATGAACCTTGACCCTTGCTTGAGCCTTGAACCCCTGCCAATATACCACTTGACCCCCTGCCAATATACCACTGACCCCCAACTTGAACCCCATCCCCTATTAATAACCCTCGGTCAAAAATAGTCAATCCCCGCCCAAACCTTTTCCCTCCTTTTTCCTTTCTTCTTCACCCACTCTCTGCAAAACCAGACACCACTCACTCCAGCTCAATCCCACCACCCTTATCACTCACCCCAACAACAATCCAAGAAGCATAAATGTTTCTCCTTCCTTGCACTCAAAACCCCCTCCCCCCCCATTGCTATATTCCATTTTGGGCGCCAAAACTCATCAATGGCCAAAATAAGTCAAGTGATCAATGGTCCAGATAGAGGTGGAAATGCTCAGAGGAGAGAGGGGAAGACTTTTGATGATAAATAGAGGAAGAAGAGAGAGTGAAAAGGGTAGTCTTTAGTTTTTAATTTTCTTGTATGTCGTTTTTACTGTTAATGTCTTAATTAATATCTTAAATTGTAATCTTCAGTTCCTATGTATTGAATTTAAGCTTTTTAGTCACTTGTAACTCAATTCAGTATCAATTAAAAAGTTTGATTCAAGCTTCATGTTTTTAAATTTTCTTTTATTAATTCAGTTTACATATTCTTAAACTCAAGCTTCAATTGGCTTATTTCTATTTCAAATAGGCTTACTTAAGCTACTGATAGCTTTTAGTAAGCTATTACTAAGGTCAAGCAAAATTTTTCACTTGGTCAAAAAAAGTCAACTGGAGCTTAATCTGGAAATGGTTATGACATTGGGTGTTGCAGAGCTTGATTTGGGTTGAATTTGGTTAAAAGTAGGGTAGTTTGGTTCTGGTTTAAGCTGCAAATAATCTGGATCACTTGTGAGTTTTTGTTTCTTTCTCTATAAACTGTTATAGGCTGCATAAAGTGCTTGTGTTTGAATCTGTGGTTGTTAATAATTTAGATCTGTTTATTTAGTTTTCATTAGACTAATTTGATTCAGTTTAGGTGTTTGTCTCAGCTAGTTCAGTAGTTAGAGTGGTTTAAATTGCAAATTGGTTTCTAAACTAGTGTTTGGATCATAGTAGTGAATCTGAGTTTAAGATTCAAGCAGAGGTCAAGTTAGGTTGCATTATCTTTATTTAGCATCATTAAGCAAAGTTCTGTCATAAATTTGCACCTTAGAACCATAAAAGTCAAAATCAACTTAAAACTGTCCTATTTTCATATATGTTGGAAATTTGAAGATCAAAAGCTTGATCTGTGTTTAGATAATGTTAGAGTAACTTGATTTAACTTTGTTTTAGCTTAAAACATCTCAATCAGTTCATAAATTGGATTCAAATCTCAGTTTAGTCAAAGTTTCATCTCAACCTCAAAAAGTCAAAAGTTGTTCAAGTCAGATTTTCACCAAGGTTTGAGGAATTTTCATTGATTCATTATTGGATCAATTCAAGTGAAATTTTGGACTTAACAAGTTCAGTTGGTCAAGAGTGGAAATCTGATTTTTGTAGAATTTTTGTAATTTTTTATAAGCTTCAAATCAGCTTGTCAATTAAGTCAAAAGTGCCCTGTGCACTGGTCACTGTGGTGTGACAGGAACTTGCAGAGTTTTTCACAAGCTCATAAGAGCTTGTGAGTAGCTGAGTTTTGGTTTACAAGTCCCTTGCTAGGTCTAGTTTGGATTGCTTAAACTGGCTTTAGGTTTCTTGCTTATCCAGTAGCTTATTTTTAGGCTGCAAGTTAATAGGTAAAGCTTGTTTTGGCTTTTAAGTACAATTCACACCAAATGCTTGTTTCTTGCTTTCCAGAGGTTGAGAGTGGTTAACTTAGGTTGCTTTCTAGTAGTTTTAACATAAGTTAGGTCCTGTGATCACTTGATTCTCTGTGGCAGTCTTTAGCTTTTTACAAGTGCTTATTTATAAGCACATTTCACTACAGCTTCATAATCTTGCACACTATTATATGTTTTCATAGATTTAGAATAATATTTTAGACTTTTCCTGAATTTTTCAAAAATTTTCATCACTGTTTGCTATTTTTCCCAATTTAAAACAGTTTTTAGGACTTTTTAATTAACCTTTATTGCAATTAAATCAGAAAATCTTCAAAAAAATAAGTTTTCAATTTTCATAGATTAAGATAAATATAAAAAGCCAAAAAAATATTTTTCTAGATTTTTCCTAGTTTAAATAGTAATTTTTAGCAATTTAATTAGTTTTAAATAGTTTTTTAAATCATATAAATTAGAATAAATCAGAAAATACAAAATTAGTTTTGAAAATTCTCTTTAGTTATTTTAGATTTTTGAAAAATAGTTTCACAATTTTCCACTTTATTTTCATATTTTTTAGTATTTTAATTTAGTTTTAAAGTTTAAAATTAGTTTTTAATTTATATTTATAAAAGAAAAATCAAGAAAATCCAAATTTAAAAATAGTGATAGCGTTTATTTAATATAATTTATCTTTTTAATTTTCTTTCATTTTTCCTTTGTCATCTAGAATTATCATTCCTCTTTTCCTGTTCATTATCACCCGATCACTACGCGTTTGGCTATTCAGTCGCACAGCTCGTTGGGACTTAACGACCCGGGGAAACACTATGCTCTCCTGGTTAATTGCATTCTGTTCTCAAATGATTGACTCTTGTTGACCATTCCTGGTTAATTTGGGTTGACCGTTTGGGACCGAATCAAATTTTGGCGCCGCTGCCGGGGAGCTGTGCTAATAATCTTACGTTTAGCAGATTAGTGATTTGAATATTCACTCTTTGTTCATACCATCTATATATATTTATATTTTCTTATAAAAATCCAAAAATCCAAAAACATCTTAAAACATATAAAACACAAAAATATTTTTCTTTTGTTTCTACATATATATAAAACCATAAAACCCAAAAAGATTCTTCTTTCCCCATTTTCATAATTCTCTTGTTTCCTCAAGTTACGTCTAGTGCATGCGCACTCGTTCTTCTAGATCATTGAGTCCTTTTCGTGATCTAGCAGAAATTCCTAGAAGACGTTCTCATAGACGTGCTGCCCAAATAGTCGAACCCGAGATTCGTACTATTCCAAACAACAATATGGCAGACGAACGAACTATGGCGGAAATGCTCCAGGCACCCACCGAGGGTTATGGAGATGCCATCGTTTTACCGGTAATCAATTCTGATCACTTCGAATTAAAGACACATTTGATCCAACTTGTGTCTACGAATCAATTCCACGGGTTTGATCGAGAAGACCCGTATGCACACATCCGTTGGTTTAACAAGTTGACCTCAACGATCAATTTCAAAGATGTACCACAAAAAGTGATCAAGTTGATGCTATTTCCATTCTCACTTGAGGGGGCAGCCCGAATTTGGCTGGAAAAAGAACCCCCTCGATCCATCGAAACTTGGGAGCATCTTGTTCAAAAGTTTGTCAATTATTTCTTTCCTCCATCAAAGACGACTAATCTTAAAAATGAAATTTCTGGATTTCGTCAAAATTTCGATGAAAACTTTGGAGAGGCATGGGAGAGATTCAAAGATCTTCTCAGGAAATGCCCCCATCATGAATTCACGGAGCTTCAACAAGTTAATATCTTTTATAATGGGTTGAACGGTAACGATCAAGATTCTTTGAACGCAGCCGCCGGTGGCAATATCTTGAATCGTAAGCCTAAAGATGTGATTGAGATTTGCGAGATAAAATCAAAAGTTCCTATTTCTCGCAACAAAGTCAATATTCCGAACACTCCTGCTTCTTCATCCGGTAACTCTTCCGAGTTAGCCGCTCCGTTAGCCGCTCTAACGGACGTCATCCGTTGTATGATGAAAGAGGTAAAGGAAATCAAAAGCGAAATTCATAAGCCGGAACCAATCAAAGCCGTGAACAAGGTGTGTGAAACTTGTAGTGGTCCACACGCGTATTATGATTGTCAAGCAACCGATGCTTCTTTTTACCAAGCTCCCGTAGCTTCTGTAAACCACAATCAATACCGACCACAAGCTGATCCTCACTACCGTGCACCTAGCGGTATGACACCACCTGGTTTTCCTCCTGTGCAAAACCATGGCAATCAAAATCGCTTTGTTCCGAATCAAGGACAAAACTTCAATAACTCTCAAAATTTCAATCAAAACTGGAACAATTTCAACCAACCATATCAAGCTCCAAATCAGCAAAGTTATCAACAACCTTCTCAAGCTCCCCTACCAAATGACTTCATGAAAATTACTGAGTCAAGCATACGTTCAATGCAAACTCAGATCAATAACATGAGAGTTGAGCTAAAAAGGAAATTGATACCACAATGTCTCGGCAGACAAATGAGTTGAAGAATATGATGAGCAGTTTCATGAACATGAATATGAACAAAGCTTCGTCATCTTCTGGAGGACTCCCAACCAATACAGTTCCAAATCCAAATGCCGAGTTGAAAGCCGTCACCACTCGTAGTGGTAAGACGCACAATGGACCTTCGACTCCAATGCCTCATCCACCAGGAGCAATGAGTCAAGTTACCAAGGATACAACGGACAAGGTGCAATTCTCAAGCCCACGAAGTACCGCACACGTCCCACCTTCGGTAGTCCAAGCTTTAATTCCGGAACCCGAAGTTCCGAAGACAAATTCTGAGCCAGAAATGACTTCCGTCCCGGCTCAAAAGTCTAGTCAGCTTCCTTACCCATCAAGATTGCATGATGAGAAGCTCAAAGACAAAACCAAAGAGCAAATGGAAAAATTTTTCCAAATTTTCAATGAACTGCACTTTGATATAAGCTTCGTTGATGCTATCGTTCTAATGCCCAAATTTGCATCCACGCTTAAAGGCTTACTGATCAACAAAGATAAGTTATCTGAGATGGCTAAAACCCTTCTCAATGAGCAATGCTCATCGGTCCTTCTCAAGAAGCTTCCCAAAAAGCTTGAAGACCCCGGCAGGTTTTTAATCCCGTGTGATTTCTTGGGGATGGTTCAATGCTCCGCCTTGGCCGATCTTGGCGTAAGCATTAACCTCATGCCACTCTCAATATGGAAGAAACAGTCTCTTCCTAAACTTACATTTACTTGTATGACACTCGAGCTAGCGGACCGTACCATAACTCGTCCACTTGGGATAGCCGAGGATGTCGTGATGAAAGTAGGAAAGTTTCACTTTCCTAATGACTTTGTTGTAGTAGACTTTGATGCAGATCCTAGAGTTCCCCTCATCTTAGGGAGAGCTTTCTTGAGAACGAGTCGTGCTCTAATTGATGTATTTGCTGAAGAGTTGACCATACGGGTTGACAACGAAGAACTCACGTTTAATATCAACCAAAACTCCAAACCTCTATCCAAACATAGTGTTGCCACAATTGATCAAAAATCTGAAAGAATCAATGCAACACTCTCAAATTTCACGGTTAAGAGGAGTCACCAAAAACGTGCTGAGCTAAAAGCTTTGAAAATCTACCCTGGTTCAAACAAATGGTTTGAAAGTTGTACCAAGGAAGTCAAGAGTGTTCTTGATGATGATGATCTAGAATCGGAGACTTTATCGGAAGTGGTGGAAATTGCTAGCTCTAAGAGCACACCACCTGTCCCACCTCCAGAATCGGTTTATCGTATCGAGTTTGTTAACTCTGTGGATGAAACCAAACTCTCTTCAGTTTCATCTGGATTGGATGATGATGTTTGTAATCCAATGGGAGACATTCTTCCCATTGAAGAATTGCTCAGAAATGATCCATCATCTCCTAGTCTTATTATTTCCGACTCTTCCATCCCTTCTCTCACTCCGTTTGAGGAAAGTGACTTCATCTTGGAAGAAATTGAAGCATACTTGTCTAGTGATTCGGTTTCATGGGAAATTGATCACGCTCCAATTGACATCGAGGGAGATATTCTTCTCATTGAGAAGTTGCTTAATGATGATCCATCATCACTCTCTCCCGTCGAGCTTCATAACAAGGAAGTCAAGTCAGTTGAGAAAACTGAAGAATTTCCTGAGGTTGAACTTAAGGACTTACCACCTCATCTCGAGTATGCATTTCTTGAGGGTGATGATAAATTACCCGTCATTATTGCTCAAGATTTGAGTAAAGATGAAAAGACGGCTCTCATAAAGGTCTTGAAGTCACACAAGCAAGCAATTGCTTGGAAACTCTCCGACATTAAGGGTATCAACCCTGAGTTTTGTACTCACAAAATCTTGATGGAGGATGACTTCAAGCCAGCAGTCCAACATCAGAGAAGGGTGAATCCTAAGATTCATGATGTTATTAAACAAGAGGTTCTCAAACTTCTTGATGCAGGATTAATTTACCCGATCTCTGATAGTCCTTGGGTGAGCCCAATTCACTGTGTTCCTAAAAAGGGTGGCATAACTGTTGTCACAAATGAAGAAAACGAGTTAATTCCAACTCGATTGGTTACGGGATGGCGTGTTTGCATTGACTATCGTAAGTTGAATGACGCCACCCGAAAAGACCATTTTCCTCTACCCTTCATGGACCAAATGCTTGAGAGATTAGCAGGGAACGAATACTATTGTTTCCTTGATGGTTTCTTGGGTTATTTTCAGATCCCCATTGATCCACAGGATCAAGAAAAGACCACATTCACCTGCCCATACGGAACTTTTGCCTACAGACGTATGCCTTTTGGCCTATGTAATGCACCTGGCACGTTCCAACGATGTATGATGGCCATTTTCCACGACATGATCGGGGAAACAATGGAGGTGTTTATGGATGACTTCTCGGTCATTGGGGACTCATTTCAAACATTTCTCTCCCATTTAGAAAAAATGCTCAAACGGTGTGAAGACACCAATCTTTGTCTAAATTGGGAGAAGAGCCACTTTATGGTCAAAGAAGGCATAGTCCTTGGCCATAAGATTTCAAAAAACGGGATTGAGGTTGATAGAGCAAAAGTCGATGTTATTGCTAAATTGCCTCATCCTACTACCGTCAAAGGTATTAGGAGTTTTTTAGGTCATGCCGGTTTTTATCGCAGGTTCATACAAGATTTTTCTAAAATCGCCCGGCCTATGACCCATCTTCTTGAAAAAGATGCTCCTTTTATCTTCTCACCTGAGTGCATCGAAGCTTTTGAAACATTAAAGAAAAAGCTTACTGAAGCACCCATTCTTGTTGCCCCCGACTGGGATTTACCCTTTGAGCTCATGTGCGATGCAAGTGATTTTGCTATCGGTGCAGTCCTAGGGCAACGCAGAAACAAGCATGTTCAGCCTATCTACTACGCGAGTAAGACTATGACTGAAGCTCAAACCCATTACACCACTACAGAAAAAGAATTATTAGCTGTGGTGTATGCGTTTGAAAAGTTTCGGCCGTACCTAATCTTGACCAAATGCGTGGTGTATACGGATCACTCGGCTCTCAAATATCTCTTTGCAAAACAAGATGCAAAGCCGAGATTGCTTCGTTGGGTTCTCCTCCTGCAAGAATTTGATATCATTATACGTGATAAAAAAGGAGCTGAGAACCTGGCTGCTGATCATCTGTCCCGATTAGAAAACCCACACCAAGATGTGTTCGAGAAAAAGGAAATAAACGAAACATTTCCTCTCGAAACACTCAATGTGGTTTCTTTTCGTGGAGACTCTTCTACCCCATGGTTTGCTGACTTTGCAAATTACCATGCGGGTAACTTTGTGGTGAAAGGGATGTCGTCCCAACAGAAAAACAAATTCTTTAAAGATGTAAAACATTACTTCTAGGACGACCCCTACTTGTTCAAAATTTGCGCGGATCAAGTCATCAGGCGATGTGTGTACGGTCAGGAAGCCAATGACATTCTCAAGGCTTGCCATTCTGGACCTATTGGGGGACATCATAGCCCCAACTACACTGCCAAGAAGGTGTTTGATTCCGGATTTTATTGGCCCACGATTTACAAGGATGCCCACGAATTTGTCAAAACCTGTGACGCTTGTCAACGTCACGGAAATATCTCACAAAGGAATGAAATGCCGCAAAACGCCATTCAAGTGTGTGAGATTTTTGACATCTGGGGCATTGACTTTATGGGGCCATTTCCTTCATCTCGAGGAAATAAATACATACTCGTGGCCGTTGACTATTTGTCAAAATGGGTTGAAGCGAAAGCTTTGCCTACCAACGATGCCCGAGTTGTTGTGAAATTCTTAAAATCACTTTTTGCTAGGTTTGGAACTCCACGAGCTATAATCAGTGATCGTGGTACGCATTTCTGCAATGACCAGTTTGATAAAGTCATGCAAAAGTATTGTGTAACTCACCGTTTCTCTACTGCGTACCACCCCCAAACAAGTGGGCAAGTGGAAGTTTCCAACCGAGGGATTAAAAGAATTCTGGAAAGGACAGTAGGCGAAAACCGTGCCTCTTGGTCGGATAAGCTAGATGACGCACTCTGGGCCTTCCGTACAGCTTATAAAACACCCATCGGATGTACTCCATACAAGCTAGTGTACAGAAAGGCGTATCATCTGCCAGTTGAGCTTGAGCACAAAGCATACTGGGCATTGAAACATGCCAACTTTGATATTCAGACAGCTGGTGATCACCGGAAAGTTCAAATGAATGAATTAAATGAACTCCGTGATCAAGCATACGAGAACTCTTTGATCTACAAAGAAAAGACAAAGAAGATTCATGACTCCAAAATCAAGAACCGCGTTTTCAACGTCGGTGATCGAGTCCTTCTTTTCAATTCAAGATTGGAGATTTTCTCAGGAAAACTAAAATCCCGCTGGTCTGGACCATTCACCATCACTAAAGTATTTCCTTATGGAACCATTGAGTTATCTCAACCCGATGGTCCAAATTTTAAAGTGAATGGTCATCGATTGAAGCACTATTTTGGAGAGGACATTCCTCCTGTGGTTGTCCCAGATCTACAAACTTTCCCCATGAACCAATGAATGCGGGGATCGAGTCAAGCTAGCGACTCGGGAATCAAAAACAGTAGCACACTATATGGGTTTTCACCCGTATTTCTGACTTCTTTCTACTTTCTACCACCCTAGTGTGGGGGAGTTGCCCCCCGCTGTTGTATATAAGTTTGGTTTAAAAAAAAAAAAAAAAAAAAAAAAAAAAACATTTTCTCAAATAATGGCCGTAGTATTTCCCTTTTACGTTCTATGTTTCGGCATAACCGCCGGTACTTTGAATATTGAGGGCAATATTCATTTCTAGTGTGGGGGGAATTCTCACGAATTTTATCATGTAATTATACCACCCAATTCCCCCATTTTTGGCAAAAAAAAAAAAAAAAAAAAAAATTTGGAGTAAGTGTTTTGCACTTACTCAGCTTATGGTTATCAGTCCGCCATGTCTAATAAACAAAAGGATTGGCTAATCCAGGAGCAAACGGCTCTTGGTAAAGATTTCTCAAATCCGTTGACGGCTTGCAATTTGCCCAAAATTGTATGGTGTTCAGCTCACCATATCTTTAATTAGTGAAAAGTTGGCTAGCCCGCAAGTTTATGACTTGTGGTAAAGGCAGTTGGAAATCCATAATTGGTAATCGACTCACCAAAGATAGTATATACTATCTAAGAGTTGGCTAGTCCAGAAGCAAACGGCTTCTGGTAAAGACAAATCAAAACCGTTGAAAGCTGGTGATTTGCTCAAAATCATTTGGTTATCATTGTACCAAGGTTCTTACTTGAACTGAAACAATTGGATACTCCAGAAGTAATGGATTTTGGTAAAGAGATTCAAATCCATTAAGTTTTCTCAAAAGATTGCTAGGGACTAGCAATAGTTTAGTGTGGGGGATTGATGAGTGTGTAAATACTCATTATTTTTGGTCAAATCTGAACTGCAAAACATTTAAAAACACTCAGAAATGCATCAAAATACTAAAAATATCCCAAAATTGTATTTTATATGTTTCAGATGCAAAATGTTTAAAATCAGATGAAAAACGAGCTAAGTTTGCATAATTGGCAGTTTCAGTCCCTCAACTTTCAAATCTTGACAAAATCAGTCCCTGAGCATTTGTTTTGAAATAAAAGTCAACCCAAGTCCTTTCAAAATCAAAATTTATCAAAAATGATCCTTGGGTAAAAAGTTTGGAGAATTTACAAGTTTGGTCCTTCAAGTTTCAAAATTGGCAAAAATAGTCCTTGGAAGTTTAAAAATGGAAAATTATCTTTTATGGTCCTTGTACTAATGAAACTTGGCAAGATTGACTCTTGGAACAACTTTGAAAAATTGGCAGAATTGGTCCCTCATGTTTGGTGAATTGCAATTTTGATCCTTGTGTTATTTATAAACAAACCAAACCTTTGGACCATGAACCTTGACCCTTGCTTGAGCCTTGAACCCCTGCCAATATACCACTTGACCCCCCAACTTGAACCCCATCCCCTATTAATAACCCTCGGTCAAAAATAGTCAATCCCCGCCCAAACCTTTTCCCTCCTTTTTCCTTTCTTCTTCACCCACTCTCTGCAAAACCCAGACACCCCTCACCTCCAGCTCATATCCCACCACCCTTATCACTCCACCTCAACAACAATCCAAGAAGCATTAAATGTTTCTCCTTCCTTGCACTCAACCCCCCCCCCCCCAGTTGCTATATCCATTTTGGCGCCAAAACTCATCAATGGCCAAAAATAAGTCAAGTGATCCAATGGTCCAGAATAGAGGTGGGAAATGCTCAGAGGAGAGAGGGGAAGACTTTTGATGATAAATAGAGGAAGAAGAGAGAGTGAAAAGGGTAGTCTTTAGTTTTTAATTTTCTTGTATGTCGTTTTTACTGTTAATGTCTTAATTAATCTCTTAAATTGTAATCTTCAGTTCCTATGTATTGAATTTAAGCTTTTTAGTCACTTGTAACTCAATTCAGTATCAATTAAAAAGTTTGATTCAAGCTTCATGTTTTTAAATTTCCTTTTATTAATTCAGTTTACATATTCTTAAACTCAAGCTTCAATTGGCTTATTTCTATTTCAAATAGGCTTACTTAAGCTACTGATAGCTTTTAGTAAGCTTATTACTAAGGTTCAAGCAAAATTTTTCACTTGGTCAACAAAAGTCAACTGGAGCTTAATCTGGAAATGGTTATGACATTGGGTGTTGCAGAGCTTGATTTGGGTTGAATTTGGTTAAAAGTAGGGTAGTTTGGTTCTGGTTTAAGCTGCAAATAAGCTGGATCACTTGTGAGTTTTTGTTTCTTTCTCTATAAACTGTTATAGGCTGCATAAAGTGCTTGTGTTTGAATCTGTGGTTGTTAATAATTTAGATCTGTTTATTTAGTTGTCATTAGACTAATTTGATTCAGTTTAGGTGTTAGTCTCAGCTAGTTCAGTAGTTAGAGTGGTTTAAATTGCAAATTGGTTTCTAAACTAGTGTTTGGATCATAGTAGTGAATCTGAGTTTAAGATTCAAGCAGAGGTCAAGTTAGGTTGCATTATCTTTATTTAGCATCATTAAGCAAAGTTCTGTCATAAATTTGCACCTTAGAACCATAAAAGTCAAAATCAACTTAAAACTGTCCTATTTTCATATATGTTGGAAATTTGAAGATCAAAAGCTTGATCTGTGTTTAGATAATGTTAGAGTAACTTGATTTAACTTTGTTTTAGCTTAAAACATCTCAATCAGTTCATAAATTGGATTCAAATCTCAGTTTAGTCAAAGTTTCATCTCAACCTCAAAAAGTCAAAAGTTGTTCAAGTCAGTTTTTCACCAAGGTTTGAGGAATTTTCATTGATTCATTATTGGATCAATTCAAGTGAAATTTTGGACTTAACAAGTTCAGTTGGTCAAGAGTGGAAATCTGATTTTTGTATAATTTTTGTAATTTTTTATAAGCTTCAAATCAGCTTGTCAATTAAGTCAAAAGTGCCCTGTGCACTGGTCACTGTGGTGTGACAGAAACTTGCAGAGTTTTTCACAAGCTCATAAGAGCTTGTGAGTAGCTGAGTTTTGGTTTACAAGTCCCTTGCTAGGTCTAGTTTGGATTGCTTAAACTGGCTTTAGGTTTCTTGCTTATCCAGTAGCTTATTTTTAGGCTTCAAGTTAATAGGTAAAGCTTGTTTGGCTTTTAAGTACAATTCACACCAAATGCTTGTTTCTTGCTTTCCAGAGGTTGAGAGTGGTTAACTTAGGTTGCTTCCTAGTAGTTTTAACATAAGTTAGGTCCTGTGATCACTTGATTCTCTGTGGCAGTCTTTAGCTTTTTACAAGTGCTTATTTATAAGCACATTTCACTACAGCTTCATAATCTTGCACACTATTATATGTTTTCATAGATTTAGAATAATATTTTAGACTTTTCCTGAATTTTTCAAAAAATTTCATCACTGTTTGCTATTTTTCCCAATTTAAAACAGTTTTTAGGACTTTTTAATTAACCTTTATTGCAATTAAATCAGAAAATCTTCAAAAAAATAAGTTTTCAATTTTCATAGATTAAGATAAATATATAAAGCCAAAAAAAATATTTTTCTAGATTTTTCCTAGTTTAAATAGTAATTTTTAGCAATTTAATTAGTTTTAAATAGTTTTTAAATCATATAAATTAGAATATAAATCAGAAAAATACAAAATTAGTTTTGAAAATTCTCTTTAGTTATTTTAGATTTTTGAAAAATAGTTTCACAATTTTCCACTTTATTTTCATAATTTTTAGTATTTTAATTTAGTTTTAAAGTTTAAAATTAGTTTTTAATTTATATTTATAAAAGAAAAATCAAGAAAATCCAAATTTAAAAATAGTGATAGCGTTTATTTAATATAATTTATCTTTTTAATTTTCTTTTATTTTTCCTTTGTCATCTAGAATTATCATTCCTCTTTTCCTGTTCATTATCACCCGATCACTACGCGTTTGGCTATTCAGTAGCACAGCTCGTTGGGACTTAACGACCCGGGGAAACACTATGCTCTCCTGATTAATTGCATTCTGTTCTCAAATGATTGACTCTTGTTGACCATTCCTGGTTAATTTGGGTTGACCGTTTGGGACCGAATCAAAGAACTTGAAGAACAAAGGTCCAAGTATAAGAAGTATATCATCATCAGTTGGGTTTTGTTTGTGTTGTATGTTTTTTTACTACATGACTTTTCTTCATCCATCCACCATCAAGTCTCTTTTTGGGAGTAGTTGTTAGTTTGTGATGGAGGTGGATGGATGTTTTTAGTATTTTGGAGTAGATGATAGTTTTTGGGTTGTGAAATAGTCGTTTGTAATGGTTATCAATATGGGATAATCATCAATGAAAATGCTAGTTTGTAATAATGGCTAAATCGTAATGGTCTGTGATCAAGTGAATATGGCTTGTTATTGTTACTTATGTTGTTTGCTTGTTTAATGCATAATATGTTTGACTTAGGGCAGTCAACAAACCAAAAGGCTGTAGTTTGACTTAATAAAGTCAACAGTCCGATCCATTTTGATTAATTTGTTGTAAACGTTTGTGATTCGTACCCATTTTGGCCAAATTGTTGTTTGGAAATGTACCTCTGAAGTGTATGTTTGTTTTAATAAAAAGTCTTGACTTTTATTAAAGGGTAAATTGTTGAGCATGGTGTCATAAACTTTGTTTGGCAAAATTAAGTCAAACATTAAATGAGAATGTACATATGCAGTTCAGTTAGTGTCCAAGAGTATGGAATGTATGCATCAATTCATATCAGAAAATGAAAACTGTTTCATTGCAACTAATCCATTACCAATCAAAACAGATTATCATCGTTACAAGACATAAAGAGATAGGAGTTATATTATCATCATGAACTACCATCACTAACAGTTACAAGTCATTTTCAGCTTCAAGCTTTAAATATTGGCTTCAAGACTCAATACCCAAGTAGGATTATAAAATAGATCGTGAGATGATCAATTGCTTTCTGGGTCGTCTGTTATTTTTACAGGAGTGGAGCTGGAACCTTTTTGAGCTTGAAGCTTTAAATATTAGGCATAATCAGGATCAGGAGCACCAATGATATACTCAAAGATTGTAAGAGGGGAGCTTGAACCTTTTTGAGCTTGAAGCTTTAAATATTGGGCATAATCAAGATCAGGAGCACCAATGACATACTTAGAGCTTGTAGATTTGATTTATGCAAATAAGAAAAAGAGAGCATCAAAAACTAAAATATAGAGCTTCACAAACTGTCAAATGTTAACATAAAACAACCCAAAGACATATCAAAATAGAATTAATAATACCTTTTTTGTTTGTGGGCTTCATTGTGTGTGAAGTAAGGTTATAAGAATTTGAGGGTTTAAGAGAAATTAAGGTTACACGGTTGATTATGTGTGTTTGTGTGTGTGTTTCCTCATGTAACAACCCGCATTTTCAGGTTACTTTTCACTTTTTTTGAAAAGTTACTATTCACTTTCACTATTCATCCCATAAAATTTTTATTTTAGTTTACTATCATGACAAGATAATTGAAACTCGACAAGTCGTCCTGACGACGTACGTTGAATCCATACAGAACCGATTTCACAAAACCGTGTCTAAGAATTACTTTAGGGTTTAAACGTCATTCAGGCATCCCGATATGTCCATAAAACACTATAAACATTAGAAATATGTATTTCTACCATTTTACGACAATTTCACAAGTTTTGGAATTTTACGTTTTTCAGTTCTGCGTTTTACGCGAAATACGCGTTTTTGACCCGCGTTTCCAGCTTTAAACTACGTTTAAGCAACCCGATGAAACTTACCACTCATTTTATATTTTATTATGAAGTATAATGATGAATTTTATCATTCCTACAAGTTTCATATTTTTATGATACCCGGTTTTAAGTTTCGTGACTTTACGACTTACAGTTAGCGATTAACGGGACCAAAACTCACACCATAAAAGCAAGATAACATCAAAACGTCATCTAGTCATCCTAGATAAAACCATGTAAGGGATTCATGGCTAGTTAGAAGCCTTGTTGGCTTGAGATAAAGCCTTGATGAGTTTTGATCATTACATGTGTTATACTTCCTAGCCAAGCTTCCTTAAAGTCCAAGCTTAGCTTGCAAGCTAAGGTGATTCACCACTCTTGCACCTCCTCATGAGACTTCTCTAGGAAGCTAACCAAATTCACAAAGGCACATGGCATGTCTTAGTTAAATCTAGCACAAGATCACTACACATTGCAAACTTAATGTCTAAGTTTTGTCTAATCTTGCAACACATATTTTACTTAGTAAGTAAGAAAGATGAATCATGTGACTAGTAACCTCCTCAAGAGGCTATAAAAAGCCTCTTAATCTTCTCATTTAGACGCCACACACAAACATACTCTTCAATTTTCTCTCAACTTCTAGTATTGCTTCAAGTATTCAAGCTTCTAGTAAACAACATCAAATCTTTTGCAAGTTTAGGTGATTCTCTTGAGTTTAGATCTACTCAAGTCACCTAAGATCTCATCACAAGCCCTTCAAGAATAAAATATTGTAAAATAATTGCAAAGGTGTGGGAAATTTGCTCAATCAAAGTTCTAAGCCCTAGTTGCTATCCCTTTCATATTGAAGGCCAAAAGTTGTAAGGAAACTTATACTCATCACCCATACTATAGTTTCATAATCTCTATATAGTATATATGTTCTCTATATTGGATCATGATGTACAAGTTTATTAAAACAAGTCTAAAACTTATAACTTACATGTTAAATTTAAGATAAAACGTGTTAGAATCTTAGTTGTAGTAACTAGTTAAAATACTTGTAGTATATTGAGTTTTAACATCAAGCTATTGATTCTGAACATATATAAACTTAAAAATCAGTTATAATAAATAACAACGAGAATCTAGGATTTTGAATCACCCAAAATGAGTTCACGAGTCAAAAGATACGGCCAAAATAAATTAGCGAAACTAAAAACCCGAATCTGCCATTTTGCTTACTGCATGAAATCCGTTATTTTTAAAGGCACTTCTGGTCCGATTCATCAAAAAGTTAAAACACGAAAGTTGTCCGGAACGATGTATTACATCTATTGCGAATAAACTCGGCCTAAAAAGACCAAACGATAGCATTTTTCTGCCTCAAATTGTAAAACAGTTTTTAAGGTCAAAATTTGGTTTTCCATAAGTTAAAGAATATAGAAACCATGTTGTTATCAAGGATAATTACATACTAAGTTAACAAACTTCATTCAAATTATTTTTTCTAAGCTTAATAAACCTTCGGGATAGTGCTTTCACATATGAAACTATACTTGTAATAACCAACTTTACAATTTAGAAACTTGTAAACTTTTCTTTAAACACTTGTGAGATAAATTATGACAATACTTGTGATAACCATTATGATTTCCTAATCGTAACCAAACAACCTTGTAACTTGTGTTTTGTAAATCTTATGAATATTTTGACACTAATGATATGAAATCAAATAAGCAAACTATATGTTTCACCTACTAAGTACTACAACAATAGGGAACTTCACATGAGCGGCCTCTCAGGGGTTTTCGTACTGACGAGTTTGTTGGATTAACAATTTAACGTGTCATGGCTCCTCGTACGTTCACTACCTGACCTCTGGACTGTCATGGCCCGAACGGTAGTACGATATCTATAAACTATATACGTTTTCACAAACTAAACTGTTACTATAAGCAACAAACTATCAAAGACTACATCATGATCAATATAAGGACATATATAGGCTTGTTTATGTTTTCTTGGACATTATTCCAAACTTAAGTCGCAACATCCTATTTTAGTTTTGCACATAGAGGTTTCCCGGCTTATCCATCATATTCGTTAGAGTACTAATCATCATCAAACTCACGGTGAGTTCATAGCCCGAATTTCTATTACTTAATTGTTTTACAAACCCTTGGAGGGATTCATGCTATTTTTAAACTGAACACATTACTTTGAAACTCTATGCTATACCTGAATGTGTTATTTTCACTAAGTACCACTATTGCCAAACTTAAGTCCCTATTATCATGAACCATTAATCACTTGCGGGTGAACGCGAATAATGTGGATAGATCTATCGGGATTGACGAATCCCGTTTGTTTGACCTAGTCCGGTAAACAAACACACTCTATTTAAAGAACCATAGGTTTATTGGCAAATTACCTATTAGGGCCACTGTTTGACCAAGACCTGGCAAACTATTATATCAATTTCTATTGACAAGTTGTTAACGTTTTTGGTATCATGAGCTTAGTGCAATAATGTCTGTTTTGTTTTCAACTATGAGTGTGAGTCTATAGCTCACACTACGAATAATTGTGTTCAACTACTTTACTATAAACTCTATGAATTCACCAACCTTTGTGTTAACTGTTTTAAGCATGTGTCTCAGGTCCATAATGAACGAGGTTGGCATGGAGGAGCACGGATACTCAAGAAGGCTATAAATTTTATTATCATTCGAAAACCCATTTAATGTATTTTGTAAACTTGGAACCATTTGGGACCTGATTTTGTAAACTCTGATATTTATATTAATCGAATGATAAACCTTTTAAAACGACTCAATTAGAGTTCGTTTTCTATTGTTAAAAACTGTTGTGCCATGAAGTAACACCCAGTTTGAATTCCGCTGCGTATCACGAAATTGGGGGTGTTACATCTCAGTTGGGTGGGTATTTAATGGGGTGGGATTAGATGAGGTGGAAATGTGTTATATTGTATGTGTTAAAGTATAAGCAAACTGATGGAATCCAAACACATATAAACCCCTGCATCACCCAAGCAAGTTTGACTTGTAAAGTCTATAAATGGCATTCTCTCATTCTATTTATAGGTTGTTGTTGTTAGTGAGACTTGCAGTTTGACTTAGAAAGTCTTCTAACAATGTTATGTACAGACTTGCAGCCAGGCAAAGTGTTATAACAATGCTATATACAGACCACAGTCCATATCCATTTTTGCCTATTCTGAATTGACAACCATAGAATATATGAATATTTTGGTATATTCTGAGAGAATCAAACCAGCCTACTCCACTGCACATCATCATTGAATCCACTGCATACCATTCAACAAGCCAATTCCAAACACGATTTACCATCATCTCAGCAATTTTAAAACCATTTATTGTTGCAGTTTAGTGTTTGAACAATCTGAGACATTTTGATAGGAAATGCAGTCAATTCAATAGAGTTGTAGTTACAATGGGAATTGTAGGAGTGTTTGGCATAACACCTATGGCAGCTCATTCTTAGGAGTGTTTGACATATTACTTGTGAGAAGTTAATACTCCTTTACCCATGATAGCAGAGTTTGCGAACCTCCAAAGAAGTTTTACAATCCTCCTAGGCAGTGTATGTTGGAATCACTCCTAAACCTTATTCAAGTGTTAGTTACTCATATGTAATAGTTAGCTTATTATGGCCTTTATGTTTGTTATTAGCCTTAAGCTTATGTAGAAGGCCCATGAGCTTAGGCCCAAGCCCATAGGAGAAAGGGAAGGAGTAGGAGTGTTGCCCTAGCTCCTTGCCTATAAATACTATGTAATAACCCTCACTTGAGGGTTGGTTGTTCAAGTTATTTCTTTCACATACTCCTACGCGTAACCGTCTCATTATTATCGTGTGTGTGCGTTTGATTTCTTGTTCAATCGCCTCTCTATCTTTCTATTAAGCTTGTGTGGTAAACCTTGTGACCTATTAGTGGTATCAATCGCTAAATAGTTGGGTGAACACGTTTGTTTTTTTTGAAGTTTTTATTTCGGTCTTACGCGTAAAAGTAACGAGAGCTTTGGCTCGCTTAAAAACTCGATTTTTTCACTTTTCAATCCAAGATTCTTGTACTTTCAACGTTTTAAGGTGTTAAAATACGTGTTTTTGGCAAAAAGTTTCAAACTTTATGCGTGGATCGTGTTTTTTAAACTAGTTTTTATACGTGGGTATCGTTCTACGCATAACAGTTTTAAGAGCTTTGGATCATCAAGTTTCACACTTTTGTGTCTTTTGGTGTTATTGAAGCTATTTCATCACACAAAAACTGGTTTAGAAACATCTTTGGGCATTATCACTTTTACGAGTAAGTCTACACGTAAGAAAACCCTAATCTTACGCGTAACTTTATCCTTGGTTTGATCTTCGATTTCGTGGTTTACTCCGTGTTTTCTTGCTTGGATAAGCCTGAAAATACGTCGACTTTGGATATCTTTTGCATTGTGAAGTGTAAAAGATCACTTGGGATAAAACCCTAAAATTACGCATAAGCATAAAGCTTACGCGTGGAAATCCTACGCATAAGATTCATCTTACGCCTAAGCCAAGTCTTACGCATAAGATAATCCTACGCATAAGTTTCTACGCATATCTTTGTGTCTACGCGTAACTTTAGAGTCTTTTCCATACTTACGCGTAAGCTAAATCTACGCGTAACTCTTGATTGTTATGCGTAACTTTGGTGTTTTTACGCATAAGTGTTACTTGGCTATTGTGATTTCTACGCCTAAGGATACTTCATCAACAAAGGTTTATTCGACTACAAAGATCCATTTTTACCAACACAAGTTTTCAACATGTCACAACCACCATACTCTAACTATTTCCCTTACA
This sequence comes from Chrysanthemum makinoi, assembly GCA_910596185.1. Taxonomy (NCBI): domain Eukaryota; kingdom Viridiplantae; phylum Streptophyta; class Magnoliopsida; order Asterales; family Asteraceae; genus Chrysanthemum; species Chrysanthemum makinoi. The sequence goes on from OU343218.1 coordinate 157,410,918, forward strand.
CTTATTCTCAACGTCCACAACAACTTACTCCACAACATCAACAATGGAATCAACAACAAGCAATTTATCAACAACAATTTAATCAACAACATACTCCACAACTTGCTACAATTCCCCAACCTCAAATGGTTCAACCACCACCAAGTCTTCAAGTTCAACCGTACACAAATGACTTCAATCAACATCCATCAAGGAACACTATGAAGGAACCCACTTGGTTTGCAAAGATGTTTGAAGCTTTAAGCAGCCAACAATCCATTCATGAGGCTGGATCACTTGATAGACCTCCAATGCTCACTCCAGGAAACTACGATCAATGGGTGATAAGGTTCTTTAGGTTTTGTGATCTAAAGAAGCCACATGGAAAGTTCTTAAAGCAGGTTATCTTGGAAGGTCCATTTGAGATGCCTACTGTCATTGTACCCGGAGATCCAAATGCCATTCCACCAAGAGATGAACAAACAAACATTGCTACTATTGCAGACTTGAATCCTCAAGAACTTCTACACTATGAAGCAGATGAGCTTGCAATGGAATATATCCTCTTAGGATTACCAAACCCAATTCTTCGTAGTGTTGATGCTCAAAAGACTGCAAAGAAAATGTGGGATCATATTCGTCTTCTTATGGAAGGATCTGTACTCAATCAGGAAGATTTGGAATCCAAAATTTACTTGGCTTATGAACACTTCATGATTGAACCTGGAGAGACACTAGAGTCCTATCATCACCGATTTTCAGACATCATCAATGATTTGGATAAACACAACATCATCATGCCAAGAATTGCAGTGAATACTAAGTTCCTGAGTAGTCTTGGTCCTGAATGGGAGAAGTATGTCATTTTCCTCCGTCAAGCGAAAAACATGCATCAGTCTACATATGGATTATTATACGATTACTTGAAACCTCATGAAAAGGCAGTTGATAGGGAAAGGATTCTCCGTGCTCAAATTGCTCCACCGACACATCCGGAAAATCAACAACTTGCCTTATATGCTCAAAACAGTTATTCTCCTCAACCAGCAACTCAACCAACTGCTTCAATCACACCACATGATCCTTCACAGCCTCAATCTCAACAAACTCAATTGGTTCCATACAACAACAACAATGCTCAAGCCCTTGTCAGTGAAGCTAATGAGGAATCCGATCCGTTTGAAGCACTGCAACAAGGATTTGCTATGATTGCTAATGCCTTTAGCCGTTATACTAACAAATCCAACAACCGTATTCGTTCCTCATCTAATACAAGGAATCAAGCTGTTGTGAACAATGGACGAGTTGAAGTTCAGAATCGTGGTTATGGTCGTCAGATGAGCGTGGTCACGGGTTTAATACTGTGGGTAGGAATAACAATCGAGCTCCAGTGGTGGAACAGGAAAATGCTCAGAATGGGTTGAATGGTCTTCGATGCTACAACTGCAATGAGAAGGGACACTGGCTAATGCATGCCCAAAGCCAAGGACTAGGGGCAGTGCTTATTTCAAAGAGGCTCTTCTTTTGGCTCTTAAGGATGAACCTGGTGGAACTCTCACAGACAAAGAACAGAGCTTTATGGCAAATGCTGACTCAGATGATGATATGGAGGACTTGCAGGCCAATGCAATTGTTATGTTGATGGCTAATATGCATGAGTTACACATGAGTGACACAGGTCCAGTGTATGACACTGATGGCTTGTCTCAGGTACCCGAACAAACCATATTTATCTCTGATCTCATATCTCCGCCAACATCTGAATCCGGCAAGGCTCAGAATGTTCAAAATGCGCCGTCCACATCTCATTCCGACGATTTTCAACTAGACCCCGTAGTTATATTTGACGATCAAGATGACCAACCGGCTTCCCTTGATAATCAAATTGACTCCGTGGTTATACTTGAGGATCTCAGTAATGATCATGTTGAGACTCACGTTGAACACGCCGAACTTTTGCCTCATCCAAATTTTGATCGTTTAATACAAGACCAACAGACCATAGTGGAAAAATGTCATGCCATTAATCAGGACTTGAAATGCAAAAATGCACTGTTAACCAAGGATTTTGAATGTTTACAAAAGCAACTCAACTTTTTCAAAACTCAAGAAAAACGTGAAAACGGTTTTGAAGCAACCTTTGCCAAATCTTATCAAAACGAAAAATATTTAGAAAGACAGATGCGTGATCTAGCCGCTTCGAAGAATGCTTTGTTGTCTGAAATAGAACAACTGAAACATGAACATAAAAAGCAAATTAACGCTCTCACCTTGGAAAATCAAAAGCTAAGGCTGAGTTGTTAACTTGTCAAAAACAGTTCTCTGCATACAAAAAGCATTCAACGAAACGAATAGATGATCATCTTGAAGAAATCATCGGCTTGCAAAACAAACTTAAAGAGTTTAAAACTGTTGTTTACAAACATGGCGAGCCGGTCACAACCATTGAAAAGTTTACTTTAAAACCAAATCCAAATGGATATGGACCGAATCTTGCTGATTACAAACCTAAGCTTTCAACCAAAGCATTCAAACCAAATCCTGAAGTTTCCAAAGGCAGAATATAAAGTTAATAATTCTATTATGAATGTTGTTGAATATCATCGTCAAGAGGAATTAGATGCGGAAGACGAGAGTCGATCAAAATTAGAAAAACTTGTTTACAACAAACCTTTTAACTATTCAAAAGCGGTCACTTTCGTCACACCAACGGATTCTTCTAACACACCAAGGGTAATCATAAAAACACCTGAGTCTTCTAATGTTAATCCCCAACCAGATTATGCACAAACTTATGGTCCTTTACCTTCCATCAGTGAAGTAAACTTGATTCCTCCGGGAAGAGACCAATAATAAGAAGTTGTAGTAATGGGGGTAACTCAAACGTGTTAGGTTTGAGCACCGAGATCGTTCTGAACGAGGGTTGAATGGAATTTCCAACTCACGTCGCGATTATCGGGATTTGAATAAGAAAAGGGAATACTTTGAAGTTATCTAAACTACGGGGCAAGGGAAGCATAAAAGGGAACTAAATCTATGGGGAAACCTAAGAATTAAGGCAAACTACGCAAATCTATACTAAAATGCAAATACGGGATTAAAACGAAACGCGAATAAAATGCAACTACGTCTAATTAATATCCTAAAAATGCCTAAAATTACTTAAACTCTAAAAATGCAATTTGAAAACTATTTATGAATTAAAACTATTTTTTAGGATTTTTCTGGATTTTATTAGAATTAAAAACTAATTTTTAACTAATAAAACAAATTTAAAATACTAAAAATTATGAAAACAAAAGTGAAAATTATGAAACTATTTTTTAAAAATCTAAAATACCATAATAGACTTTTCAAAACTATTTTTTTATTTTTCTGATTATTTTTCTATTTTCTACTAATTTAAAACTATTTAAATCTAATTTAAATTGTGAAAAATACCAAATAAAAGGGGAAAAATAAAGAAAAATATTTTTTATGCTTTTTATATTTTTCTTAAACTGGGAAAATTGAAAAATTATTTTTTGGAACTTTTTCTGAATTAATTGCAATAAAAGCTATTTAAAAATACCTAAAAACTATTTTTAATTAAGAAAAATAGTAAACAGTAGCTAAAAATTATGAAAAATTCAGGAAAATTCTAAAATCTTATTCTAAAGCTATGAAAAATATAAAACATGATGCTTATGTATGAGAATTATGAACTGCAATGTAAACTGCTTCTAAATAAGCAATTGAAAATAAGCTAATAAGCACAATGAACTACCAAACTTACTCAGAAACTATATTATACTAAAACTAACTTCCAGCAACTAAGTACTCCTAAACCTAACCTTTAATAAGCAGATTATCAAGATTTAAGCTAACAATCTTATTCTATCCAAACAGCTTAAGCCCTACTGTTTAAGCTACTGCACAAGCTTATATAATAAGCTAGACTGAAAACCAAAACTGAGGTTCTCAAGACCACCAACCAGAGATTACATATCTAAAATATCAGCTAATAAGGACTTAAGATGAAGAAATTAGAGATCAAAGATTAAAGGCTGATGTGGGAAACTAGTGACTGATGTGCAGCAGGACAAAAACCAAATGAGCAGAATAAGGACTAACGCAAATCTAATCAAGCACTTGAATAAGATGAAATCTAATCTAATATAGCTAATCCTTCATCTATGCTACTGAGGGGAACAGAAATCAAATACAAACTTATAAGGGATAAGCAAAAACAAGCTTAGCATAATCTGAGATGGGACAGAACATGGGCTGTTTTGTGCAGGCCAATAAGCACCTAAATAAGTACTATCTAACTACTAAAAGCAATACCAATTCTCACCAGATTATGGACTACTTGAACAATCATAGAATCTGACCTGGGATGGTAATGAATAAGCTGATTCATAGCTTGAAAACCACTGATTTAGACAGAAACCAAAGAGAATAAAACAGTTGTGAGAAAATCTAAAAAACTCATGATATGGACTTGAGAGTTGAAAACCTTAATAGCATATGCCATAAAAACAGTTTCAGACTCTTGGAACTCAGAATTAAGTAACAGGAAACATCAAATCTCTAACAATATGCTAATACCAAACACTCCTTTAAACTTACAAAAATGCATTTAAACTTAAATCCTTGATGAACAATGACATAAAATGAAATGATTCACTCAAACAACCATTAAAATCAACTCATTAACACCTGAGAATCAGCAATCACTCAAAAACTGGTTTGACTTCTTATTTTTGACCAAAGTTGACTTTCGTTGACTACATGTAAAATTTTAAGATTAGAACAATTAGAAACAACAATAAGCTCACATAAGCTTATCCAAGCTTATATGAGCTTAAAGAAACAGTGGATACCAACTTAAAACAGATTGTAAATGAGTAATACTGATAACAATGAATTAACAAGTAAAAGTGAAATTTGCATTAATTGAAATGAAGTTACAAAAATTAGACAGGAATTACAAAATTACTAGTGAACTAATGACGGAAATAAAAGCTGGTCAAAATTTCTCTAAAACTTAAGAAATTGGACAAGTCTACAATTGTGAATGACGGGGTTTATATAGCTGAGCTGAGGAGAGCTTGGGATCCTTTCAGAAGCTTCACGAACGTCTAATCACAGCCATTGATTCATCTCTTTGTCACCATTTCTAATCTAAACCCTTGGATTAAGCTTGTGATGTGTTTTGGCCAATAGGAATGCTTCCTTCGTCCACCTTGGCAATCCTGATGTGACACTCTTCTGACACGTTGTCAGGTTACTGAAGTGTACGGGTAAAAGGTTGGGAAGCAAGGATAAATGGTTGATGGTGGTAAAACAGTAAATGGGTGGTTTATCTCTGTTTGGGCGCGTTTGGTTTTTTATTATTTTTCAATTGTGTTTGACCGACTTGGGTATAAGTAACGGGTTGGGATAATATACCGGGTCTTGGTTTTGGGCATACGGGTTGGATATTGGGTTGGGCCGTGGGTTGTGGATTTGAATAGTTGAGCTAGTAAAATGATCCAAGGCATATTAATAGGACCAAAGTTGTATAAACTGAATTTCCAAGGGGCCAAAGGTGTAAATCTGAAAATGTTCAACAAGGACCATTTTTGTCAATCTTCAAATAATCCAAGGGTTGATTTTGACAATTCCAGAAATTTGATCGTATCTTTCAAAAATCATCCTCAGAGAATAAAATCTTCAAAAACGCACAATCTCGACCTTCCGGCTCAGCTTAAGCTCTCTTAATCTCTCGTGCTCGGATTTTCGTCTGATTTGGTTCCTTTTTGTGTGTTTTAACATATCCATACCTGCACAAGCACAAACTCTAGAAAACCACAAATATTAGCAATAAACGGCTCTTTCTTGGTTGTTTTGGGTCAGTTTTGATAATGAAAAGGTATGTGTTTTAGCACATACCAAAATACCCCAGACGAGACCATTGTCGTGTCCCCACGCAATGCAATCAACTCACGCTTCTAAAACCAAGGATTTCAATCTCTTTCTACTAAACCTATGAAGAAGTAGCAAAGATCCCTCAAAAGAGATTAAGAAAACCTTAATTCTAAAAACGCCCCGTTTACCTTTTAATTCACAAATAGATATTATGATTAAGCACATTCCGGTTATGAATGACGGTTTGTTAAACTTTCATGTCGATCAATAACTCCAGCATTTTTCAAACGACACGTTAGGATCACGGAGTAGAAAACACAACACAGCGTGAAGTGACCATACGGATAGAATACATCGTCCCTGATTTTTCACAAGTCCCAAACTAAGCGTAAAATCGAAATCATTGTTAAATACGACTCTAGATGCTAACACTACCCATGGAAGTTACTTATGTAAATACCTTTTGCTCCCATTTTCCTATTTTCCTCTAGATTTTTTTATTTTTTGTGAGAAATAAATTTCTTCAAATTCTCGTTTCGATAACTTTTATTCCGATAAAGATACAAAGCTAAGTCGATAATTAGTTATCCGCCTTCTCTCAAGAACCATTGTCCCAAAAATGAGGTCCACATCAAGGAATTTTTATTCACTTATACTTTTGACATTTTTTTTTTTTTTTTTATTATTTTATTTTTATTTTTTATTTTATTTTTATTTATTTATTTATTATTTTTTTTTGCACTTATACTTTTTATTTATCTGCGCTATGAACTACGGAGCTTCACGGGGTAATTCCAAGACTATAGGCTTCATGAAATGAGGATCCCGGCTGGCTAGGCTAAGACCTCACTCAATCCCGGCTAAAGATCCAAGGGTCCGATCTCGACACCGCAGCTCATAACTTTACTTATTACTATATCACTTATTACTTATTGCTCATTCATTACGGATCCTTGATGTGTACCCAATTTTTAAAACAAAGATTCTTTTAAGAAGGTAAAGAACTAACTATCGCCACAAACTCAACATCTCTAATTAATTATTAGCAGATATGGGGTGAAACAATTTTGTGGGAACAAAAAGCCATAAGTACCTTCGATGGGCTCTAAAGAGAACCATCTACTCCACGCTTAGCATCTAAACTCATAAGTAACTCTATCATTTCTCGATCTCCGCAAATTTAAAATCCCAAATAATGAGATCCGCGGATGCTTAGCCGATAATTTTTAGATTATCTATGGTTAAGGGAACAAGCTAGGGCTCAACACGCCCGGTCAAGTCAGAATTCTATTCCTACTCTCACCAGCGGAAAGTCAACAAGGTGTCAAAACATATATTAACTTAGCAAATGCTTCGTCTAATGAAATCAAGTTATGCATATTTAAAATCACTCAGGGAAACTTGCAAATTCTTGGCCTTGTGAGCTAGAATTCGCATTTTATAGCTTCTTATCTAAGAGACTAGCAAACTTTTCAATCAAAAAGACTTAACAAAAGCTTCAAAAATTTTTAAAATTTTCTCATTTTTAGCACAATTTATTCATTTTCTAAGGAAAAACGGGGTTGCGAGAGAAACACGACAAAAATAAAGAAAGTGCGGTCAAATCAAATCGAAGATTACCCTACCCCAGACTAGAACGAAACATTGTCCTCAATGTTTAAAAGCAAGGGTATCAACGAAAATCTAAAAGCCGTTTATAAAGTATGCTCAAAGATAAACGTTAGTCGATAAGATTTCGGATATCGGATTTCCTTCAGCACCGATCATGAAACTCGAGTGGAGAAAAGACAAACTTCGAGCACGAGAGTCTTCATATCGGGAAAATCCTACACAACATCACAAACAACCAAACACGAGAAATCGAAGAGGCTAACCCCTTCACGTCCCTTATTAGAAAATAGAAAGAAGATAGAAGGATAAGCATGGGGTGCCTCCAACGAAGCGCTACTGTTTTTCTTCAACGAAGTCGCTAGCCCGACTCGTCCCCAATTCATTTGTCCTTGGGAAGAAAATGGTAGAGATACTGTGGTCAAAAACGGTGTCCTCATTCTTGAAAGAATGAGACTGGGTGGGTTGGGTGGAGAAGAAAATGGGTGGATAAGGCATATCATGTAAGAAGGATCCATCATCCGGTGGTTTTGCGGGTGGACGAAAGGATGATGGATAAACATGAGAAAACTCCAACAAAGATGGGAGCTCATGGTATAGAAAGGTGTGACTCAAAGGTTCACAAATGAAGGCATCCATCCGAGGATCCTTTTCTCCAAAAATGATTTTAACAAAAGGCTCATCTATGCATATCCCGGGTTTAAAGATTTTGTCTTCACATGTCGGCTCAACGGGATAAAGGATGGTGGACTCATCAGGGAAAGGGGAGTCAATAAAACCATCAATAACAACCATATCCTCATCAGGATCATTCACAATATCCTCAATACCCGGTGGTATTGGGTCATCAATCGCATCCTCAATGATCGGGTCATTTGTCGGAGTATCGGAAATATCATTCAAAACCTTGCTCATATCAACCTCGAAGTAGAATCGCTCAAGAATCGGAGGATAAACATCGGTAATAGTGGGACTGCCACCAATCTCTTCATCAAATCGGAAAATCTCAAGTTCGGGAGAGAAATCACTATCTTTAACGGAGATAGGATGCGAACTCGAATTATCGTTTAAGGCTTCAATCTTAGAAATGAGAAGATGGACATTCGACAATGTTTCACGTAATGCTTCATCCACGATCTGTATATCATTAGGCTCAATCTCTTCAACTTCCGGCTCAAAATCGTTTTCTTCTTCAATAATGACGGGCTCAGACGGTAAATCGTCGACAAAATCGATGTCTCCATAAGAATCATCATCGGAATCGGAATTGTAGAACATCTCATCGTGATCATTCGAAATATCAAGAGAAGGCTCATCACAAATATCAACAACAACCCCAGACTCTCTTGGGATTGGGATAAGGATCTCAACATTAGACACTTCCGTTTCCGGAATAGTACTAAGATGCTCATCCCCCATTATGAGAGAATCAATGGGTTCAACGATGTCCGTAGAAATATGATCATCGACCTCTTCCAAAACGACGTCACTTCTCTCAACCGGCGTGAGAGAAGGGGAAGGATAGGAAATTAAAGGCTCAGAAACAAGAGAAGGAAAAGAATCCGGAGGTGGGACAAGTAGTGTGCTCTGAGAGCTAGCGAGTTCCACCACTTCCGTTGTTGTCTCCGTTTCTTTCTGTTTAGAAATCATTTTAAGCTCATAATTTCGTTCTGTTCTGTTGTAATTTGACGAACTCGTAACGACGAATCGTGAAAGATAAGGATCGATTCTAGAATTCTTCGAATGAGAGTCGAGAGTACAAACGGGAGTCACCTCGGGTTCAGAAACATGTTCCATCTCCCTCACCGAGAGGAGTAGGAATCGAGGGTTTATCAAGATTATATTTCAAAATTTTTGACAAGGCTTCAAGTTTTTCAATGTTGTTAAGAAAAGCACGACGTTCAAAGAAATCGTCTCCGTAATCCTCGGTGGATTCTTCGGGTAGCTCTGAAATGGTGTGATTGACTTCCGTAACTTGGACGGTCTCTTCATTAACACATTGTCGAGCTTGAATCAGACTTAAGAGAGTTTTACACATACTTTCAATGTTGTTTTGACGTTGCTCAAATCTTTCTTCAAAATCAATGGAAACGTCATCGATAACCCCGGTGGGTTCTTTCAAAGGGCAACACATACAAGATTCGCGATAAAATCCACACTCTTTACAAAAACAACGTTCACAAATTGAATCATCTTTTAATAAATCTCTACAATTAAAGCAATAAGGTTGAAAGAAATTTTGAGATTCCATGAGAATTAATCATAAAAGAGGGATAAAAGGAAAGAATTATCAAATCAGAGGGTAAAGAAGAATATTTTTGGGTTTTTAAAACAAATTTTGAAAAGGAAAATCTTTTTGGGTTTTTATAAAAGGGATATTCACAAAAATCAACGATAACTTCTCGGGGAAGGATCTTCAAAACACGCTGAATCGAGACGGAATACGAAAATCCTCGCTACAAGCCTCCATCGGCAAATGCAAGGCCAAAAATTGATTCCTCCGGGAAGAGACCAATAATAAGAAGTTGTAGTAATGGGGGTAACTCAAACGTGTTAGGTTTGAGCACCGAGATCGCTCGAATCGAGGGTTGAATGGAGTTTCCAACTCACGTCGCGATTATCGGGATTTGAATAAGAAAAGGGAATACTTTGAAGTTATCTAAACTACGGGGCAAGGGAAGCATAAAAGGGAACTAAATCTATGGGGAAACCTAAGAATTAAGGCAAACTACGCAAATCTATACTAAAATGCAAATACTGATTAAAACGAAACGCAATTTAATAAAATGCAACTACGTCTAATTAATATCCTAAAAATGCCTAAAATTACTTAAACTCTAAAAATGCAATTTGAAAACTATTTATGAATTAAAACTATTTTTTAGGATTTTTCTGGATTTTATTAGAATTAAAAACTAATTTTTAACTAATAAAACAAATTTAAAATACTAAAAATTATGAAAACAAAAGTGAAAATTATGAAACTATTTTTTAAAAATCTAAAATACCATAATAAAATTTTCAAAACTATTTTTTTATTTTTCTGATTATTTTTCTATTTTCTACTAATTTAAAACTATTTAAATCTAATTTAAATTGTGAAAAATACCAAATAAAAGGGGAAAAATAAGGAAAAATATTTTTTATGCTTTTTATATTTTTATTAAACTGGGAAAATTGAAAAATTATTTTTTTGGAACTTTTTCTGAATTAATTGCAATAAAAGCTATTTAAAAATACCTAAAAACTATTTTTAATTAAGAAAAATAGTAAAAAGTAGCTAAAAATTATGAAAAATTCAAGAAAATTCTAAAATCTTATTCTAAAGCTATGAAAAATATAAAACATGATGCTTATGTATGAGAATTATGAACTGCAATGTAAACTGCTTCTAAATAAGCAATTGAAAATAAGCTAATAAGCACAATGAACTACCAAACTTACTCAGAAACTATATTATACTAAAACTAACTTCCAGCAACTAAGTACTCCTAAACCTAACCTCTAATAAGCAGATTATCAAGATTTAAGCTGACAATCTTATTCTATCCAAACAGCTTAAGCCCTACTGTTTAAGCTACTGCACAAGCTTATATAATAAGCTAGAGTGAAAACCAAAACTGAGGTTCTCAAGACCACCAACCAGAGATTACATATCTAAAATATCAGCTAATAAGGACTTAAGATGAAGAAATTAGAGATCAAAGATTAAAGGTGATGTGGAAACTAGTGAATTATGTGCAGCAGACAAAACCAAATGAGCAGAATAAGGACTAACGCAAATCTAATCAAGCACTTGAATAAGCTGAAATCTAATCTAATATAGCTAATCCTTCATCTATGCTACTGAGGGGAACAGAAATCAAATACAAACTTATAAGGGATAAGCAAAAACAAGCTTAGCATAATCTGAGATGGGACAGAACATGGGTTGTTTTGTGCAGGCCAATAAGCACCTAAATAAGTACTATCTAACTACTAAAATCAATACCAATTCTCACAAGATTATGGACTACTTGAACAATCATAGAATCTGACCTGGGATGGTAATGAATAAGCTGATTCATAGCTTGAAAACCACTGATTTAGACAGAAACCAAAGAGAATAAAACAGTTGTGAGAAAATCTAAAAAACTCATGATATAGACTTGAGAGTTGAGAACCTTAATAGCATATGCCATAAAAACAGTTTCAGACTCTTGGAACTCAGAATTAAGTAACAGGAAACATCAAATCTCTAACAATATGCTAATACCAAACACTCCTTTAAACTTACAAAAATGCATTTAAACTTAAATCCTTGATGAACAATGACATAAAATGAAATGATTCACTCAAACAACCATTAAAATCAACTCATTAACACCTGAGAATCAAAGAATCACTCAAAACTGGTTTGACTTCTTATTTTTGACCAAAGTTGACTTTCGTTGACTACATGTAAAATTTTAAGATTAGAACAATTAGAAATTAACAATAAGCTCACATAAGCTTATCCAAGCTTATATGAGCTTAAAGAAACAGTGGATACCAACTTAAAACAGATTGTAAATGAGTAATACTGATAACAATGAATTAACAAGTAAAAGTGAAATTTGCATTAATTGAAATGAAGTTACAAAATTAGACAGAATTACAAAATTACTAGTGAACTAATGACGGAAATAAAAGCTGGTCAAAATTTCTCTAAAACTTAAGAAATTGGACAAGTCTACAATTGTGAATGACGGGGTTTATATAGTCTGAATGAGGAGAGCTTGGGATCCTTTCTTCGTAGCTTCACGAACGCCTAATCACAGCCATTGATTCATCTCTTTGTCACCATTTCTAATCTAAACCCTTGGATTAAGCTTGTGATGTGTTTTGGCCAATAGGAATGCTTCCTTCGTCCCACCTTGGCAATCCTTTCGATGTGACACTCTTGACACGTTGTCAGGTTACTGAAGTGTACGGGTAAAAGGTCAGCAGGGTAAATGGTTGATGGTGGTAAAACAGTAAATGGGTAGTTTATCTCTGTTTGGGCGCGTTTGGTTTTTTATTATTTTTCAATTGTGTTTGACCGGGGCTAGGGGTGGGTTGACTTGGGTATAAGTAACGGGTTGGGATAATATACCGGGTCTTGGTTTTGGGCATACGGGTTGGATATTGGGTTGGGCCGTGGGTTGTGGATTTGAATAGTTGAGCTAGTAAAATGATCCAAGGCATATTAATAGGACCAAAGTTGTATAAACTGAATTTCCAAGGGGCCAAAGGTGAAAATCTGAAAATGTTCAACAAGGACCATTTTTGTCAATCTTCAAATAATCCAAGGGTTGATTTTGACAATTCCAGAAATTTGATCGTATCTTTCAAAAATCATCCTCAGAGAATAAAATCTTCAAAAATG